>MU868411.1:210277-223592 GCA_036418205.1 Ostertagia ostertagi
CGTGTCAACTCGTTTCGAGTGTCATAGTGGGCGAGTCCGACTGGCATATAGGTCCGCTGCGATGTCGTTATTGAGCTGGAGTAAAGATTATAAAGAATGTGTACGTGAGAGTGTCCAAGTGCGATCATAGTCGTCTGTTCAGGGGCAAAGCCCAGAGAGGAAAGGATTTATTGAGGGAAACTCAAAGGAAAATGAAATAGACGAGACAGGATTGCCTTTGCCATTCGAGACGCACCTTTTATACCTCCCAAAGGGGCGCTATATATAGTGGGGCGAGTAGACGGTCCATTGGTACGTCGTGTTGGATTGTAGTCGTTCACTACCACTGAATCAAAACAAGATTCTTCCTCCAAACCTTAAGAGACAGTTGTTCCGGAATCGCCTTTATGACCGACTCTGTCCAACCCCGTCCTGTGTCATTTGTCCTTTCGGAAAAAGGCGATTGCATGATGTCAGGAGTCGTTTACCTGATAACGTGTCAACTATGTGGAGAAGAGTATGTAGGAGAAACAGGCAGACCCCTCTGCGTAAGGATCAAAGAACACCTAGACGGGCTCAAGAAGTCCAGAATTTCAACCCCTCTAGGTGACCACAAGGTGCAGTATCATAAGGATAGCAACATGGTGGTGAAGGTTACGATCTTGGCATACGAACAGGAGATATCTGCCCGCAGAACCCTTGAAGCCCTGTGGATTGCAGCAAAGGATCCAAAGATCAACAGGAAGGACGAGTGCGTGGCGATTACTAGAGAGCTCGCACCCTTTGCGGACCTCTGTGGGTTTTGATCTACGCGGTCGATACCCCCGCGGGGCGCCGAGGCGGGGTTCCAGGCTTCATTACAAAAATCGATGGACTGGTGAGATGCGCGGCGATCAGCAGGTACCATCATTTCGGCGGTCTCTAGGGGTATTGATCTACGTGATCAATCCTGGGGGCATCAAAAATTTGTAATCTGACCCTTAAATTCAAAATTCAAAACCCATATAACCCGACCCCAAAGGTGCGAAGCACATATAAAAGCCTCACTGCACGGTCTTCAGCAAAGGGTGCCTTCTAACGCTCGGCTTTTACAAAGGTTAGCGGGTTACGACATCGTTCATGGCTTATTCTCCCTTAGTTTTTCTTTCTTGTAATCTGAAATGTTGCTTGGACGAATTGTTTCAAAAAGATGCTTCGATTTGCAGGCTCCGAAGAAGGCGAGTGCGCCGAAACGTTAGCCGGATAAATCGTATATCAATCTCGGAAGCTTGAACAGAAGCAATCACAACTAACAATACAGCGCTCCACTGTTGCAGCGAAGTGCGCTATGAATTTCGTGACAAACAGACGTACACCCACACATACACACGAACAGACATACTTAGCGAATTATATATTGTAGGATAAAACATCGGAAGCCACTATAACCGCTTCTAGCTATGAAAAATTTAGCTTTTTTTTACTTGTTTTGCTTTAGGGTAAGTGAGTTTTCGCTTCCCTCCTCTTGTCTCAAGAGGTAAGGAAAAATTAAAATTGCAAAAAATGAAGAATCTTCCGTTCAAATCGTATTAGCCGTTTCAAAACAAGGAACATATCACGACTGGCTAAAACTGTGTTTTTCTGGTATACGTAGGCTGGCGAGCTAAGGTTCGTCTGAAGTCAATGCTGTAGAGTCCTGTGTGATTATATCAGTAGCTGTGATTCCAATTCAGAATAAGTGGAGTTCGAAAGCTCTTCTTTCACAAAACTCTACGTTTGCTAACCTTTCGTGTTAAACCCTTGTTCAGATCAACTGAAATAACATAGCACAATTACAGCACGTGAAAAGACTGCCAACGGCAGGTGCATAATACCAATGTCGTCCTGGTAGAAAGGAGGACAAGAGGATGATACAATAAAAAATGGGGATGGAATGCTGCGTGAGCTTTTAATCACCTGTATCACCTGTCGTCCCGTTGATCATCGAATTGCTCGAGCGGGCGCCAGCAACGTCTCCATTCGTCCCTGTCGCGTGCAAGAGTTGTCCAGTGGATCCTCCTCGCTCGAGGGACACGAAGTCCTTCATTCCTTTCGTTCAGAGCTTTCGTGAAGAAGTCTGACCATCGGGCCGGCGGTCGTCCAGGTGTTCGTTTGACGTCCCGAGGGATCCAGTCGGTAACCGCTCTGGTCCAACGGTCATCGCAAAATCGCATGACGTGTCCGGCCCACCTTATCTTCGATTCCTTGGCGAAAACGGCAGCGTCCTTCGATCGTTGGCGTAGTTCGGAACTCCGGATTCCCCTCTGCACTTGCGTGTATAGGGTTACTCCTAGCATCGTCCTCTCGACAGCGCGTTGGATAACGCTGACCGCATGCTCGTCCTGCCTGCGCAGAGTCCAAGTCTCTGAGGCGTAGGTTAGGGCAGGAAGGACAGCGGAATCGAAGAGGTGGGCACGGAGCCGGATGTTCTTCTTCACTACTCCCTCGATGTTCTTGTACGCTCCCCATGCCGCTCGTTTCCTCCTGCTCAGCTCTGGAGCTAGATCGTTCATCATATTGATTTCCCGACCTAGGTACACGTAGCTGGAGCATTCGGTGATGTTCGTTCCGTTGAGCGTGAATGGGGCATCAGGAACCAATCCGTTTCTCAGTCTTCGTTAGGTTCAGCTGTAGACCGACCTTACCACAGGCGCAGTCGAAATCAGCCAGCATTCGCTCCGCTTGCTCGATGTTCGGCGTTATAAGAACGATGTCGTCAGCAAAACGAAGGTGGTGTAGTTGCCGGCCGTCGACCTTCACTCCCATGTCTTCCCATTCCAGTTGACATGACGTTCTCGAGAGCGGCGCTGAAGAGTTTGGGCGAGATGGTGTCGCCCTGTCGAACCCCTCTCTTGACGTCGATGATGACCTCCTTGTAGAATGGTGAGATTCTGGTCGTAAAGTTGCTGTAGAGCTCACGAAGAATCTTGATGTACTGAGTAGGGACGCCCTGGTTGCCCAAGGCTTCGATGACCGCTTCTGTCTCCACAGAGTCGAAGGCCTTCTTCAAGTCGATGAACGTGAGACAAAGCGGCATCTTGTACTCTCGTGAAACTTCAATGAGTCTTGTAACCGTGTGGATATGGTCGATCGTGCTGAACCCTCTTCGAAACCCTGCTTGCTCGCATGGCTGTCCTTCATCTAGTATTCTGCCGATCCTGTTGAGACTCGAGTGAATAGCTTGTAGATTACAGACAGCAGGCAGATTGGGCGATAGTTGCCAATGTCGTCCAAGTCTCCCTTCTTGTACAGCAACACGTCCTGCTGGTTTTCCACGGAGTGGGTACCTTGCATTCCGACAGGTAGCGCGTGAAGAGTCGAGCCAGAGTTTTGATGATAACTGGCGGTGCATTCTTCAGATGTTCCGGTTTGACCCTGTCGAGACCGGGTGTACGATTCTTCACCGACTTGATGGCGTGTCGGACTTCGGAAGAGAGAACTGAGGGGACGACGTATCCATCCTGTTGCAGTTGATAAGTGGGCAGATGGACATGGCTATCGAAGAGATCCGAGTAGAAGTCGTGGATGACTTTCTCCATTGCCCTTCGGGATGCAGTAACTGTTCCATCCGGACGTCGGAGGCAGGTCATCTTGGTCTTGTAGCTGGCAAAGCTTCGGCGGGCATTGCGGATGCTCCTCCCAGCCTCTGCTGCTTCAGCTAATACTGCTGCTCTTCGCTCCTTGAGATCTTCCTTTATCGCCTCTCTGCATAGCTTCGCAAGCTCGGACGTGAGTCGGTGATTGCCTGCAGCTCGTGCGGCTCCACGCTGGCGTATCAGTTCGAGAGTTTCCGGAGACAGACGTCCCTTGGTGACTTTCAAACTCTCTGCCTTCAACGAGCCGATAGTACTCCTCGTCGATGTTTTCGATGACGGAATCCTCCCATAAGCTGACGAGGGAAGCGAAGTGGTCCCAGTTGATGACTGTCCTGGGGCTTCGCTTCCTGAACTTTGCTGCTCTCTCAACACGCATCGAGAAGTGGAATCTTGCGCGGAGGAGACGATGGTCCGATCCCGTGTAGAACTTTGGAACAACAGCGACGTCGGTCAGGCAAAACCTTCGATTGAAGATGATGTGGTCTATCTCGTTATGGAACTGTCCATCATTGGGGCGCATGGGCTGTAGTTGCCACCCAAGCGCCTCCCATATCTCGACCAGATAACTCGTCCGGATCACCGAACGAATAGATTATCGTGGTTGATCGGTCTGCAATGGAGCGCGCCAGAGTAGACTGGACTGCAGAGCCTCCCAAGTTCACCATTCTCGACTCTTCTTCCGGCTTCATTCTTGCGCTGAGTTCGCTCTGCACACTTCAACTATTGGAATGACTGTAGAGTTACTTCGAAGTGATTGTGTCACGATCATTTTGGAGCTGTGATACATTGCACTTCACCAGCAACTTACAGTGCATGATAACAATTCCTATACGAGGTAAGTATTGTTCAGTCTTTTTTGTTCAGTGAACAGTGTATTGGAAAGTTTATTGTCTTCATCTAAACTAGGCGGTTCTTAGGAATCATTCTTGAAATCTATGCAGAATGACCTACTGTTGCTGTCATGCTGCTTACTTGCTGTCATCATCTAAACCTAAACAGTATCACGGTTGCAGCTCACTTGAAGTTTTGCGCTGCAGCTTCACTTCTCATCCTTTTCAATTATTTCGCTACAGCTTGCGGTCCCTTTCACTAACTTCATGCCAACTAATGCAGTAATGCTCAGGGGAGGGCCCTCAAGGTGCACGAGCCACTTCGCTTCCACTTTTACATCCTCTGGTGTTCCTTACCCTGAAAAACACCTGTGTGGTAGAAATAACCCGCCAAAACCATTTTCACTTTCTTCTGCGCATAGTTATGCAACATCTATAACTGCATTCTTATCTTAGGAAGCCATAGGAATTTCAAAGACGGTGATTGATTCCCACGCATTCATCAAATAGCAGAAAATCAAGAAACTTCGACGCTTACCTCGCTTCAGAAAAGCAAATCCAAAAAACCGCTGATGATGACCACAATAAAACTTGAACACACTGTTTTCTGAACAAAAAACTGAACAATACTTACCTCGTATAGGAATTATTATCATCCACTGTAAGTTGCTGTGAAGTGCAATGTATCACAGTTCCAAAATGATCGTGACACAATCACTTCGAAGTAACTCTACAGTCATTCCAATAGTTGAAGTGTGCAGAGCGAACTCAGCGCAAGAATGAAGCCGGAAGAAGAGTCGAGAATGGTGAACTTGGGAGGCTCTGCAGTCCAGTCTACTCTGGCGCGCTCCATTGTAGACCGATCAACCACGATAATCTATTCGTTCGGTGATCCGGACGAGTTATTTGGTCGAGATATGGGAGGCGCTTGGGTGGCAACTACAGCGCATGCGCCCCAATGGCAATGTGACCGCGAAATTTGGTATGCACCCGTGGCAGACGGTAATTGGTACGGTTCCCAACCAGGGTCAACCCTATCGTTGTTACTCTTCGGAAATTTTTTACGACCCCCCCCCTTCATGGGTGATTTGATACGACCCCCCTTGTATGTGACACTTGTGTAGAGACAGTGTTTACCATCAATATTTATTTCTACGTAAGTCATCAAAGATGAAACTTTAGCAAAATCCACGACAGATATTCATCGCTGCTTCCAAACACGAAAAAATGAGATGCATTCAAAGATATCCGTGTTCTCCAAAGGGTTACCAACAGGGTGAATATCGGTCGAGGAAATCCTCGACAGGGGGGTCGTACCTACCAGGCTTGTCAATTCATAAATTTCATGTTCTCTCGTCTTAGAACCTCGAGATTATGTTGTTCTTATTTTATTTATGAGTTACCAGAAGAGGGGTAGAAAACTTTTCTTAGGAAGTGAGACCTTTACTTTTGTAAGCCCTACAGAACTTATAGCGCCATAGACAAATATGAGCCCAAGAAGGTGGAAATCAGAGAAACGCAAAAATTTGTCTTAGTGGGGTTCGGACCACAAACCCTAGTTTCCACATGTTTTCTGGCATTCCCATAGCCGTTCAGAAGAAACCGATTTTCAGTTTTATACTCCTTACCAGGTGAATATCGGTCGAGGAAATCCTCGACAGGGGGGTCGTACCTGTCGGGCTGGGTCATGGGGGGTCGTACTCTTGGGGGTCAGTAACAGCAGTGGTATCGTGGTGCAGATAGGTAAGAGGGTATAGCGCAGCAGAAAATGAAAATATCCGAAAAAAACATGATATTAAATTTTCTTTGCAGGTTCAGTCGCTCCATTCCTCCACCTTCATGAGAAGGGCGTATTTGAAGGCAGTACAAAGAATGAAAGTGCATCCCCGCAAAGAAGACTGCCACATGTGCGCACGCGCTGCAAAGGCACCTCCTCTGAGCTCGCTCCTTCTCCTTTAATACCTCGCTGAGAATGACACTGTTGTTAGGGACCCTGTCGCAAAAACGACAACCGTGAAGGAAAAGCCCTGGGCAAATGAAGTTGTCTTCAGGTTGTAGGAGTTACGAAATGCGTTTACTACAATGCAGCTTCTGTCAACTGGTCATGATCATATGACACCTTCGAATCGATTCTGCAACTTCGAGTGAGGTCGGATGCATGGCCTATACTCAGACAAAATTCGATGATGACGATTGCCCCTTTTCCTATTGCTTATGTTGGGAGGATGTTTTCTAGACCCATTTCAAGCGTTGCCAACAATTACACTTGCAATGGTGAAGGAGGGAGCGGATTTTCAGGTGGCCGGATCCGTCCTCGATACATACTCGACGCAGATATCTTCTCAACTAGGAAATGTAGAAGAAAGCTAAGAAGACCATCAGAAAGCGCAAACCTTCCGCTTTCCAAAACTATCTTCACTTTTTCAGGATCTCACGTTTTAGAGAGATATTGCTCTTGAAGTGGCAAAAACTCGCGTGAAAATTTCAGCGTCCTCGACGTTTACTCGACGAAATTTGAGAGACCCTATCTTTCTGCATGGAAGGCTTTCAGAGCAATTTCAATACTTCTTGGAAACGCGAAATCCAGCTCTATCTAACCCTACCTCAAACTGCTTCAAAGAAATGAAATGGAGGAATGCAACCTTTTCATCGAGGGTGTAGATTTCGACGGTTTTTTTTTCGGGATTTCAGCAAATCTGACCCAGTGACAATCGCGCCGCAGCTGCCGTTGAATCGGCCGTTGATTGATACACTCGGCTGTTTCGATATACTCAAGCAGGAATTAAGATTAATCGCAACCCCGTGCCTTCAGGATTTCTGTGCATTTCTGAACGAACCTGACTTTGAGGTCACACAAAGTTAATGCCTCTTTCCTCGAGTCGATATTTCAGTAAATACACAAAAGTGTGCAGCGATGAAAGACAGTGCATAGATGACAAGATGAGGCGTCCATAACATTATTTTGCAGGATTTTTTTTAATTAATTGAATTAATTTGCTCTGTTTTAGGGGGTCGTGCCAGGATCTCGATTTCGGGGGGGGTCGTACTTCTGCGACCACGTACTCGACACGATTTTCACCCTGGTTACCAAACTAGGAGATGAAATAACTGAACCAGTGACCGGAATATTGACAATATTACCTGATAAAAACTTATGAGAAGTCAGAAAAAATTATCGCTCCAATTGAAATACTGAAATCCTTCACGTTCTTCAATTGCAACACAATTTTTACACCCCTCTTTCTAAGGCTATAACTTCCTTCATATTCGAGCTTCTGCGCCGAAGTGATTTGATTTGGAAAATTCAAATTATTCTCTCTCCAACCATGGGTAAAATTCTTCGAAAGTTAATTTAATAAATTTAGTACGTTGTTACTTTTTTCTGTGCAAATGCGACTTTTTAACCTTTAAACGATCTAAACGAACTTTTTAACGTTTAAACGATCATAACTTTGTTCAAAGTCATTCATTTGGGAAGCTGAACACGGTATAATAAACTACAGGATTCAAGCTTTCTAACGAGCACCCAAGCGTTCCTGAAAGATCAGTAGTTCAAAAATTAGTCCCGTTGTTACTTTTTTGGGGGGTTTGCGTTACTATTTTTTGGAACCGCGACTTTTTTACCTTCAAACGATCATAACTTCCTTCAAAGTCATTCATTTGGGAAGCTGAACACGGTATGACAAACTACAGGATTCAAGCTTTCTAAAGTTCCTGAAAAGTCAGCAGTTCAAAAATTAGTCCCGTTGTTACTTTTTTTGAGGGGTATTCTTCAAGCCATTTTCTCGAAAACGCGGGTTTTCTTAGGTTTCACTGCCCGTAACTTCTTGGAAGACCAATTCATGTTTAACTTAGGATGTGCTAGAAAGCTTCGAGCATGCGCTTGCACTACATCCCTTGCCTTGGTGCGCGCCACGCCTCGGGCGCCCTTCTAATTCGCTGATTCATTTGAAAGCTCATTTAGAGGGAAGCGTGGTTTATAGATGCTCTAGTATCAGTCATCTTACGAAAACGTAACGTGCTGGCTATTATCCGATATTACCAAGAATCCCACTGTCGGCCACCGAGAGAGTACGACCCCCCCTCCAAGCTCAACTGAGTACGACCCCCCGTTGTTACTCGTAACAACGTAGGGTTGACCCTATTCCCAATTCCAATGTTACCCTTTTTTACATCCACTTTGCCGTAGTATTTCATCTACTTCGATAATCTCCTCGACGTCAGCTGTAGTTCCACCATACCAACAAGCAAGGAAAAGCGCTTAAGAATCAACAACTTGTTGAACAAATGTTGACTTTGCTTTTTACGCACAAATTCATGCTTTGACTTTCCACAGAAGCAAACACTTAATTTCTTTTTTTCCTTCTATTCAGCTGGAATTCGATGCACCTGTAGAATAATTTAGTTTTCCTGCTGAAAAGCATACAAATAACATAGTATTACCCTCAACGCAACCGACCATCATCTGGCTGACTTCTGATAACAATAACAACAATTCTACACATCCAATACGTCAACGTAAATTGTCTCAATCTATTCAGTCTGTGCTGGGAATGGGTGGATGTACAGAAAGTTGTGCTTGTTTCCTATTTTCCATTAACTCAAATGTTTTTTTTTTGTTTTCTTTTCTTCAAGAATAAAAGATGAGTAGCTCATTGGTGATGGTCGTTGTTGGGAACACTTATGACCCACTTCCACTCCTTCGTAAAAGATTTTTAGTGCTCATTTTACCTTTGTACTGATTATTACCAGCCTGTTCACAAGTCAGTGCTTTATTGTTACAAACAAACATGATACTTATACCACATATACATGTTCAGCTGACGAAAATTGCTTGCTTGGTTCAAAAGAGACTAATTCTGAGACTTTTTCTGAAGGGGGCAGCATCCAGATGCAGTATACGCGTCACTTCTATAGCTGCTCCCCCTTCGCCATCATGCGAAGCGCCGAGTTTTCAACACTTTGCCAGGAAAGCCTTTCAGGACCTAGAGCGCTTCGCAAAAGCTTCTTGTATGTTAAAGAGACACTGGTAGGGAGCAGGGTGAAAATCGTGTCGAGTACGTGGTCGCAGAAGTACGACCCCCCCCCCGAAATCGAGATCCTGGCACGACCCCCTAAAACAGAGCAAATTAATTCAATTAATTAATCAAAAAAAATCCTGCAAAATAATGTTATGGACGCCTCATCTTGTCATCTGTGCACTGTCTTTCATCGCTGCACACTTTTGTGTATTTACTGAAATATCGACTCGAGGAAAGAGGCATTAACTTTGTGTGACCTCAAAGTCAGGTTCGTTCAGAAATGCACAGAAATCCTGAAGGCACGGGGTTGCGATTCAATCTTGATTCTTGCTTGAGTATATCAAAACAGCCGAGTGTATCAAAGGCCGATTCAACGGCAGCTGCGGCGCGATTGTCACTGGGTCAGATTTGCTGAAATTTCAAAAAAAAACCGTCGAAATCTACACCCTCGATGAAAAGGTTGCATTCCTCCATTTCATAACCTTTGAAGCAGTTTGAGGTAGGGTTAGATAGAGCTGGATTTCGCGTTTCCAAGAAGTATTGAAATTGCTCTGAAAGCCTTCCATGCAGAAAGATAGGACCCCCTGTCGAGAATTTTCTCGACCGAAATTTACCTTGGTTGGGAGTATAAAACTGAAGATCGGTTTTTTCTGAAACGGCTATGGGAATGCCAGAAAACATGTGGAAACTAGGGTTTGTGGTCCGAACCCCTCTAAAGACAATTTTTGCGTTTCTGATTTCCACCTTCCTGGGCTCATATTTTTCTAAACATACTAAGTGAACAAAAAGCTTACAATACGCAAATAGTCGGCGCTATTAGTTCTGTAGGGTAATTGCAAGAGTGAAAGTCTCAGTTTCTAAGAAAAGTTTTCTACCCCTTTTCTGGTAACTCATAAATAAAATAAGAACAACATAAATCGTCGAGGTTTTAGGACAAGAGATCTTGGAATCCATGAACTAACAAGCCTTCAGTTGCAAATCCATTACAAGTCTATTGATTTCTTCACTACATGCACCATTCCAGAGTAGAACTCAAGGAGGTCATTTGCAGAACGTATGCGAAGCGGATGCTTCAGTCGTTCTCCATTGATTTTAATGTTGCGAGAACGAAGGTCCCTAAGAACGAAGGTCAAAGAACGGGAAAATTGCATAGTTGAGAGACCGGCGGACCTCCTGAGAGGTGCGGACTGACGCGCAATTTGCACCGAAATATTTGACCTCGGCGACCTAGCAGGGCTCACTCTTGGCGCGTCGGCGGGGTCCGCCCACCGACTATCTAATCACTCGCCGCAGGTCTATACGTGGCGAGTGATAGAGAGAGAGCGTAGTGTTGAAGAGGGCACAGCGATGAGAGTCGCATCAATGCGCAAATCAACGGGCAAGGAAGGGGTCCATTTCTCGGGTTCTGGGCGTTCTCATGGTTCTTCCTTCTTTCGTGTACCACCCACCATCCCTAAGTCATTTTGAAATGGCTTATTGTTTCCATCGTGAATTCTGCCTTCGAAGCAAGTATTTCCTGCAAAATGTATTTCCGACAAATCTTGCCGAACACCACTACTTTACTTTTTTCACGTCACTACTACTGCTGGCACGCCTCAAACAAAATGAAGCAAATAGGCTGTTTCAGTCACAGTTTTCGAAGCTAGATGCCATCAATTAACTTTCCTTGCTGTACATCAGCATCAATTAAAAGTTGCCGTTGACATTTGTTGTGACAAAAAAGGATCTGCAGCTAGGCCTTGATTATGCCGGAGGCGTGATGCATTTTGAAGGTGTAAATATACAATACTAGAAATCACTGTAAGGTAACCCTCGTTTTTTAGCATTCCCGACTACCTTTTGCTTACAAATTCGTCCTCCATAAAAGGCTTGCATCAAATCTTTGGTCGAGCTGCAAGCTACATGTGTGGCAACAACAATAATTCCCATTCTCCCAGAAAAAATCGGGAATACTCTGCGCCTGAAATTCTTCATTTTTACCACGAAATTTCACCAGGTCTACCGACAAAAATTGTACCTGCTCAACTCTTATAGAAGGTTAAATTTTACCTAGTATCAGTACAGGCGACCTTAAGGGTGTGGACCGACGCGTGATTCGCAGCGAATATGCCCACGGTGGTCTAGCATGATCGTGCCCGCGCCGATATCTCCGAGGCACGCCCACAGAGCGGCAAACGCTCGTCGCAGGTTTCTATCCGTTCAGCAGAGAGCGTTAGCGTTGTGGAGGGTAGCACCAATGAGAGCTGAATTAGTGCGGAAATCAACAGGCGAAGGAGGGGTTCCATTTCTAGGTTCTGGTCCGTTGGTTTTGCCTTCATACTGGCACCACTGATCACCTCTTCCTTAATTCTAGCCATTAACTCCGCCTTAAATCGTTAGGTCTAACTACACTTCAGGATTTCTAGACAATTTGAAAACTTTATCTGACCTCGAAAAAATGGGCGGCCGCTTATTCATAAACCCATCACCAAAGCTTGCTTCCGGATGGAGTCATCTTTCCAACCATACTTCAGAAAAAAACAAAATAGCGTTTGGGTGGCCTGTTTCCATCATTCCAAGATCTGGAACGCATTATTTTCGATACTATCCCTGTTCCTCCTTCCAATATGCACCACCAAAACCGCTCATAGATGGGTCAACTTAATTACTAGTTGTAAGTTCTGGCCGTTTCTGACTATGGCATCGGTTCTCGTTTGCTCGTTTGGTAGGACTCATCAATAATGATCATTCTTTGACTTTTTCACTTTTGTACTTCTTAAACGAATTTTTTGGTGGGGTGGGGTAGCAGGGCTTTTTTATGAACAGTTTTGGGGGAGAATTAAACAACCTTTTCATAGTTCGGCTTTTGAAGAGGGTCGTTTCATGGACTTCGGCCTCTGGGGGAGGGGGGGGGGTCGTATTTCCAAATTTTCCTCGACGCCTCGCTTGACCCTGTATCAAGCCAGTAGTTTATGGGTGAGATAGATTCATGATTTTCTTTGGATAATTTTTTAAAACTGTTTTGACGCAGAGCGGAACCATAGAAGAATTTACGTACAACTGTATATAAATCCATGTTCAAATGGTGGATTTTGTCAGCCATCACTTTCTCGAGATCTTTGAACAAATATCCCACGTGTTTAAGTGTTGTGTTTTGTCCGAGCCTAATAAGCCATGTAGCACAGCGGTTTCCTTGAATGGTGCAACCCTTCTTCATCCTGTCAACAAACAACGGCAAACTAGCTCCTTATGCGATACAATACCGCTACTAATTTTTGTTCAATCGACGAAATGCGACGCAGTCAGTCCGTCGCAACCGTCGCCTCGCCATAACTCGTGAACAAATGGATTAGGTCATTCGAAAGTTATACCACTGGATAGCTCTGCTCACGAAGAATCCAACGGTTTAGAGGACTATTGAGTTCTCTGAATTTTCGCTTCATTTTCATGAAATTTATCAAATTACCTGAGGCTGACTCATTAGCGAGCGTCGCTCGCTATAATTATAACCAGAGGGGAACAGATATTAATAGTAGTATTTAGCGAGTAATAAAGTTATTATATTACTCCTATGTAAAGTGAAAAAGAGACTGTTGTGTTCTTCAGATGGTGCTCGTCATTTTGATACCGAATTCATCCCAGGTGGGTCAGCTTTGTTGAATGTCATTTTTGCATGGAAAAGCTCCTTTGAGCCGAAGTATAGCGAAAACTAATAGGATCTGAGCCTTGTCACTTAACGTTCCTTTTCTACAGAGCTCACCCCATTGACGAGAAGTTTTTGAAGTTCCTACCTAGCACCGGCTGTCAATTTCGAGGTCCTTGAATCAGAGCGAAATTCACATTTTTTCATGGAAAGAAAATAGTACAAAAAGTATACCATTGAAATCCTCTG
>MU868412.1:13279-31768 GCA_036418205.1 Ostertagia ostertagi
GCGTCTGCATGACCGCTCTGACATCCTCGTTTCTGACCCTGTCCAGTCGCGTCCAGCCGCAGGCCCACCTCAGCATCCTCATTTCAGCGGAGTGAGCTGCCTTTCGTGATTCTTGTTCAGGGGCCAGCACTCGCTGCCGTATAGCATCGCAGGCCTTACTACTGTCCACTTCTCTAGAAGCAATTTGAAGCACACTTGATCGCAGAGGTTTTAATGGATTCCTTCCATTTCATTTTGCCGCATTGATTCATGCCTGATGCACACTACCGTCTCGCGATCGACATCGGCTAGATCGCTTTCAATGCATCAGAAATCCTTCCTTTCGATGCTTCCTCTATTGCCATTGATGATCGACTCCGTATCCACTGCTAAAGAAGCTAGTCTTCTTGATGTTCAGTGGGAGCTTAAGGACCCTTTGCCAGAACTTCCTGCCACTTCTGCACTTTGCCGTCATGTCATCTGCGTAGATGCTTCCTAATGGCCCCTCTGTGAGCCCCTTAACCATGGCAATTCGGGTTAGCAGGGAGGGTAGGATCGACCCAATAACTGTTGATTTATTATTGCTTCATGAGCTACTAGGAACCTGTAACAGTACCAGCTAGCCAAATTATCTGCATAGAGCATCAAGCCTGCGTTTGGTGGAGCAGAGGTGAAGCATTTGGCATTGACCAAACTTTTTTGGAGATGCGCCACGCATTCCGCTCCCATTCAGAGTCCTATTGGTATTCGAATAAAATTTGGTCTACTTACTTGCTGTGCAAATCAGTGATCATCCTCGCAACCAGGGTCGGTCCTATCGTTGCTACATTCTGGATTTTTTTACGACCCCCCCCTCCATGGGCGATTTGGTACGACCCCCCTGTGTCTAATTTTTATGAAGACACAATTCATACCAATTTTTTATTCCTTTTATCTCTATAATGAGGTTTCTTTTCACCCTGGAAAAGTATAAAATAATAGAACATTTCAAACTTCACGAGATCAGGACTAATCAAAGTGAAGTACATCCTTCACGAGATCAGGACTAAACAAAATGCGCAGGCTTAGTCCCAGAGACGTTTCTACAGAGTGTCCCCCCCCCAGCCACATTGTGCCCAAAATCCTACTGGTGAGTTTTCATAGGAGATTCAGAGTACGTCATTAAGCATTCTCCGCTGGAGAAAACGGGTGGGTTGTGGCGTCATATTATGGAGAAGTGGGGGAAATGATTGAGAATGCCGAGAAGGTAGTGGAAACGCGTGTTGACAGGTTTCGAATGTATTGAATCGCGCGCTGGGTGCTGCAATGGGGCGCGTTTGTTGAATGGGAGCAGGTGTCGAAATGGGAAATCGAGAAGTATAGGAACTTTTCTTGCGGAAAATTTCAGGTTTCTCGCAAGACTGGAGAGGTGGATTTTGGATCGAGCAGGTCTCCTCTCAAGTGGACGGATTTGTTCATTAAACTCTGAATATTAAAGTGTAATGGAGAGGAAGATGAGTTTTGACTCAATGCCCACCTTCTCTGTGGGATTTAACTTGATTCTATTTCGATTTTCTTTTTGCGTCGGAGTTATTTGATATAAAAATTCAAATCATTCTCTCTCCAATCATATCTGAAAATTCATCGAAAGCTAATTTAGTAAAAATTTAACACGTTGGAACTTTTTTCTGTGCAAACGCGACTTTTCAATATTTAAACGACCATAACTTCCTTCAAACTCATTTATTTGGGAAGCTGAACCCGGTATGAGAAACTACAGGATTCAAGCTTTCTAAAAAGTACCCGAACGTTTTTTTTGAAACGTGCGTTATTCAAAAATAGTCCGTTTTACATTTTGTGGGATAATTTGAGGAATATTTTAGACAGAGCTTCTGAAACCGCGACTTTTCAACCTTCAAACGACCATAACTTCCTTCAAACTCATTTATTTGGGAAGCTGAACCGGTATGAGAAACTACAGGATTCAAGCTTTCAAAAAGTACCCAAACGGTTTTAAAAGTGAGTAATTCAAAAATTAGTCCCGTTGCTACATTTATTTTGAAGGGGCATTCTCCGAGCCATTCACTTAAGAAAGAGGTTTTTTTTTTTAGGTTTCACTGGCCGCAACGTCCAGGGGAAAAGATATCGTGCTGACCATAGGATGTGTTAGAATGCTTTGTGCATGCGCTTGCACTGATTTCCCCCTGCCTTGGTGTGCGCCACGCCTCGGTCGCACTCCTGATTCGCTGACTCATTTGAAAGCTCATTCAGAAGGAAGCGGCTTACAGATGCTCTAGCATCAATTATCTTACGTAAACGTAATGTGGTGACTATTGTCCATGTTGTCTTAGGCAATACTCCAGCTACACTTTAGTTTCAAATGTGGTTTCGTGGGTGGACCCATGTCATGGTGGGAGTACTTCTTTGAACGATGCTACATGTCTTGCAGCTGCTGTTTCTGCAAGTCTTCCTTTCTCATGCTCTTTCCTGAAACATGGTTATGATCAGTAGGGAGATTACCACAAATCCTACTGCCGGCCACCGAGAGAGTACGACCCCCCACCCTCCGGGTCCATCCAAGAACGACCCCGTTGCTTTTAGCACTAGGGTTGACTGCTCGCAATCAGCGTATCCCTGGAACATAGGGCTGTTCGGCCAATTTTTCAAGGAAAGTATGTGAATGGGTTCAATGTTTTACGAGAAAAAAGTTGTGACGTGGAATTCGGCACGACGATAAACCCAAAATACACAAGAATGCAAAGAATCTTTAAATCCACTATGGCGCGATTGTATGGGTGGGGTTTCCGCCCCGCCTCTACGGGAGTCTCATTGGTTGGTTATTTCTACGCCAGTTGAATACGATAGAGACCGGTCAACCAATGAGATTTCTGTAAGGCCGATGTCATAGTTTGCGAATCGACTAGCGATCGCTAGCGAATCGACTGACGATCGAGCGTATGCACCAGCGATCGTCGAACTTTGAGCAGCGAGCTTAACCGACTGTCAGCGAGTTCGATAGCTTTACCGGCATCTCATAGTGGCGGCGACAACGTTAGAGAGCTCGCACTTTCCTAACAGGCGAGATAGATGAGATACACTTCAAACAGGGTCACTGTCAGTGACGGTTTTAGGACAGTGGCCTGGCTTTTCAAACGTTGGCGGCCGCCTATGAGTCGCTGGTACCTAGTTCGACTCGCTGGCGCAAAGTTCGATTCGCTGGTGCAACGTTCGATTCGCTGGCGCAACGCTCGGATCCGGCGATTCGCTAGCGAATCGCTCGATTCGCAAACTATGACATCGGCTTAAGGCGAGGCGCACATAATACACTGGTGTGCAAAACTTAGGGACGAACGTAGCTTTTCCAACGACGTGTTACTGGCGCGTAACATGACTCTATGGAACCTAACCACACATACAAAGAGCTGCCACAGGGCACTAAAGAAAGCAGTTAACAGGAACCGTTAAACGGTCCACAAAGCTATCAAAAGGTTATGATACTTCATCTGTCTCGTCCTTAAGTTTTGCACACCAGTGTAGATCGGCGCATAATATTTTCGAGGAGTTTTGACCATTTTTTCGCTTCCTTTCACCATAGGTGCACAAACCACAACTATTTCTATTTTCGGACGAAGATAGCTACACCCATCCAATCACGAAATGTGCCTGTGGGGTAGAGAATTGCTGTCGGGTTGTAAGTCTATCTCAAGTGTATGCACAAACTCAGGTTACTGATTTGACTCCTTATAGTATCAAGTAGAATAAAAAATAAAATGGAAAGCTGTAGCGAATTGGAAAATGAAAAAAAGTGATGCGCAAAATAATTTTCAAAGCTTTTAAATAGCTTTGATGGCTCAGGTACACTAGAAGTAGTTGAATCATTTACCTGCCAATACTTTTGCCTAGGCGCCTTCCAATGTGAATGCCAAGATCGAACGGTTTTCTGCAATCCTCTTCAGGTGTTGCCAAGGGTGCGGTGTCAATCCGCGTTCGACTACGCGATGCCGCGCGCGAAATCGCACGCGATGATCCTCCGCCGCCATTCGCGTCACCGTTGCTGCGATGTCTGCTCGTGCGGGAGCGGTGAGGTTTTCGCAACATCTGCGCCTGAATTTGTATTTGCCTGGAAGCAGGTCTCATCTTTTAAAACACACACCTCAAACTTTCGAAATCCAACAATAGCTCGTCCACCTCAACAACAAAGGGTCGGCGCAGGATCGTTCATTACGTTGAGAAAAATTTGGTAACAAACACGACATCGGCCCTCTTTGGGGTTGGGTCTATACACAGCTTTCCCCTTCAGTAACTCACCAAATAGTCCTACCGTAGTCCCATCCACTACTCCTACCTTCCATTTTGAAAATCCGGTGAACGGGAGGTGATATGATGTCATGGCAAGAGATGTGAAACTTCTGAAAACTCTCGAAGTTTTCCCAATTCCAAATATTTTTTTCCTTCCTCTCAGTCAAAAGTATAAAGCCCAATCACCAAATGAAACTCTCTACTTTCCTAGAAACACAAATGCGATCCTCTCGTTCAAGTTTGTTCTACGGACGGACGGCCCCTAAAGGAGACCACAAAGCGTAGTGGAGCGGGTAACGGTCACCCCACTTCAACTGTTCATCAACCTCGCAGCTAAACATATACATACGTAACATAACACACTGAAGCAGGGTCCAGGGTGAACCATTATCGAGGAGTCCTCGACATGTAGTTTTATTGGCGCTAGGGGAGGAGTATGAGGTGCTATTTGGGAATGAGAGAGTCGCGGATGGGAACAGCGTCATCCTAAAATATATTGTTTCAGCAGTCATGCATTAACAGCCCCTTTTTAGCGTGTCCTCAACCTCCTGCCCCCCCCCCCCCCCCTTCCCCCACTAAAGGGCTTGACGGCAATGTTTCGGCTGCGTGGAGTGTCTAAGGTACAACATTGAGGGGTTTCGGGAAAGGGGGTAGGAGAACTAATCAAAAGGTCATCGCCGTTCTCTTGGCGAGATGTTCACTGAGTGGATTGCGAACTAGTGCTGGAAATACTTTTGTCTTACAATGACGTGGTTCGGTAAATCGCATAGGGAAAGGTTTTATAGCCTGTTACCATAACCGAGCTTGAATTTTCCTTCAATTTAATTTGACTTTTCAAAAAACACCTAGAAATGAAACGCACGGAAGGGATTGAATTTTTGTCTGTGATTTGATTTCGAAAATTCTACGACCCCCTTTCGTAATGGCTGCGATAGTGTCATTAAATCTTGTATGCCGTTGACACCCTTTCGACTCTCCGCCCCTCAAACCTTGAAAATAAGGTTGAGCGGGGGCGGGAGGAAGAGAGGAGGTCGAGTAAGCATAACTAGGAAAATACCAAATTTTTCGAAATTTCCCCATATTTCACGGGAATTTTTCGGAAGTATTAACAAATTGTTCTCTCCCTATGGCTTCCAGGAACCCAGCCAATGGCTACTCTTGATCCATGCCCCTTAATAAAAACGCAAATCATAATAGTACTAAGTCAAGTCGGGCGGAAGTGGTGTAGTGGCAAGTGGCACGCTTACCACGCGAGCGGTCCGGGGATCAAATCCTGGGTCGTGAGTCGCCCGGGCCAACCAAGCCTTCCATCCCTCCGGGGTCGGTTAATTGGTACCAGACTTGTCTGGGAGGATAAAAACACTGACTTGTACATCGGCTGGCCCCCGCAAGTCATTGTATAGGCCACATCGCATTCAAACGCCACTACGAATGTACAAATGGAAGTAGAATGCGTGCCGCATCCCAAAAAGGGATTGATCAACGGCAAATGCTTTATCCTTTATCCTTCAGGTCAAGTCATTCAAAGCTGCGCAATTATCTGAAGGAATAATAGGGGAAGTGAAGGGCTAAGGGCCCGGACTATATTTCGATATGGAGCAAATTCATTTATTTGACGACAATTTCAAGCGTGGTCACAGAAAAGAGCATCCAAAAACTGAAAAGAAGCAATGGGAAGTTTTTCAAAAATTGGAATTCTGTTTTAAATTGTTCCGAATTTCCAAGTTCTCGGAAAATTTCTTTTCTAAATGAACTCCAGAAAGTCCAATCACACAAAAGGGGAATCCATCCTCAGCTTCGTCGTGAACTGTTTCTGCAGTTGCGTGGTATAGCGTTATCGAAACATGCTCCCAAAAATGCATAGGAAGTTGAAGGAAGAACAGGCGCAAGTGATGGTCACCGAGGATATCCATAATGCCTCTTCTTCACGCAAAGATAGGATGGACAAAATTGAAGGCAAAACTCGCAAATAAGAAACATGGGTACATATTCTTATCCAGAAAGTTGTGTACTACAAACTACGCTGCACAGTGTACATTTGTATTAGGTTGTCGGAAAAGTCTTTGCGCATTTGGCAACTTTTTTTTCAAAATTGTTTTTCTTCTTTAGTGCAGCCAACAATTGTTAAATACATACACCACCATAATCGTCGAAGCATTGCCCTTCAGCAGGCAACTTCAGGTTGCTTTGGCTAGTGAGCCAATGGAAGACTTAACCAGTGACGTGTAATATTTATTACGACGTGTTAGTGTAAGAATCGACAATAATAATGCATTCAATGGGGTTTATATACAGAAAATGTGGGCGGTCCTCAGATACCGTGTCGCCGCTGGACCGTGGGGGGCCAGTGGCGGTACTCAAGCTCGGGGGATGAAAGGGTGGACCGCGCCAACAGCAATATTTAAGTTACCTACTTGATTGCACACTTATGATACCGCTAGGTCATGCCTGCGGTATCATTTCAAGAGATACTCATCTATAGAACGTCCTAAGGTAAATAGTTTGAACTAGCACGTTATCATTCACTTATATGAATCCTAGCTCTAGTAGAAATATATAGGTTGTGTATCCACAACACTGGGGTGGTCATAAAAAAAATCCCGAGTCCCTTGGGGCGAAAGGTCGAAGAGGCTCACTTCTGTGTTTTGCTTAACGCGGGGTCCGGATTATCGGACTGCCCCTATTTCCGTTACTTCGACGGCAACAGAGTCGTATGGAAATCTGTCTATACCAAGTTTTGGTGTGACACACACTAAGTGCGTCAGATCATCCCATTACAAGCTTGGAAACTTTTCCTGGACCTTCTTTCGTAATTAGTGGGCGAGCGTTGCCGACATAAAGTAAAAATGCTCAGATTTTCGGGCACCGTGCCAGGGAACCGATTCACTTGCCAACATTATTGTTCACCAATAGCAGTGGACTTCGTTGGCAGCAGCTCTCCGTGAGCGAAACATTTGCAGCCTCATGAGCTTTCAAAATGTTGCCTCCCAGGTTGCAGTTCTCAAATCGGCGTTGCAATCCTTTGTTCTACGCATCCGAGCCAGTCGTGCTTTCGCGTGCGGTTTATCTGAGGATCCCACTTCTTGTTACCACCAACAAAGTTGGCGGATCAAGCGAGAGACGGGCGGCAAATCAAAATGTCCATGCAAAATTTTATGGTCTCAATAGCCTGTGGTCAGTCAGATCACAAAATATCCTTTCGCCATAATTTCACTTCTTTTAGAGGCGATATTGAGGAACGGCCATTGTGGTCTGATAGCACTGAAAGAGCTCCGCCAATTACCGTGCATTGCACTAAGGACTCCTCCAATCGAATTCAGAATACACTCGTCAATGAGGGTGGCAGGCCGACCAGATTTGTGGTTTTTTCAAGTATCTGGACTTCGGCAACCAAATAATTGGCATGTTGTGAAAGATAGTCTGGAGGTCCATCACAACACGTAGGCCTCCTACTGCTCGCTTCAATCGACGCACTTTGTGGGCTTATAAAGGCAGGAGCAGTCGAACATACCTTCAGTGAAAGACGATTTTTAAGCTTCAAACGCTGCGAAATGCTACGACAGAAATGCTGTGGAGAGAGCATTAACCACCGCTCACATGCGTTTAACAGTGAATGTTTCAAAACGATCCAAAAGATTTTGCAAGATGAAAAAGAAAATGCGCAAAGACTTTTCCGACAACTTAATGTTTTAAAGTATTACTTTTTCTCCCTAAAACATCTCCACTACATTTAGGCAGATTCACCAGTGGCGTATGATGAATTTCAAATAATCATCTCACCCTCACCTTAATCGTTGACGACGGGATGATGGGGCATCTACAACTGCTACACAGCCAGAATTGGCAAAATTTTCCCAACCTTCCGAAAAACTCCTTTACCCATATGCTCCGACAGCATTCCCCCATCTCATGAAACATGCGGTAACCGACAGATGTCAGTGACGTACCCGACAGACAGAAGTTCCGTAGCGTGGCGAGAAGGTAGAGACGCAGACGGGTCAGCGGACGAGTCGCAGCGCGTACTGTAGTGATTTAGCGTCAAGTTAAAAAAATGTACTATAGTACGTCCCACATCGCATAACACGTTGCTACTCGTCGATGACTCGTCTGCGTCTCTGCCCTTCTTGCCGCGCGACGGGCCTCTTGCCGGGCACCCTGGAAATGACTCCCCTTTCTGGCCTTGGGACTCAAAAACCAAAATGTGTCTAGAAAAGGCGCTAGAAATAATGCACGAGTTAACGAGTCAACATATATAGTACACTATACTAGCGCACAAAACACTTTATTTCACTACACAATAAAATCTGATCTGCTTCAACCATCCGCACATAGTGTGAGTTGTTGGTTCATTTTTCAGCATGAACACCGAAAGACCGTACAGCGGTAAGCAATCTATCATGGAATTGGTATGACAAAGAACAAGATGGGAATGACTGGAGAAACGACCTAGGAGTGAATTTTTTTTCAAAATAGGAAAGTGCGTGCTCAATCTCTCGCAGTACTTTGATCATATGTCAGTGATACACGAAGATAATCGTGGATAGAAAAAAGGATTGATGGAGAGGAAAGCTTCAATGTTGTGAGGTGAAAAGGTTCTTACATGATCACCTGTGAAGGAAAAGATATGAGTAACAATAGGTAACAAAGAAGTTTCCACCCAAGTGTTCCTTTTCATTTATAATTTCTATAGATAACCTTGAATAAACCTGGCAAATAGTATTAGCCCGAAGAAACTTGGAGTTACTACAAAAGAGTACATGGCGAGCGATCATATAGTAGACTCATACATATAAAATGTATAGGGAAAGAAACCGGTTAACCCGCCTGCCTATTTTACCGAACCAGTGGGAGAGACTAGGTCGTAGGAACGTCATGTGAACTAGATTTGAAGAATAGATGTAAAATTTTATGCGAGGAGCTGTGCAACACCAGAATAGAGCATGACGAAGTGTGTACCCATTATAACGAAGGTGGAACAGTAGGACGCTTCTAATCCTGCTATCTGGGACAATGTAAAAGAATAATATATTGTTCAGAGAAGTATAATATGTCGTTCGGCTGAGGAGATAATAGGAATATGAGTACAAGGTCTATTTCGAACCCAATAGGACATCAACAAGGTGAGCCTGCAGGCGCGCCACAAAGGCAAGGTTGGGGATCAGTGGAAAATCGGTCGAGGACTCGTCAACGGCTCGTCGAGGATTTTCGCCTGATCAGTCACGCTCTCTCGCGCGGACATTCACTCTCGCCACCCGCGAGCCGTCTGTGCTCTCCGCGCGTACATTCACTCTCGGCACTACTCTCGCACAGTAGAGAGCCATGGTCGAGGTTTCCTACCGTTATTCACTCTATTCAGGATTCTGGACGAAATGAAGCGCTTGCACGAGAAATATGGGGTGAAACGCAAGTGCAGAGCATTTACCCACTTGGCACCATGGTTTACCAAGGCTGAGGAGCTCACAATACGGCCCAAGACTTAACCACGTGCTCCGCCCACTACCATACGCTCCGCCCGCAAATCAACGCGATTTCGCTTCGCCGCTACTGGAAAGGAGAACTTTACCCCCGACTTTACCAATACCTTCTTCCCGTTTTTTCATCAGTAATATTACACTTCACATCTTCATTGTCACTTACAAGCTCAATAATACATCAGTTCAATCCCGGACTTTGCCTTTAAAGGAATCTTCCGCGGAAAAAGCTCCGCCTCCATTACCACAGAAAAACGATACCCCTTAGGCCCCTAGCCTCATGAGCATAGCAAAAAGAACGGAACATAAGCGTTAGTTTCGATAATACTAATCCTACACACAAGACAAAATGATCACTCTTTCCGTGGAAGATTCCTTTAAGGTATCGTTTTCTGTGGTAATGAGGGCGGAGCTTTTTCCGTGGAGGATTCCTTTAAGCTCTTTCCCAGATGTCCCTACAGTACGAAATGACTTCGGCGCTTCTGTGAAACTTGATATGAACGAGGCATTTCATCTCGCGTCCTAATCAACTTCTAGATCGTCATTTCGAAACAACCCAGCCAGGACTTGGTGGCTCACGTGGAAGAAGTCGCACAAGGTGAACCTACGCACTTCCAGTCTCCAGCGTCACGACTGGTCACCTACAGACAGACTTGCATGAATAGTGAGACCTGATCGAGAGAACGTGTCAAATTACTGCACACCAACAGTACAGGGGCTATACTATCGTGGGCACTATGGAAATGCCTAGGTTGTTCGGAATGACTATTCGAGTCTCCAGCAGCCGTGTATGACAGAAAACGAGAGTGTTGCTAACGGAAGAGTGCCGAACAAGAGTCTCGTCGCGCGGCGAGAAGACAGAGACGCAGATTTGTCGGTGTAGGAGCTGCAACGCGTGCCGATGTGGGACACACTATAACACATTCTATTGAACTTGATGAGAAATCAATGTAGTAATTGCTGCGAGTCGTCCGCTGACCCGTCTGCGTATAGCCTTCTCGCCGCTCGACGGGCCTCCTGTCGGGTACCCCAATGGAATGACAGAAAAACGGCTTGGAATGGCTACAGCTGAGAATCACTCATGACCGGGAACGTGATGAGAACCAGTGAAAACGTGGAACGGAATGAAGGGGAGCTTACTTAGTAAGTACGAGAAGAACAGGAACACTGTTAAACTAGGTGTACAAACACTTAATCTATATACATTCCTAGTTATGAGCGTCGATGTAGTAGCAGTATAGGAAGATATCGCCTCTGTTTACGAGCGCGTAACTAGAAGAATGTAGTGAAACATCAGCGTGCAAGTTAACACAATTACAAATTCTTAGAAATCGTTTTTCCTTGGCATAATGCCAGCAATTCGAGCTCAATAAAGCTGATACTATTTCGACAAGTGAATTGCCCGTGGAATTTGTGTTTTTCAATTTTTTCGCGATGTGTTTTCAAATTACCACACAATAAATATCACCTAAAATTGTGGCTAATATGCCCATTGTGAATGAAAAGAGAACTAGACCGACCCTCTCAATGAACAAAAATGTAATATTGCCATCCGGACTTATGGTGAGCGCCATTTTCATGAGGATGGCAGTGTCGCGACCATAGCGCGTCACGACGACACACGGATACGTACTCTATCCACACAAAAGCGAAATTCAATTCAATGGAATGTCTTTGATGATATATCGATGATGATTACGTTGGAAGTTGACTGAATAGGGCAGGAGCAGTATTTGGAGCAAGCAAACACAAAAAGCATCATCATCAGAGGAATGCGTCACCCTCCTCGTCAGAATCGCCGAGCGCTTCAGGCGTCGATTTGCCATGGGCGGCGTCCAACGACGACGGTACACCCAATGGACCACACGGTGAGCCTTCACTGGCCACAGCTCGAACCTGTGACGACGTTGCACCACGACGACTTTTCTTCGCTTTCTTGAGCATTTGCGCCTAAAAAGCCACAGTTAGCACACTCGAGCAAAGCGTGCTCACAGTAAGCTTTAATTCACATGTTCATACATATCACGACGTCATGTGATCAACGGAATCGACATCGGTTGAGGTGATGATCTGCTCAGGAAGCACACACCCCAAACAGCCGAGCATTTCCGTCGACATCGTCATACATGACGTACAACGAACCTTGTCGATGAGCACGAACACCACCAATACGAGTTTCACTCACGACAAAACAATTTGCATTGATAATACGACAACATATAGTAGCGTTCGGTTCATCCGGTTATGTATGTACAATGTTATCTACAGAAGGAATACGGTAAATAAAAAGTAGAGCTAACCTTTAACGCGGATTTCAGGATAGTAATGGTACCCGGAGGCTGTATGTGAGGCTCGCCGTCTACTTGCACAGGCCATTCTTCATGTGTAGTTATGCGAATCTGTAACAACCACCATTCTTCATAAACCGAATATAAAAAACATGACGCTATCGCAAGACACGGAGGCATATTCCAGGACTAAGCCGAGGAGGAGGAGTAACTCCGGGGAGAATGAGAGTTGTTCACACACCCTAGAGTCTCTTCTCCCTCGCTTCGGCCGATGTCAGACTTTGCGAATGCGAACCGCTCAATTGGCTGGTACCGCAACGCGACCGCAGACGCTAGCGAATCGCCCGATTCGCAAAGTCTGTCATCGGCCTTGGTCCCGGTTTCAGCAAAAGGGTGTTGTTTTGCGTGATTTTACATGCAATGCAAATACAATGTCTCCTATCTTGTGATAGTGCTATAAAAAACAATTCAATAATGGATTATTTTCGTACACTTCCTCCTTGAGCAATGCGGGTACCAGCGGCTAGTTTCGACTGTATGAGACCCAAACGTGAGACGTCAGAAATGCCAACCACCTGAATAAAGGAGACAATTATTAGGTTATTTTGGTATTCGAATAAAAAAGTCATACCTCCAGAAGACCGTCGTAATGTGTCGGTTTTTGGAATGGGCTTTCTTCTTTGGCAGTACCCCAGGGATTAGCACCGCTTCCCCAACTCAACAGATTCAGAACGACTATGCCTTCAATGTTCGGTAGTTCAACAGGTTTGCCATCAACCTGAAAAAGAAATTAATTTGGACAAAGCAAGAGTACCAAGATGACGGTATTATTTCCCTTTCAATGCCCTTCTTCCAAAAATTGAGTAGGGCTGCAACCGAAACTTGTCCATAACTAAGGGTTTGGCGAGGAGCGAGCCTTCGAGGGTATTCCAACCCACAGAACTCGAATATGTGTGGAAACTTCAGGCGCCGGCGCTGTCACATTAGGTTTGCGCCGACGCCCGTGCGCAGGTTACAAGTTCCCTCGCAACAAACTAATATGATATCATGTTCTACAGGTCAAACAAAGAGTCAGCGGACGATAGCAGAGCATTTTGTGCGTTATGTTGTGTAGTAAAGCACGTTCTTTTCAACATGATGCTAAATCGCTACAGTACGCGCTGTGATTCGTCCACTGACAGTCTGCTCGGCCTTCTCGCCGAGCGACAAGCCTCATATCGGGCACCTTTTTGTAAAAATTGTTTTTCTGCTGGCATGCGTGTTTTTCACTTGACATTGTATATATTCTATATTGATTTGAGATAATTTCGTTCTTCATGTGACATGCCCTGTTAAAATAGCAGTTTCCAAAGCTCAAACTGCCAATACATTTATTTGCAAAAAAGGAAGGGAAATATCGCGAATAAAGGAGAACGAAGCTGGTCCCAGATCATGAAGACCACGAGACCGCGATCTGTAAGCAAGTGAAGTGAGGTATATGTGGCCATTCACCATCATAGCACGCATTTCGCAGGCGCTCCCATTGTGGATGACATAGACCTGCTCATCAGGAGGGTCAAGCGTCCGTTGTCCCTGCGAGCCAAGGAGCCTCACCACGATTCCTCATCACCATCACCTGCCTTGAAGCAATCCCGCTCCCACCTACGACCCCGACCCCCCTCCCACCTATACCATAACCTTTGTCACCATTGCTGTTTTTATTGCATAGGATTCTGAGACCAGTCAACACAATCCAAACCTGTTCTAAACTTCCCTCAAGATCTGCCGCCGAGCGGAGGAAAGGGAAAGGGAGTATCAGGCCAGGACCAATGAACGACGAGGGTGCTCCACACATTACTAAATCTGCAAAAAAAAAACGCAAAACGACCCTTCTTCCCTTAGTTCACCACAACAAGAGAGTATGACCCCTGCCCTCCCCCTGAACATGAAGCAAGGGTCAGCGACCCCGCTCGCCAACTGGCAATGCGCGCAGCGTGAACATTAGCTTTAGCATAGTGAAAAATTGTTACCTCGACTTCAATGCGCTTCCACAGATCTTTGCAGGACCTTTCGAAGAACATCTTTCGTAAGCCTATTTTTGCATACTGCGTCTTGTTGAACAACCGGGATTGGAACTTTTCCGGATTAGCGTCACGCTAAATAGAAACTTGTGCATATGTGGAAAACCGTCGGGACGATGCTAAAGCTTGATAGGAGCACAATGAGACAGGAGTTATAAGTGTTGCGCTATTGTCGACCAGTGGAACGATTGAGGTGCTTGGAATTGATGAAAATTTGCTATACTGGCAGCACAAAACCGTGAGCAGACGAGTTACGTTGAAGTTGCCATCAAGAGGAAAAGTACCAGCAAGGTAAAAATTTAGGCTACTAAGTTCTTTTACTTTCAAGTTCTAGTGATGTTCTGCCTCGCTCCTTGGCGACAGTCATCAAGGTGAGCCGGTAACACTCTTCGCATTGACCGAAACCGACTGAGGGGATGAGTCAATGCGAGTTGCCCTCGAACTGTTACCTCGAACTGTTAAAAGCTTCGAAGGATGGATCTCAAAGTTTTCGACGGCTTCAAGCTCTGTAGAAGGCGAAGAAAGCCGAATCACCAGCTTGTTAAGTATTACATTCTTGGGTTTCAATAAACTATTGATGCATTGAACCTTCAATCCTAAAATCAAAAGAAAGCCTATCGTGGACTATATCACCCAAGCGATATAAACTAAGGTGGGCGAGAAAAACGAGGCAGGTGTGCTTTGATAAAAGGAAAAAAAAGAATGAGCTAACGAAACGATGCTTTATCAACCTTGTGAGCAATGAAAAAAATATTTACCTTATTGTGGAATTTTAAGCACACATCCGCGTCAATACCAATTCCGAAATAGTTGTTCATAATGATCATGCTTGTCTGGTCCTCGGGATTGCTCATCGTTTGATCCGTTTCAGCTGGATTTGCAGCAGACGCCTGAAGCAACCCAATCATACGTTCAGCAAGAAGCGAGCTATAACTATTTCCGAAGGTAGCGTTCAGATGGTGGAGGGCGGCGCCTTGATGACGTCGTTGGACGTTATTGGTGGATTAGACCCCCCCCCTTTTTTTTAATCTGCTCCTACCCCCGGCAGTACCAATATGGGTGAATAACGGTCAAGGAATTCCTCGACCATGGCTCTACTGTGCGAGAGTAGTGCCGAGAGTGAACGTACGCGCGGAGAGCACAGACGGCTCGCGCATGGCGAGTGTGAATGTCCGCGCGGAGAGCGTAACTGATCAGGCGAAAATCCTCGACAAGCCGTTGAGGAATCTTCGACCGATATTCACTTTGTACTAATGTCTCTTATTGGGCAGAAAACGCACAGTGAAATATAAACCTCAAGGCGTATGTTTCATATACTAAGGCATTTCATCGTCTTTAGCAGAAGTCTGTGGCAACATGACTTCAATGAACTATTAGGTTGTGAAGAAAGTTCTTGCGCTTTTCGGTGTTTCGTTTTTGAACGCTTTATTTTGTTACGAATTCAAGCAAGCTGCCAATGAGCTGTATGTGGTTTTGAAGAGCTTTTCTTGTTCTATCTAACAGCTAGGCTAGCTATGTTCCTTATTATTTAGTTGTCATTTTTTGAAGCCTTGAATACGGCATACTCCAAGAGCAAATTTGCATGATTTCCTTTTTCTAGCTCAAAGCAGGCCAGTATGGAGAGGAAGCAGGTCAAGATATTATAGACGCACTTGGCTGAGATTCGCAATAAATATGGTCTGAAGCAATTGTTCAAAAAGCTTTTGTAAGAATAGCGAGAGCCCTAAAGATTGTGAGGGTGGTGATCGGAGATTGGACAACGCCAACGATTAGTCGAACGTTCTGGTTGAAGCACGTTTGCACAAATCTATTGAGAGGGTTCCTCCTAAACTAATCGCACTTGCATTGTGTTTTCTTGTTGTACGGGAAGAGCTGGAAAGTCCCAAAAATTCAAATAGGGCGTGCCGCGACAGCTCACCATTTTGAAGGGTCGTTCGCCGCGTTCTAGCTTGTTTCATGCCATGAAAACGACCTGACTTTTTGATCATTTGCGACGCACGACAAAGAGCGGATTTTTTGCTACAGAATACGGTTCTTTGGTGAAGTGATCGGACCGCGATCAGGCTCTACAAACTTTGCAAAAGTGAAACTTCACTGAAGGAAGGTTGAGGTGACTTTCATAAGGTCAGCGGCTGGTCTAGCTTTTCGTAACCAGGTGGATCTGTTAATGTGGAAAAAGTACTCCTGATAATGTGTCAAAATTACTCCTAGAACTCTGGCACATATGCTCGAAATTCCTCATTATAAAGGAACCGGCTCGTCCCTGAAGGGTAGCTCGGACGCACATTCCACAACCAACCCTGCAGAAGTTGGACAAGATTGGCTACGAATTAGTCCTGCGAACATCCTACTCGGTAGACCTTTTGCCTATAATTTGTCACTTTCTCGACTACCTGGATAGCTTCTCCAAAGAGTTATGCTTCAAAAACCAACATGATGCGGAAACGACCTCGCCGGGTTCATCGTCTCTAGAGCTCCAGTATTCTGCACTACCGGGCTGATTCAACGCAGCTATTATTGGCAGAGGTTTGTGGATTCTAACAGTCTTTACTCCAATCAAAAAGGTTTCGAATGAGCCGAGATACAGGCATTTGAAAATCAAGGTCGAAAAGCGCAAGAACTTTCTTCACGACCTAATACTTTTAGAATGCCATGGCATTATGTATGGAGCTCCCTTGACTAATGTCCAGCTATTAAAAAAATCATCCTCATGCTTCCTCCCTTTCTCAATTCATCATCATCGCATTATAGGCCTTAACGGGCGAACTATCTCCGAAATTGGTCCTGTCCAGCGGAGAGCTTTAAAGCAACAGTCCAGGCAGGGTTTCAACTACTTGGTCATTAGGCGGTCAAAACATGCCCCAGCCCAACTAAAGTTTATAGGAAATGTCTTTAATTTCAAAACCTACCTCTAAAATGCGCTGGAAGGGGTCGAAGTCCTCTTGGAGGGGGCGGATCACCCATAAAGAGGCGGATCGCCCAACATTCGCTGTGCAGAGCGCTTGCTCGACTAGCGGTCGTTGCGGGACCGCCGCGCTGTATGAGGTCGATTCCATAAGAACGCAATTGAAGCGCTTCAATTTCGATTGCTGGCAAATAGTTATGTATTTGCAAGCATGCATGGCTATTTGCCAGCAGTCAACTGGAGCGCATGTACTACGGGCAGGTTCGGACAACTCGTCCAACACACATCTCCCTAAACGGCAGGGGGAGTCCCTGTCTAAGCCCCTGCCCGACGTTTTTTTCTACTTTTTCTTTCTCCATTGACCAACTTCTCACCTGCAACGTCATTATAGGTGGTCCTTACCCGCGAATTCGTTCCTGGATTGTTGCTTTAAGTTGTAAAAGTGAATAAATGATCTATACTAATGGATGGCTGAGGGCAGGGTATAGGATCACTAATATGTACCTGATTTGGAGGCTGACTGCGTTCTTCCTCATGAAAAACTACTGCCCATCTATCCAGCCGTACTTCATCAGCTTCTATGACGTCCTACAATAAATGCGTTGAAAAACTTATATCGCCCTGGCAATACGCAACATAAATGAAATTAAAACGTACCTTGAGAATGTCTAGTGGATTCTCCTCTCCAGTGTATCCACCACCCCAGCGCAGAACTCTGGCGAGATCATTTCCTGTTCCCAATGGAACAATACCACATGGAGGAGAGAAACAGGCAGCATCCTGAACATTTTTTATTTTGAACACATATGTATGTACTCGCCTAAAGTGGAAATCTGGTTAGACTTAATCGCGCTTGCTATATGGAAGGCCCGTGTGCTTGAAGGCCGGTCATTAAATTAGTGTGTAAGTCACGATGCGACTTCGCGCAAATCTGCGATGTTTGGCGCGCGGTAAACTTGCGCGGGTATTGAGTATAACAACCTCTGCTTTACTCGGCGAGTGGCGGACTTACGCGGCATGACGCGAAAACACCCATTTGAGCGGAAGGCAGTTGAAACAGAAACAAATTTCGAATTCAAAATTCAAGGATACCAATCCATTAACACATTGCGTACCGCGTGCGCCACCATGTGGCGCACGATTTCGCACGAAACAGCATAGTATGATCTGATTTATTCGGCACTTTTCAATGCTCCTGAACTGTTTGCACACATTTTCAGAGCGGAAACCATACGTGTCATCACTGATAAAATTGTTGATAGATTAATGGTGATACATTTTTGAAAAATATAAAAAAGAGACGGAAAGATAACTCCTAAGCAACGGGGTCGTCATTTGTTAAAAGTGCTCAAAGTACATGTTTGCACCGTTAATAGCCGGAATGGTTGAAATTTTTCGAATAAGTTTCACTTCAAATGTTTTTGAAACTGAGAGTGATTTTCGCTTCAGGTAGAAAAAAAGTACTGTAATCATTATTTAGTCAAATAAACCATCTACAGTAGCGTATT
>MU868412.1:31868-83673 GCA_036418205.1 Ostertagia ostertagi
TGGCTGGATATGGTCAAAAAAGCTCGAATTGTTTGTTCTAGTTCGTTTTCCCCATCGCTATTTTGTCAATTTACTTTGAACTGGTTCGCTATGGGGTCTTTTGCAGCATTTTTTCGATTAGGCTCCCGGCAGCTACACCTCCAAAAAGAAGATTGACTTTTATTAGGTCGTGAAGAAAGTTCTTGCGCTTTTCGGTGTTTCGTTTTTGAACGCTTTATTTTGTTACGAATTCATGCAAGCTGCCAATGGGCTGTACGTGTTTTTGAAGAGCTTTTCTTGTTCTATCTAACCCCTTGGCTAGCTATGTTTCTTATCATTTAGTAGTCATTTTTTGAAGCCTTGAATACGGCATACCCAAGACCAAATTTGCATGATTTCCTTTTTCTAGCTCAAAGCAGGCCAGTATGGAGAGGGAGCAGGTCAAGATATTATAGACGCACTTGGCTGAGATTCGCAATAAATGTGGTCTTAAGCGATTGTTCAAAAAGCTTTTGTAAGAATAGCGAGAGCCCTATAGGTTGTGAGGGTGGTGATCGGAGATTGGACAAGCCAACGATTAGCCGAACGTTCTGGTTGAAGCACGTTTGCACAAATCTATTGTGAGGGTTCCTTCTGAACTGATCGCACTTGCATAGTGTTTTCTTGTTGAACGGGAAGAGCTGGAAAGTCCCGTAAATTCAAATAGGGCGTGCCGCGACAGCTCACCGTTTTGAAGGGTCGTTCGCCGCGTTCTAGCTTTTTTATGCCATGAAAACGACCTGAATTTGTGCCCATTTGCGACGTACGACAATGAGCGGATTTTTTGCTATAGAATACGGTTCTTTGGTTAAGTGACGGACCGCGATCAGGCCCTACAAACTTTGCAAAAGTGAAACTTCACTGAAGGAAGGTTGAGGTGATTATCATAAGGTCAGCGGCTGGTCTAGCTTTCCGTAACCAGGTGGATCTGTTAATGTGGAAAAAGTACTCATGATAAATTGTAAAATTACTCCTAGAACTCTGGCACATATGTTCGAAATTCCTCATTATAAAGGAACCGGCTCGTCCCTGACAGGTAGCTCGGACGCACATTTCACAACCAACCCTGCAGAAGTTGAACAAGATTGGCTACGAATCAGTCCTGCGAACATCCTACATGGTAGACCTTTTGCCTATAATTTGCCACTTTCTCGACTACGTGTATAGCTTCTCCAAAGAGTTATGCTTCAAAAACCAACATGATGCGGGAACGACCCCTGCCGGATTCATGGTCTCTAGGGCTCCAGTATTCTGCACTACCGGGCTAACTCAACGCAGTTGTTATTGGCAGAGGTTTGTGGATTCTAACAGTCTTTACTCCAATCAAAAAGGTTTCGAATGAGCCGAGATGCAGGCATTTGAAAATCAAGGTCCAAAAGCGCAAGAACTTTCTTCATGACCTAATACTTTTAGAATGCCATGGCATTATGTATGGAGCTCCCTTGACTAATGTCCAGCTATTAAAAAAATCATCCTCATGCTTCCTCCCTTTCTCAATCATTCATCATCTCGCATTTATAGCCTTACAGGGGCGAAACTATCTCCGAAATTGGTCCTTCCCAGCGGAGAGGCTCTTAAGGTTGTAAAAGTGTGAATAAATGATCTATACTAATGGATGGCTGAGGGCAGGGTATAGGATCACTAATATGTACCTGATTTGGAGGCTGACTGCGTTCTTCCTCATGAAAAACTACTGCCCATCTATCCAGCCGTACTTCATCAGCTTCTATGACGTCCTACAATAAATGCGTTGAAAAACTTATATCGCCCTGGCAATACGCAACATAAATGAAATTAAAACGTACCTTGAGAATGTCTAGTGGATTCTCCTCTCCAGTGTATCCACCACCCCAGCGCAGAACTCTGGCGAGATCATTTCCTGTTCCCAATGGAACAATACCACATGGAGGAGAGAAACAGGCAGCATCCTGAACATTTTTTATTTTGAACACATATGTATGTACTCGCCTAAAGTGGAAATCTGGTTAGACTTAATCGCGCTTGCTATATGGAGCCGTGGTGCTTGAAGGCCGGTCATTAAATTAGTGTGTAAGTCACGATGCGACTTCGCGCAAATCTGCGATGTTTGGCGCGCGGTAAACTTGCGCGGGTATTGAGTATAACAACCTCTGCTTTACTCGGCGAGTGGCGGACTTACGCGGCATGACGCGAAAACACCCATTTGAGCGGAAGGCAGTTGAAACAGAAACAAATTTCGAATTCAAAATTCAAGGATACCAATCCATTAACACATTGCGTACCGCGTGCGCCACCATGTGGCGCACGATTTCGCACGGAACACCATAGTATAATCTAGTTTATTCGGCACTGTTCAATGCTCCTGAACTGTTTTCACTCATTTTCAGAACGGAAACCATGTGTGTCATCACTCATAAAATTGTTGAATGATTATGATGATACATTTTTGAAAAATATAAAAAAAAATATCCGAAGATACCCATGCAACGGGAGTCCGCAATGTGTTAAAGTGCTCAAAGTACATGTTTGCACCGTTAATAGCCGGAATGGTTGAAATTTTTCGAATAAGTTTCACTTCAAATGTTTTTGAAACTGAGAGTGATTTTCGCTTCAAGAAAAAAGTACTAGTAATCATTTATTTAGTCAAATTAACTGCTGTACCGTACATCCAGCGGAGGAAAAAATCGTAAAAAAGAAACGGTCATGGCCGTAGTTCAAATTTCAATTTTATACTTCTTACAACTGTTAGGCCCGCCTTCTGGCACGCCCGCCTTTTGGCACCTTAGCTCACAACCACCACTATCGGATTCTTCTGCTGCTTTTTTTCAAAAACGTGTTCTAAAATCGTAAACAGTTTCTGGAATTCTCTAGTCGCTTGACCACTCTCCTTGCAGATGTGAAAAGAAGAAATTCACCTGCTTAGCTATATCCAGACACTGAAGCACCCATCCTATCGTGCCATCACCGCCGCACGCAAGGATCTTGTACTTTGGAATGTTCCGAAATACGTAAAGCCTCAAAACAAATCTTTTCAGCAAATCAGAGAATAGCGAATTGATTCAGCAACGTACCCAACAAGTGGTCCACCTTTCAGCACATCAAATACTTGAAAAGGATTAAGAAGTTTGCGAAAAGATTGGATAAGCTCTGTTCCTTGACAACCACCGCTTTTCACGTTGACCAGTACCAGTAATGGTTCCGAATCGGGCGGCAGCATGTGGGGCTGAACAAATATCAATTGATCAGAAGTTCATTAAATAGACATCGTAGGAACAAACGGGGAACTAACTGTGGAGCATAGAATCAAATTATGAAAAAAAAAACTACAATTCCACTGCTAATAACCTGCACGTTAGGAAGGCATAGAACGATCAGCTTCTTGTCTTCATAGATCGCGTTTTGAAGACGTTGCACAGCAGCTGTTGCTGCTTTGGGTGTGTTGAAAGTGATCACAAGTGAACCGTATTCGAAGTAAATCGGTCCTATTGCGGTGAAAGGTTTTTCTAAACGAACATTCGGCTAGAAATATCGATTTCACCAGTCGAATAAATAATTTTAATTTAATTCCAACTAATAATAACCACCATAATAATGAACAATAATGAATAGTTTCTGCTCTAATCTGGTCGGGTGTGGTAAATCAATATCAACAGAGGTGGAGTAGGCTTATTTGAAATTTTCCAAAATATTAACCAGCTTATAAATTCAAGGACTTCCGGCTAGAAGAAGGTGCCAAACACCGGAATGATGCCGCAATCAAACATAAACATTTGCCATTCCTTTTCGGAAAACTTTACTATTCTGTTTTTTAGTAATGAATTTTTGGAGCCTCAAAGAGCACAAAAATCCAGATCATCACGAGGCTTCGGGACAAGACAGTCCTAGCATTTCAGCAGACCTTAAATCCCCAATTTCAGAGTGAGCTATCAATCGATTATGACTTGGAAGTTCTCTTAATCATTTGTGACGAAAGAAAGAATCGCAAAAATTAATATCATGGATTTTCATGGTGAGCCATGAAGTGCTATTTGATTTAGAATCACACAATAAGTTATTTGTGAATTTGGCTATCACAGTCAACTATGGAAACTAATTATTGTGAGGTTTTTGCAGAAGCACCTCTTGTCAGCTTTCACACATAGGTTAGGTTAAGGTATGGATTCCAGGATAAGGCTAAAATTCGAAGAAGGGGAAATTTACATAGCAAAAGACAGGCGAACCCCCTGGGGGTGCACACCAACACGCAATTCGCAGCGGAGGATATGCCCCATAGACCTGGCATGGCCCTCGCCGCGATGATATCGGCGCGGTACGCTTCCCTCTCACTGACCCTCCAGCTGTTCAGTAGAGATAGCGTTAGCGTTGAAGAGGGCAGCGCCGATGAGAGTATCATCAATGCGGAAACCAAGGGGTAAGGAACGGGTCCCATGTCACGGGTTCTGTGCCGTTCTAGTGGTATTTGCTTCACCTCTGCACCACTGGCCATCTCTGACTTATATTCCAATGGGCTGTCTTTTCATCATGAAATCCACCTTTGAAGCATTTGCTAGTCTAGCTGTAGGAATTGATTGAATATCGTTCCTATAGCAAGTGTGCGCCCTTCTGGCATGTTTAAAACTTACTGAGTCGATGTTATCTATAGGGTCACTATATAGATACTGCTATACCAGTTTTGCAGTCAACGAAAAGTCAACAAAATTTAAGAACGCTTCAAAGTTCTTTGCATATTTTATGAAAAATGGTCACAATACCTCTTTAATACTAAATAAAGGAATTTTTCGCGGAAAAAGCTCCGCCCTGAAAACGATACCTGAAAGGAATCTTACACGGGAAGAGTGATCATTTTGTCTTGTGTGTAGGATTAGTATTATCGAAACTAACGCTTATGTTCCGTTCTTTTTGCTATGTTCATGAGGCTAGGGGGCTAAGGGTAGTCGTTGTTTCTGTGGTACACTGGGACGCGGAGCTTTTATTCCGCGAAGAATTCTTAACTACGTTGACGACGGCGCCCACTTAGTGCGCCGAACCTACCCACCTTACTAAACAGAATTATTGTTTTTTTTAATTCTCTTTCTTTTTTTTGCTTAACAGTTCTTCACACTCACAATCAATTTCATTAGTGGTAACGAGAGACTATTTTTCGTCTCCAACATTAGGAAGGGCAAGTCTTGCAGGCATGAGAAAATGGAAGGCCAGACAATTAGGAAAACAAGTCTCTTCGTGTGGGAGTGGCGGGGTAAAACGAGGTCAAGCGCGAGGCGTCGAGAATATTTTGGCAATAGCGACCCTCCTCCTGCCGCAGAGGCCGAGTCCATGAAATGACTCTTTTAAAGACCGAACTATGAGAAAGGTTGTCTTAATTCGCGCCCCAACGTTTCATATAAGCTTTTTAAGCCGTCTTAGCCAGCTGCGCGCGCGATTGATCTTTGGCGTTGCCGTGGGCAGCTTTATGCTATGGCTATGACATTTGGAACAAATACCTTCAATGATATAATGTTCTAACATGACGAAATTTCAATCTGAAAGCAGCATTTGGATAGTATATGTAAAGAGCTCTTCTAACGGCAGTATTGAAGATCGCAAAAAATTTATAAGAATAACAAATATTTAGATCAGATTAGACGAGGAAATGACTCAGCAGACTGAGGCAGCGGGAGGTTGTGTGAGTTCCAAGGCCGTAACTTGTGCTCACGTGTCAGTTCATTCGTGCTGGGGGAAAGTAATATGTCAGGACACAACTCCAGAAGATTTTCTCCTACAAATGGTTGCTAAAGGCATGCTTTATATGTCCGAATCTTAAAAAATGGCCACGTTGAGGATTTTGCTGGAGGTACGCCGAAAGTCACTTTGTCGCATGCTTGAACACTCCTGCACGATATGAGCGCAGATCTTTCAGGGTATATTATTAAAGTCAGGAGCAGCATTCGAAGATCCTCTTTCTTTTCTCTTTCCAAGAAGTGTAGGAACATTCGTTATAGCGTGTCTTATTTAACGATTACATGCTTGGTGAAGTTTACACGCTGAAGGCTGCATTTTGTCGAATAGTGTACTCTCCTGTAATCTCACACGACTTTGCAGAATCTTCTTAATTTTTCTCTGAATCGAGAGTTTCCTCTTCATGAGCGTAGTTGAACACGCGCACTAACTGGGCCTCACTCTGGCATGCGCCGTGTGTTCATCCCTTGAGATTCGAGACTCAATGAAAGATAAATACATCCGTTGGAAACGCACCGAATTTTGGTTTTTTGACTTGTTAGTGATATTTCAAAGATAAAACTCTGAGGTAGTAGAAAATCACTACGCGCACATCCTCTGAATCACGAAAACTTTATGTGGATGAGATCAGAAACAGCCTTGTATGGAAGTCTCTGCCTTCCATGGCCGACTCGATCCCTGAATGTTTGTCGCTCGACCCTGGTGCATCAATCCGACCGATCCGTTCCTCCTAGCGGCAATACGACCCCCCCCCACCCCCTGCGGACGTGTGAGGATTTCCTCAACGCACATTGACGCCTGGTGGCGGGGCGTACTGTGTCCCACGCTGTCGTCCAAAGTGTAATACACTCGCTAGTTACCTATAATTTGAAAGCTGTTATTTTGGTAAACAGAATACAACGAACGGAAAGACAGCACCAGATTGTTGCAACAAAGTTCTTACTGATGCACATTTGGACACATGCACACTATCATAAGTTTAGTTTTCTTTGATGGGCAAGGAGACCTTGAATATGACATCTTTTTTCTAACAGAACAAAAAATTCATAGAACTAGCACATAGCCTTTGGCGCCTCGTAGCTTGAGTAGAATACGTATCATATGTCGTTGCGCAAGTGATACAGGAGGTTCCGAACGAATACAGGCATGATCATGTGATCTTCTTTTTCTTGTACATAAACGCACCACGCTAGTCGCCCGTAAGGATCCTAGAAAGTCGGAAATTTGAAGTCAACGAATAAGAAAAAGGTGTACTATTGTTGACATTGAAACAGTCGTCTCAGTATTTCCAACAGCAAACGTGTCTGACTTACTCCACGTGGAGGAGAGTAATAAAAACAACTATAAGTATTGATGCCTTCAAGAGGCGAAGAAGGGACGAAGTAATGTAAACCATCGCAATAAACCTAGCTCCTCCTTCCCAGCCTTTACCGGCCTAATGAGAAATTTTGACCCTTGACGGCCGTTGTGGCCACGCGGTGGGCACACTTTCACTCAGAGGCGAATCTCGTTTTTCGCATTTATTGGCATTTCTGAGTCGTTTCAAAGCTGCTGTTGCTATTATTAAAAAGCGCACAACAATATGGCCAGTTACCTAGAAGTGAAATTGTTTCGAGTGTTAACTTGCGGAAACATTCAAAAAGACCAGTGAAAGGCCAAGCACCGCCACGTACCGGCGGCGTCGTCAAAGGTATTTAAACTGAAAGATGGTGCCGTACACAAGAAGCTACTTCCCCGCCACAACTCCCAGCAGCACTAGCCCATATTCTTCTTGACTTCCAAAAGGTATATGCTCCATCTCTGTCTTCGCTATTGATGGTACTAACTTGCTAACATGTAAAGAAAAAACGCTCAGCTAAACGGAGCCTCTGTTCATGCAGCAGACGTGTTTGTGTACTCTTCCGCGCTGTTATGCTCTTTGTTGATCATGCAAGCCCCAGGATGGAATTGGTGTGCTAACCGTAAAAAAGCTCGAGCCGTGTGGAAGGGACTACATGCGACGTTCTCTATTACGCGCGTTATTCCACCCTTGAATAGAGAATCAGGCGTGTGCGGAGCGGATTAAACGAGCTTGGCTCCAGCAGTCCCAGTGCCAATGAGATTTAACCGTAAGGCAACCGCGCCAGAGCTTTCGTCGCAGCGCCACGTGGCAGTCGACGGCAAGGCGGGGTTTGCGAACGAGGGCGTCGATTGCGGTAGAGCGAGCTTCCAACGCCTTCGCCGCGCTTTCAAGCCGCAGAAGGGGTGCGACATAAACGCTTGTCTGCCAGTCGACAACGATCAGCGATGAAACAGGTGAACGTGCCTATCCCGGACCGAACCTTTATCTCTTCTGGGGCTGATACTTGCTCGTTTAGCATAAAAAAGCCTTCAATCTTCATCGTTCACAGGGGTTTGACCTACTTTCTCTAACCGGCGATCCCCTTTGTACCCACACTTTTAACTATTTCTCAACTTTTCGTGCAAAATAGCTATTGTACATGTGAAATATGCCTTCCATGCTCTTCGCTGACCAGCTGCGGTCCAACTTTTACACTCTTAACGAGCCTGGTGGGCTTATTTATCAATAATTATTTCCTCTCCGTACAAAAGATTTTTCGAAAATAAAGAAAAAGTCTTAGAGTACATACCTTGCGAAGATTCCGAACAAGTTGCAGCATGTTCTCTTGGAAATTGCATGTTCGCTCGGCAACACCACGATCCAGTGATACTTCAATGAGATTATACCTGAAAATAAACTTTTGAAACGAGTATTCTCAAAAATAACGAAAACTGCAAGAAATTTCAAGAATCACCTGTTCCAGGTTGTTGGATCGAGGCCAAAGTTTTCCAATGCGTCTGCGAGAGCATCTTGGACCAATGTATCTTTATTTACAGTTAGCGTGCAGAACGTCACAGGAACCCTAAAAATACCGCGTGGTGGTCCAGGCTCTTGTGATAGGCTCGAAAAAAAAAGATGCATTTTTCGACATTTTTTTTCGAACTGCGGTTCTGGAAATTCAAAAAACATATAAATGATCAACCCACCTCAACCAACCACCGTATAGCTTAACAACATCCTTGTCGGGATCATCTTTGTACCTAAGAAATATCTGTGCACGTCGTCCTTCGGGCCGCTTCACGTTCCGCAACGGCACGGGATCCTCTAGTGTTTCCTCCTCACCTGCTGCAAAAACGTACCTTTAGAGTGCTCGAATGTTTCATAGTAAATATGTACATTACAATACTACTTATTAGATATTAGAAGAAACGAATTGTTGTGAGTATGAAACCAAATTGAAATACTGAAATAGAACAAGGAATATATTTAACCCATTCGCGACCGCGCCGGTTTGCGCATTAGCAGGAGAGTCAGCAGATTTTTCTTCAATAAAATTTGAGTGGATGGAGGTTCGCCGTGCCCAAGGCTGGCATAGATGAATGAGGGTATGAAGATTCTTTTCGGGAAAGAAATCTTTCCAAATTCCATTTGAAACACGGCAGCCACCGGTGGATACCATTGTACAAGTGACATCTTTGTCAGCCATCGGTGGCTGCCATTGTCACGAATCGGGTTAAAATTCTAGATTCTATCTCAGCGGATCTGTGTGAGCACCGTAGAATACCGAAAAATGAAGTACAGAAAACATCGATTTTTTATCACACATTCCTTACGAATGTGGAGCGTCTCATTGATTTTTCATACACTTTCCTTACTTCTATTTACGATATGAATCAACTACATTATTATTATTATACTTTATTGTTTAGCTTGGGACTTTAAGAACATGCACTGTGAGATCGCTGCGATCCTATATCGCATCACTGCGCCCGCCTCGCGCCGCGTCAAAAAGCAAAACGGGTGCTGTCGTCAACGCGTTAATGAGTGAGAGGATGTGCGCCACATGGCGCGATCCCCCTGGTACTGGCATTTGGCGCAGGCCGTGACTATCACATCCTACCGTGATTGGACAACTAGTCCTTCCAGCTACTTTTTATATCTTTGAGATTTAATGGGATCTTTGAGACCGTACTTATCAAGTCAATCAATTGCTGAAGTCCAGTGGTTGAGTGACCAGGACCAGTTGTCCGGCCACAGCAGGATGTGGTAATTATGACTTGTTCGCTCTAAGGCCAATATGATCGCGCCAGATGACTGCCTCCCACTAGTGAGGGAACTGTGAAGCATCTTTTTGAGTGCGTAATCAAATAAAAAAGGATAAATGTGGTAAGGTTCGCCTACACTTTGTAAAAGTCCGAAACAAATTAAATTTTGGTTGAGTGACCAGGACGAGTTGTCCGGCCACAGCAGGATGTGGTAATTATGACTTGTTCGCTCTAAGGCCAATACGATCGCGCCAGTGTTTGGACGGGTAGTTTCCTAAATAGCTTTCGACCTTTCCAGGCTCTGAAGAAGGTGAAAGCACCGAAACGTCGGCCAAATAAAGCTATTAACAATCTTGGTCGGAAGCTCAGTACTAAACTATTCTATTCTGAAAAATTAAATTTTGTTTATGAAACCGAAGTTTGCTGAAAAATAACAAACCATCGCTGACTACTTGTGTCACATAGTAGTTGTCTGGATTATCAGTGATATGGAAACGTCGAAGAGCAGTGTCCTAAAATAACTATTTACCATTTCCTTCTATTAACAAAAGCTTTCAGCAATTTCGAAAATAACATCGGAGGATTAATGATTAAAGACACACTCAATTAAAATAGGTGTTAGTCATTGCACCAGAAAATGATACTAGTTGTGGTGCTCGCCCACCGTTAATAGAAGAAAGGGAGCCATTGCAAGATACGGGGCATAGTGGTGGCAACGCATTTGGAACCGCGAAAAAACATCCCCTTCTTGTTCGGAAGAGAACTAACAATAAAACTCGGGGGTGGAGGGAGTCCAGAGCGCACGAGCAATTTTCAATTTTCCCAAAGTTCTTCCCCTCCTAGTTCTACTTAATCCTGTAGGATCCTGAATCTTGAGATTGCACCGAAGAAAGCAAAAAAAATATGTCACCAAACCTGGAGGTCACATTTCGTGCTAATCTTATGGGCCGGATTTGCGCCGTTGCCCTGTGGGAATCTCAATGGTGAAAGCTCTCCCTCAACGTCGTACCTTCAACAAGTCTCACCTTATCAAAAAGACTACAAAAGACTTCTGTACAGCCGAGGTGCAAAGTACGCTCACATGATTAGCGCGCTGTGGGATTTCAAAGGCTTCTGGCTGTTAAATTTGATATTATTGTTTGTTCACTGCTGCTTTGATGCGAAAAAAAAACCGAGAGGTGAGGGCACTCACTGTCCCCCGGCGAAAAGTTTTGCATATATACCTAGAGCATGTTTGTAAAGCTTTTAGCTGTTATAGCGCTTTCGTTTTGCTGGTGGACCCATTACCACAAATACGGTCCTTTTTGATTGCGGCTTCTGGGCTCGGGGACCCTTCTTCCTCGCTCTACGAGTGACTACCTTCTAGCACCTAATCCCGACTCATGACTTTAACAAACAACCCTAGCAGTCCCCCTGCTAAGGGGATTTATGGGCAGAACCAATAAATGAATAAGTGGAAGGCAAGCATCAATCTGAAAAGCGACATACGCGAATCTGTTGAACAGTGGCAGTCTTGGGGACGCTGGCCGTTCTGCAGACTTGAGCACGAAGCGACGAATTGCCATCAAAAACTCGTAATATTTCCGAGTCTTCTCGTTCTTTCAGTTCTTCACCCGACGATGACACGTCATCTGCTTGAATTTTTGATGGCGAAGACACTGAAATGGTTACTTAAAGTATGTTTGGAGCTTTCGATGTAATTGCAGACAAACAGCCATTCATTACAATGGGAACTACTTTGAAGAAGCCAGCTTCAATGTTAGAAGAGTGACAGAATAGTGGTACCCGACAAGTGCCCGTCGAGCGGCAAGAAGGCAGAGACACAGACGGGTCAGCGGACGAGCCGCAACGCGTACTGTGGCGAATTAGCATCAAGGTTAATAGAAAGTATTATATTACGTCCCATACTGTACAATGCGTGCTGCGACTCGTCCTCTGAGCCGTCTGCATTCCCGCCTTCTTGCCCCGCAAAGAGCTCCCTGTCGGGTACCTAAGGAATAGAGATAGCCTAGAATTTGGAGAACGATACTGTGATGAAGAAGAGAGAAAGTATGTAGTCTGAACATAGGAGAACATAAAAGAGATCAACATTAACATATCCATGCCTTCAAGCAAGGAGTCAACATAAAAGAAATTAGGGGAAGCAACGGGAAACTATCAAGAATTGCCTTATGACTACAAAAAGAAATTTTATTGAGTGAGACGCTAGTATCAGGCCGCCCAACAACTAATGTGTTTTTCTCTCCATAGATATTTTTGCTCCATCACAATATATACCTTTTGAAAGAGAATTGTCTGCTCTGTATTATTTTGCACTCCTTTTTCACAATAATTGAGCAGGGTACTTTTACGACGTGACTGTTAGGGGGGGGGGGTTCCGGTCGGCAAAGACTACGCAACCGGCTCCCACTCAAACTATTTTAATTAGCACATCGGCGACAGTTGTTGTGCGAGTTCCTCGGCATTTTTTTTTGATATTCCTTAAAACCAGCACTACTCTTACATTAATTTCCTTTGGTAATGGATTGGTATTTTTGGATCCACTGATGTAGACGGACATACTCTTACACATCAAGTAAGAAGTAAATCGTGCAAAACCATGCCATTCGCGCGGAAGTCTGACGCGTGGCGTATGCGCGTCATGCTATCGTCAATATGTTAAAATTAACCATTCGAAGGGTAATAAATTCGAAATTTACTCCTTTCACAAACTTTCCAAACATTCCACTACTGGGGTTGTTCTAGGACGATGGCCGTCCTTTTTCAATTTCGATTTCCAACACATCTTGTTTAAAATGTTTTTTATATATAATATGGACAGATATATATATTACATCTTCCTGAACAATACCCAAAATTTGAGTGACTTCACATTTGAATAAAATCGATGACAAATTCGATAAGAGCATTCAAATGATATTTGATATTGTGAGAAAAAATGAGGTTCTAGAAAAATTTCAGTTTGAATTTTGCCATGGTCTTTTAGCAGTTAGTCCGAAAAACCAAATTCCTAACGGAAAACGGTACTAATTTTTGTCGTCAAAAGCTCCCACTTTGCTACTCTGGAATTCGGCCTGTCCACTATGAATGAGGAAACACCACTGAACGTTTTGTAGAGCAGACATCTTTCTGGAAAAGTGCATAATGTGTTGTAAACGTGAGAACTTAGAGGAAGTGTTCCTATCCGAAGAAAAACGACATTACTTATTGGACAATCCAATAGAACCCCACCTACACTTTCTGGTACTTAATTTTGTTGGCAGTAAAGATTAGCACTTCTTCAGTACACTTTTAACTTTTCCTTCGCTTACTATATGTTGATGGGCAATTCAAATGCAAACGCCAATGACGTATTCACTTTCAATCAATGGTAAGAAACCCTTCCGGAAAAGAAGTCAAAGGCATAAAAATGAGTGCGACTTGATTCTGAATTCAATTGCTCAAAAGGGGACGCTGTTCAACTTGGGAACCACTATTTTCAAGGAACTAATCACTTCCCACCTCGCTTAGAAGCGATATGAGATTAAACCTGCTGTACGGTTCATAAGAGAATACCTAAACTTTTGCAAAGAGATACTCACATAGAACATTCGCACCTGCCCTAAGAAGTAGAAAAAGTAAAGCAAATAAGTAAGCGAAATTCTTGTAGAAAATGATATCGCCCTTTGACGAGCATATGCCTTGACAATTCTTGACATTTTCGAGTCCTCTATTGCACACCGCATACAGACGTGGAGGCATTAACGACAGGGCCCAGTCGAATTAACGTTCACAAAATTTTAAAACGACCTGAGAATAAAGGGTTTGTCTGCAAGAGCGGATCAATTCAATCTGGAACCTTATCTGCTGTCGGAAATTGAAACTCAAGTCATTGTAAATTGATCGTCACAATCCGTCACCAATAAAAATGGAAAGTTGTTCGTCACAGCAGCGCGGTCCCAGCATGCGGCGAACAAAAAGGGAAGCGGTTGAAGCGATCTTTGCAAAACCATGTCGTCCTTGTTGCGCGCTTTAAGTCGGGAACGAGACGCCTGTGACCGTCACAAACAATTCTATCCTTCTTACTGTAACAATTCGTCACCACACCTGAACTCATTTTAGGTTGTACGCTATTGGTTGTGTAACCAAGTACACATGATCGTATCGCTCATTTTTTGAGTGATGGACGACTAAAAAATAAAGAAACATGTACATATGTAATACATGGCTCCCACATGCCCATTGATAATTAAGGGCAAGGTTCGGGTTTTTGCTCGAAATTAAGCTTTTCCCAAGAAAATGCAGTGGTGCGCAAGCAGAGAGCACGCACACAACTTTCGACACGATTTGACAAGGGCGAAGAGCTAAAGCCCCAGATGCAGCATTAGTCCCGCCCAACATCACTGACCCCACCCACAAATAAATGCTGCTACGCTTCACCGCTACTAAAGGCTACGACTTTATTTCGCTCTTGTCGGCATTTTCTTCAAGTTTTTTTTCCATGGCAAAAATTACACACCACATCATGACTGTCACCTGCAAATGTGATAATGTAATACAACAGTTCGATCCCGGACTTCGCTTTTAAATCAGAGCTGGGCTGCCTGCTGAGAAAATCTAACTGTACTTCATGACATTCAGAATGTTCGCTCTTATTGAGACATTCTCTAACCTACGTGTAAAGCTTCTCTTTACCTTAATCAATGAGTGATTCTCCCCCTTTTACAGCAGAATATGGAAGAAATTTCCAACTTCAGAGAACATCGTTCGGGAATTTGGGGTAGATTATTGAGCCATTTTATCTAGCATCCAGATTTGTTCATATTCCCAACTACCACAAGCACCCCGCCTGGTGATATGAAACTTCTCGAAAATGCCTCCACGTTCAGCAGCAAACACTTACAATAGTGAAAGAGACTGGTTAAAATCGTGAGTAGATGTTCACAGTCGAAGACAAGTCGAATAGATCCTTGTATAGGAAAGGAAAGGATAGTGCGATAGTCTGACCCTTACGCGACTGTGGGGGATCGTTAGCAGTGATCGCCAGTAGTTGCTCCATCGGAAGTTCCGTCCGCGGTATCGTCAACGACGACGGAGGTAGCATAATCTTCCGTAACACCCCGAAATCGCATTCCTTCGACATTTGACGATAGCAAACAGCATGAGCCTAGAAAATGGCTGTCATAATATTCTGCGCAGAAAAAAATAACCTCGAAAAACGGTTCAATTTCACGAAATCAAACGTGAAGTCCCTACCGTCTGTCCGCACCACTCGCATCGCATGCCAGCAAGGCATTCTGCCGACCAGCAGCTTTTCTTGCATACCACACATTTACTGTCCTTTGGTAGATTTCCTTCTCGCATGTGATGAAATTGTTCATGTGTCGTCTAAATGATGTACATAACAGGATTTTCTATCTTACAATGCTGGTCGAAAAGGTAAGGGCCATAATGGCTTACGATAGACGTGCATTATCTTTTCCAACCCGAAAAATTCGCTTTGAATATTGAACAGTTACGCCTTTTACTTTTCTAACGTTGAATCTTGAAGGCAGTGATCACGACCGCTTAAGGGCGTTGCGGTTTTGATGACGTCATTGAGCGCCATTGGGGGAAGGATTTTCAGGAGGCGGTACTAAGCACAGCTCCGGAGCGATGAGCGGTCTAGTCAACTAGTGATGCTTAATGACGTCGCCAGAACCGCACCTCCCTCCACCGAACTTGATCATTGCTTTTAAAGATTCAGAAAAGAAAAAAAACTCCCACCTACTACTTGAGCCTTTTCCGAGAGAAAAAAAAACATGGAGCATGAAAAACCTTTCGGTGAACAAATTTGATTTCTACTGTAATATCTAGTCTAACGCCCATGCGATCAGGTGACTGAATGTATTACGCGTCGGCCCATTTAACTGTTCGTTAAGTTTCGGACGTTTAGGAAAACAGACTCCTGATGCCACAAGTTCAATAAGATCCTGATCCTCACGTAGACGTCCAACAAGTAAAACTCACCAAATCCAAATTTGGCACATAAGTAGCAGCCTCTTTGCAGTCGGATACAGCCAAATCAGAGCAATCCACATGAACGTAGTACTCGCAAACTGAAAGGTGGTTTTGGATGAAAAATGGCTATGAAGTTTTTTGATAGACTGGAATGCGCTCTTCAACATTCATTTAGGCTCATTCGGTTTGGATTTGGCGAAGTGTGATTGATTCCTTTGTATATGTGGAGATGATTGTCTTTTTTGGTCTGCCCTTGTACTAGTGGTAATCACCAAATCGCTAGCTGCTAAGAATTTAAGGCCGATGTCAGAGTTTGCGAATCCAGCGATTCGCTACAAGCGACTCGCCAGCGTCCGCGGCAGCGTCGCGTAAAGCGAATGACTCGATTCACAGTGCTCTACGCGACCGCGTACGCTAGCGAATCGCTCGTTTTGCAAAGTCAAACATCCGCCTAAACGACACGCTCATTCACAAAAGCGATGCAATAACAATTAAAGGCCATGATCACGATGGCCAGAAGGTGGTGCGCTTTTCATGACGTCATTGAACGTTAAAATGTAGAACTCTGGGGGCGTTGGGGTGTGAACGGAATCCGCGTAACGCTGTCCTACCAATGACGTTCAAGGAAATCATAGAAACAGCAACGCTCTCCATCATCGTGATCACTGCCTATGATTGACGAGAGCTATTTCAAGGTTCCAATTAACCATCTTGAAGACACGGGTCGGGATCGAATTGGAGTGCTATTTTGTTGGATTAAATAAAGTATGATGAGGAATGTGGTATGACGGAGAGACAGCGCTGCTAGGATAAGGAAAAGGCGAGAGAGCACGTCGTACGCGAGAGGGCGCAAACGCCACTTATGCCGCAACTGATGAGGATGGGAGCGCCGGCAACGGAGGAGGTACGGCATCAGGGGCCTTGTCGTTCAGTTTTGAGTCGGGAAAGTGTCGGACTCCTGTGCTTAGAGACCCCTCTTTCTCACTCAAAGGGGAATTGGCTCTCGGTACTTAATCTCGACCCGTGGCTTTAAATCTTTCTAATCGTTATAAATAATTTAAGGTAATAGTTCAAGATACACAACCGGGACATAAATTGATTCCAGACCCGTTCAAATAAAGACTCTTTGATAACATATATGTATGCATGAGAAGTAAATTTCAACAGACAGTACCTTCACATTCCAGTGACAATGCCTCATCCGTCCGCTTACGACACACGCAGCAGAACTTCCGCTTGATCAAGCCTGGCTGGGACCATGTGTGCGCAACCGGATTCTGCAATCAGAGATAAATAATATGCATGCTCAAGCTCAGTCTAAATAATGCTCCAAATAAAACTCGAATGCGTAATTGTACTGTAGTCAGCACATTCGACGGCATTTCTATTCAACTTCAACGAGGTTACCGTGGTGCATGGTCGATTTCAGATATAGGATCCCTCACAAAGGTGAAATACGGTCGAGAAAATCCTCGACCATGGCTCTGTGCTGTACGAGAGTAGTGCCGAAAGAGAACGTTTGCGCGGAGAGCACAGACAGCTCGCGCACGGCGAGTGTGAATGTCCGCGCGGGAAAACGTAACTGATCAGGCGAAAATCCTCGACGTGCCGTTGAGGAATCCTCGACCGATATTTACCCTGCTCCTCACCCGCATCCCCACTCCCCAATAGCGATGACAGATGGATGTTTGTTAATGATTGGTGGTGCGATCGTATCGTTGAGCCTGGCTTGACTGTACCAAAATTCTTTCACTTTCTCAACTTCAATGAAAATTCCCTATTTTAATGTTCTATCAAGATACTTGCCATCCTATAACACTCATCACGATTTATGAAGTTCATACAACGAACGCTAACCCACGTCTGAAACTCTAATCCCGTCGTCGACTAAATGGTCAACTGACCCAAGTCACGTTCTTACGTCTAATGTATTACGATCAATTGCTCTAACGAAATTTTGCACTATTATAGAGTAAATGCTCAGTAACCTTGCAATGCAATGTGTTCGGAAGAATGTTCAGGGAACTGTTGGCTAACGCCCTTATTTTAGCTATCAGCTATCAATGGGTATGAGTTAAAACTCGGGAAACTAAACTGCGCCATTTTCTGTTGAAGAATTAAATACTTAGTATTTATCATTTGCTCCTACACGCGGCAGATGCCACACAACAAGAAAGATAAGTTGAAGCAATAACCTCACATGAGGTAGTGTCGAAGAAACTGCTCTGTGGGTGGGATACAGTAGCCCACGAGGGTCACAAATGTGCCGTTGCCACGGTCCGAATGTGTGCGACAACATCGCTAGGGCCTTACAAATTTATCGGTGGCCAATGTGAACCTACGGACGAGATATCTCGCGCTCGCCTAGCCTCATCGCGTTAGCGCGGTTGCATTCTCTGAATTCTCTTGAACTTGTCTTGACACGTCCTTTCCATGTCATCATAATCAGCTGCTGTTACCTCCTCCGCCCCCCCCCCTTTGAACTGGTATCGTTGCTTTCACAATAGAAATCAAGTCAAAATTAATGTCTGCAATAGCTTTCAGCCTCGTGGTTCACTGTTGATGTCGGCTAATCAGCTCATCATCTCCGATAATCTATGGTAAATATACCATCGAAACGTGAGATAAAGGGAAATGGTGCTCAATAGCACATTTGTCCAGGAGACAAGAGATGCGGGTTCTTCCGCCCGAAATGAAGAGTTGCCTATAACCCAGCCTTTTTGCGATAAATCACCCCATTTCCTGAATCCAAATTCAGAAGTCAAATTTTTTCATGCCTTTGAAACAGGGTCATATGGTAGATGAGCTATTCGATCCACCTTATACTGTCCTCAAGAGCTCTGCACAAAAGGGTTTTTCTCCATCTCACGGTTGAGACAATAAATTTCACCGCCTTTTTTCGAGCTCCGCTATTACGAGTCGCGTTATTTCCCCTATATATCGCTGACACTTGAGATAATGGCACCTGTATTTATGGGACGGGAATATGCTTAGCATGCCCATAGGATGCGCCACGCCTCTCATTCCTCTCAAAACTGCGGAGGAGTTTGCATGCGAGTCTAGCCTATAAGGAAATCAAGGGATAGCTGAAGGTCTTATGAATATTTTCTCCTCACAAGGATAATGCTGCAAATAATACGCCACAGACGGGTGTAGGGGTTAGCAAATTTGAACGAGAATCGACCCATGGACCGTTCATAAGCAGCGGCGCCTCTTGCCGCTGCTCTATGTGCTGCAATCATTTGAAACTTGCGATAGTGGAATCGTTCAGGTTATATAGGTTCCCGATAAAATCGGCTAGCTACATGCGCCAAGTAATGCTTTTACACGATGCCAGCATGACATGACGTACTGCTGTGTCTTTCTCCCCGTTTCCTATACGCTATTGCCGGAGATTTAACGCGTCATTAAACACGATTACATATTGAAAGAATGACAATGGTTCTTCCAACAGGAAGTTAATCAGAAGCCTTCGAGACGGATTTACGTAGTGGATTCAGTAGAACGGCACACTTCGTTAAACAGGCCATTACTCAGTGTGCCCTATATTAATGGATACAAGGCTTCATGACAGCATTACTAAAAAGATTTATTATCTAATAGTTCCAGAAACTAACCTTAATTAGTTGCAGAGCCACTCCACTGCAGTAGGAGACAACGGTTTTCAAACATTTCTCATGACACACAAAATTGCACACTGAAACAATCGACATTTTTACTGAGAAGGAATGACCACAGCTTTAGCAACCGGCACAGCAACTAGGGGCCATTAGTTTTCTTAGTATTCACACCAATAAGGCCGCATAGGGCAAAATCAGCAGTAAAATGTTCCAGGGAATTTCAGCGATGAGAGAGTTTTAATAGCATTTCGCGGAATCCACTCCAGTAGAAATTTTTTAGCGTTTCTCTACGACTGACATGTTCCCGTGAAGGACATTTCGGCATTGGTAAGATAATTGTAAGGAAGGAAAAGGAATGAGAAGTAGAATGAGGGCATTAGGGAACTTTCCGCGACGTATAACCGAGCGCGACTTCGCGTCGCTCTCATACTTTGTCGCAGCGACACAATTTCGCCATAAGACCTATGTCGCCGCGACGCGGCCGCGCGCTTCTCTCATTACTACATGCCTACACTCCGTTTCATGCAGCCAGAAATCCACGTGGCACACGTGGCTAAATTCTCGATGAAAAGTTGACGTCACGTGTGCTCAAAGATGTTCTTGATTTGATGCCACGTCAATTTCTGCAATTGCACATTTTCTGGTTATTTGAAGGCGAGGGTAGCTGCGTCACGAAGTGCACGTTGCGGTGATTCGCGCATTTCACAGTTAGTTAGGTAGCCCAACCACGGTAATTTTACCAATGCACATACATATACTTTCTCTCATGTGGAATTCCATAAATGTTAGAAAAGGCGTAACCATTGTAGGACTGAAAAGGAAAAGAGGAGAGAAACGGACAAAGGTGAATCCAAATTTTACCCGCGCCTCAATTTGTTCGGGACTCACTAGAACAAGTTAATGACCGCCATCAACGACGATGAGTTTACGGCGTTAGGCGCATTAAGTTACACGACTGCATTCTGAAGTTTCGTCTTTTGAACTTTTCGCAAACCCGTGCTCTAGTATAACACAACTTAAATTTCGGTTACATGTAAATGGTAGCCAGGCGACGCGATTTTTAGCCTCAATAAATCCTTAACCAGATCTGCGAAATTGCAAAGAGTCAAATTCGCTTTTTGTAGATATCCTCTTCTGCTAGCATATTTTGTCGAGAAATAGCAGCGCTCTGCGACTCGGCGGAGTCTGTTCCTTCCGAGGCAGTAAGGGTAGCCTCTAACCTTGTCCTACTGCGACAGATTGGATGCATTTCTACCAGAGGTTGCGATTTCATTCAACTCAATTCAACGGCCACATTGAATTCGGCGCATAGCTGTACCCCAAATCTCATTAGGGAAGGCTCTCGTGATCCCAAACAGCCTTGGATAGAGACCTAGCTGAAGCGATATGGCCATGAATATTAGTCAAAAACAAACAGCTATGCGCTGAATTCATTGTGGCCGTTGAAATATGGGAGCGGACTGCTATGTGAACTTTCTAGCGCTGTGGACGATCAAAGTTGACATAAAATCGGCAAAAGACATGTTTTGGAGCTGAATTGGCACTAGATCGACACTGTGTCGAGAAATAATGTCACATTCGTGATCAGGCTACCTGTTTAACCATACAGGCAAAGTTCAGAGACAGCTAAACATAGTGATATTGAGACCAGCTCGCCTTATATGTTCACTATGCAATTCCTGAAAACTTTGAGCGCTCACAACATGCTCGGGTAGTTCCTGTAGAAGATTTGGTTCACAAATTTTAACGACAATTCCTGACGGTATCTATTTACCCAGGTATACACTCAAAGTTCCATAGAAAATTGAAAGAATTTTCGGGTCTCATCCAAAGGGGGAGGGGGGGGCATGTGATGTAACAGTTCCTGCCGGCTACAGAAGTTCCAATTTTTCGCGAGGGGAGGGAATTCCCTGGGAGCGTGAACCATGTCCCTTAAGCTTTACACCTGCCCAAGAGCTCCCTTTTCCCGAAAAAAAAGTGGATTACTTCATGCAATATGAACTGCCGCAATACATGCCCCCTCCCCTTTTTTGGATGAGACCCGAATTTTCGGACCAAAAATTTTCCAGAGAGCTCAAGCACAATTCACTCACTGGCTAACTACTCAAAGGGAACCAAACAAGAAAAATCACCTTCACATGCGTATCCTTGCGTGAGCATACCCCATATTTTATCGCAACAATGATGGCAGTATGTGGGTTTGCCAAATGTTTTCTTAGCGAAGTAATGGCCGTGATCACGACCTATTCCGAGTAGGTTCGCGTCGACATTGTGGCCTTCCGCCGTCATCGAGCCGTCTTTCTGAAATAATGAGAATGTTTATATCGCTTATAATAACATCTGGTTCCGAAATGTGAGCCGTTTTTCATACAATGACAGATGTTGCGCCGCTTTCAATGACCGAGCTCAAAGGCACCGATTACGATAGGTCTGGAAGGTTTCCAGAAGGCAGAGTCAATCGTGCATTGCGCAGTTCCCAACGGCCACGTTGTGCAGTTTCGCCCGATTAGACACGATCTCTCGCGCGAACATTCACACTCGCATGCTTGAGCCGTCTGTGCTCTTCGCTCATACAGCGTGCGTTGAGGATCTCTCAACGTGCCGTTGAAAACTGCGCAACGCACGGTTGACTCTGCGTGGGGGTGCCCAGTGGCACGCCATTAACGAAAAAAAACAGAGAAATTCGTAAAGAAAACGCAAGACGGGATCCCCTTCACCTTATTTGGCTGCCGATTTTCGCTCAGGAACGGGCAGCGGCTAAGGCGGCGGACGTATGGACGAATTTTCCGTAACACTAATCTATGCTCCGGTCGAGTTGCTCCAGTTAAGACGCTGCTGACAACACAGCTCGTCCAAATACCCAACTGAACCAGTGGGCGGAGCGTTCGGAGGGTGTGGAAATTCCCAAGTACTGCTCAATGCGCCACATATCGCTCCCTTGACAGCCAAGCTACTGCTTCGTGTGGCGCACACATTCACCGATGCGCTACCTCTTTATCGCAACCGCTTCCTTTGATTTTTTTCAAAGTAGTTAAGGGAAGGGCCGCGAACACTCGAACAGGCCATGAAAGCATTCGCTAGCACAAGCAAGGGGAGTCTTTCAGGGTGTGAAGCGCTTTCTCAAAACGGCTTTTTGCATGCTTTAGGGCCCCTCAATGAGCTGCAGAAGATCCTTTTCTGCCAAACGGGCCCTGAAGGTCAAAAAAGGATCGCAAAACAAATATGCCTGGAGTGTATGGTTTTTACCGGATTTCGTTAAGAACCTGATTGTAAAGATGGCGCTGGAGCTATTTGAAGAATTGGGAGCTCCAAGCTGATATGCAAAAATTTTGCCATCATTGGGAATTGAACCTTGGACCATTTCCTTACAAATTTTGACCAGCACGGCGTCACTCTGCGAAAGCGGACCTAGATCTTATAGTCCACTCATAAGTTGCCACAACATGGAAAAAACCATTCTGAAAAAAACGCCCCAAAAACCTGAAAGAGCTTCCTTGTAAAGTCAGGCGAATGGATGCGGTGCAGGTGGACTAGCAAGCTCCTCCTCTCCACAAAATTATACCACCGATTTTCAGTGAAGGTGCTTAATGATCAAATGTTCCCACACCCCTCCCCCCAATTTTCAACACTCGTAGGCCACGTTACCCTCCCACCAAATACCGCAATATTCATGACTTTTCCAGAGCCTCTAAAATTCTCGACTCTTCTCGGAGAAAAATATAAATAACCCTCCTTGTTGTGACTCCCACACCAATCGCAGAGCCTGCACGATATTCGAGAAGCTAAAAATGCTCATGAGACCGCGATTCAGGTTCATGCTTTCAGTGAGACGGTTTGCAAACAACACAAAACAATAAAAATTTTGGACTTAATAATTTTCAATATTTGTGCTGTTAATCAGCTAGAGCATATGGTTGACTTTCAGCCAACCTGAGTTTGAACTACTACACAACAATATGAGAAGTGTTTTACGATTAGCGAGGTAAAATCACGATGAACAGGAGTCAACTTTGAGGATCCCTCCATGCGCGAGTGGGGAGGGAAGGAGCGAGTTTTGTGCCTCTCCCTTTCTGCTGCTCGACAAAACTCGCTCCTTCCCTACCCACTCGTACAGAGGAAGTACCGTCAAGGAGGACGAGGGTAGGAGAGGTAGGTAAATTCTATGGAACTTGTTGTCAAGTTTTTTTTTCGTTTATTTTTTTAGCTGTTTAGGACTTCAGCTGGAGCATCGGGTGGGTGGGTGGAAGAGGAGGCATATTGGCTGCCTTCCTCAACACGTGGCTCTCTTTGTGATAGAATGGTTAAAACATACCTTTCTCTCCTAAGACGGAAGAACTTCTTAAGCTGGCATCACCGACCTATTTCCATCTGAAACGAAAATGTTATGGATTAAATAAGGGACGAGAAACATTCAGACATCGAACACTTAAACTGAGGCGAAAAGGGACCACTTAAGCAAAAGAATAGCACATCAGTAAGGAAGAATTAATTTAAATTAAAATATGCGCGCATTCATCTTCAAGCTGTGTTGAAGAGTGCAATAATTAACTTCAAAAGAAACAGAAGTGGTGCAATATTACAGTAATCCAAAGTCAGAATATGAACATAAATTGATATGCGTGAAACGGTGAGGAAAGAGCCTTAATTACAAAGAGAATGGTTCGAAACAGTAGTGGCCGATTTAGAGCCTACGTCGCACCGCACATACAACTAATAAGCGCGGTGTAGAACGTCACCATATGTAATAGGCTCGTTGCGCTGAGCCGGGGATTAAGAATTGTTTGGGGAAGACAAACTATAAATTTTCCCTTTCTGAGTGTTTCTTAGGGGTGTTGGGATCTCATCGGGGGGGGGGGGTGCATTGCTTTGCACAGTCCTTTAATACCAACTTGACCCAAGGAGTCCGTCAAAGTGACGAATGATAGCAGCGTTACACTATCTTTGTTGAATTTTGTGTATTGTACGTAACTTGCAATGGATGATACAAGCGTCTAGAGAAAGTTCAGGGTCTCATCCAGTTATGTGTGGTGGAGTGTAGTGGGGGGATGTGGCGCGACAGGTGCTGCCACCTCCAGAAATTCTATTTTTTGCAAGGTGAGGAAATCCAGGGCGTACGTAAACCATCCTGCTCCAGTTGCACTCGTTCTCGGCGAAAAATTGGATGACATTGGGCGATATGAACTGTCGCACAACATGCTCCTCCCTACTGGTTGAGACCTTTGAAAGGGTAGTTACGGGTAGTTCGAGGGTGAGAGGGTAAGAAACTCTACGAGAAATGGAACTGATCGCGCATCACGGATCTCCTCCCCCCCCTTCTAATATTTTGACCAAAACGTATAATTTGATAGGAAACGCTCGCTATGGCTGAAGCGTTGGACGCCTTGAACCGCAATACCCCTACCCCCTTGCTGAATAAACACGTTTTGTTTTATTATTGTTTTTATTACTTATTGTTTTTTATTTACTGCTACAAAATGCATGGTTCATCCGTGGGTAACAACTAATATCTTTCACGATAGCAGGAACCTATGATGTTAGAGAAAGCACGCTATAATCAGTGAAATATCAGCAAGAGCGACCGAGAGGCAAAGTCGTACTGAAGTCAATTTCAGTTTTTTTACATAGCCAGGAAAGTTTTCCTATCTTGCCTCAAACGATATTATCTCTAGGGTCACTGGATAGATACTGCTATACCAGTTTTGCAGAACGAAAAGTCAATAAAATTTCAGAACGCTTCAAAGTTCTTTGCATTCTATGAAAAATGATCACAAGACCTCTTTAATTCTAGTTAAGTAAAATATTCTAGCTTCCATCAAGGAGCATGACGAAAATACAGTCTGCGCAACAGTCTAGGACGTCTAGCTAGGGTCAACAATAAGGTTGCAACAAATTTGGGGTCGAGAAGGAAGCACGATTCTGCTTCCATCCCTCCCCTTCTAGCTCTACTCCTTCTACCACCTTCAGACCACCGTCAAGCTACAGTGACTCCGCCTAGCGGGTTTAGGTGAGCGTGTTCAGCTCCAGCAACGGCTAAAACGGCAAACATTTCCAAAATTTCAATGAATTTCGTAAGGAAATAAGCCCTTTATCCTAAAATATCACTTTCCATGTTTAACAAAAAGAAAATGCCCATCACACTTAATACGATCCCCCTTGCCAGAAAATCACAACTACGATCTCCCATATCTGAACTTGTCCTACCCAGTTTCGACCCTGCAATCAACCCCTGTACTTTATCTGAAGATGTCATCTCATTTGGATTTCTACCATAGATATAGGACCCGTGGAAAGAGTTCTGTCTAGGCCTAGCGATTTTTTCATCTTCTGGAGTCATTTAAGTAAGCTGCCTACTTGCTGCCCACAATAGAAACATTCGGTTCAACATAATCTGTTCCCAAAACTGTGGGGCAGATAAATATACGCCCTCGAATACTTTCATAAATACCAATGGAAAAGATGTGCGTGGCACATCCCCCATAATGGGAACCTGCGAATTGTGACGGTTTTTCGCAGTAAAAGTTGAAGTTTATAAAAGTTGACAAATTCTGACGCTATACACGCCTAGAGAAGTGAGCTTAGAAATGGGTTCTAAAGTTACTGAATGGTTCGAAAGATCGCAAAACACCGCGACGCCATGGTTGTCTTGACCGATAGTGCTGGTCTACAAAAGGGACATAAGCAGCTTCGAATACCAATAGCGCCGCGCAGAACTTCGGAACGAAAATAGACATGGATGACGACGCTATCGCAATGCACGGGGGCATAATTTAAAACCAAGCTCAGGAGAGGCAGGAACTTCAGGGGAATGAAAATTACTCACGCATCCTGGAGTCTCTCCTCCCCCGCGTGAGGGATGGTCTCGTTTTCGAAGAAAAGAAGATGTTTTACGTGATTTCAAATGCACTGACACCCCGCATCTTGCGATAGCATCTGGATAACTAGCAACTCTTCGTGCTGCATTAAAAAAACGACTCTATAGTTGATCTAAGTGACATTAGAAACTGTGCCATAAGGGGATATGATGTGAAGATCAGCGCGTGAATTTAGTGAAAATTAGGAAACATAGAAGGAAGAGCAAGGTGATCCAAATAGGGCCAAGATCGCACCGATCACGTAAGCAGCGTTATGCATACCACAGCAATAACCACGTGCGAGGCTGAACTGTGCTCCGAATGGCCATAGCCCAAGCCAAGGTGAAGTTTTGGGGTATGTAATATTTTCAAGCAATAAATTGACTAGAGTGACCTAGCCTTGAGTATTCCCGATAAGGGATGCATTGGCTCTCTCGAGGAGAAGGGAGTTGATGCTTGCAGGAATCGGCTGCACATTTTCGGAGGTAGAATGAAGGACTGAGTTGAGGTGTGAAATTTCTTGAGGAACATGCTGTTTTTGGACCCTTTCCCCACCCTTAGACGCGGGTCGTGATGAGGGGAACGTGTGCCAGCTTCCAGGTTACACAACCACTGGTTACGCAATCACTTGGATGCCAAGGCTTCCTACAGGATGATATGTCTTCGTGCGGGTTGTAAGGAAGCTATTATCTCGCCGCAACAAAATAAACTACTTCCATATCGCGAGAAAAAAATGGATTTTAACGAACAACAAGCTAAAATAAACAATCGAATTTCTAATAGAATGAAGGCAAAAGTCACGATGAAACAAAACGGGAGACTGCGCCCTATTTGAATTGGCTGAACTATGTATAAATTTGGAACGCGTCGGCCCCTGCCGAAATAATTCAAAAATGAGAAATAATAGCTCGAGGTGCTAATTTTACCTCATAGATTTCGCTTCATTCATGAGCCTGACCGATGGCCACCAAACCGCTGCTCATAGCTGACAGATGATAACAGGTGATATGAGGTGATAACACATGATACAAAACACTTCAGAAATTCTTGTTACGAAATTAACGCTAAGAAGTTTCAACAGATGACCGCGGTGTATTTATTCGATATTAAACTGCGAGCATTCAAACAAAGTGTTTGAATGATGCAGCGTAACTCGTCCATATTGATTTCACCGCTGCTTTCAGGCTTTTTCCGTTTCACATTGCCACGATGACTACAACGACTTTTATCCCGTACAATAAATATCGGTCACTACAATTATCACGACTCTATTCCTTCAAGAGCCGATGTCGAATTACACAGAGGTCGCCTGGAATCGTTTCAAGCTATGCTTTGTAGCGTGAGCTCAGTTTAGTTGGGTTCTCTGGCCTGTCGCCAACCTCAGCATACACCCTTGCAAGGCAGAACTCATTGGAGATTCAGGAAGGCAACCGTTACTAGCGATGAAGACCTAAGGGTGGCTTTTGGAAATAATTAATCCCTTTTTGGAGCGCGCCACACAATCGACTTCTACTCAGAATCGCAGTGACGAATTTGAAAGCGAGATTGCCAATGCAATGGCTTGCGGTGGCCAGTCCATGTACAAGTATAGGTGGCTTTGTCCTTCTACACAAACCTGATAAAAATTACTCACCCCCAAGGAAGAAGGCTTGGTTGATCTGTGCGTCGTACGATCAAGGATTCGATCGCCGAACAGCGAACGTGGTACGCAGCGCCACTTGCTACTAAACCACCTCCACCAAAGATTCACTTAACTTTTTTCAGAAATGAACGCTAATAGTGGAATAGATTCTAGAGGAATGAGAAGGTACTAACTCAACATTTCCAATGGACTTGAAAAACAGAACAGTGGGCAATTCACAAACGTGTACGGTTCCTGCTCCTTCCTTCGGCTGGCTACGTGACAAGCCCAAGTAGAAGCTAAGATCTTGACAACCGACGACCATCAAGTGATTTCATATACCGCCCACTGTTAAAAGAAGAAGCTTGAAAATGAATGGTAACGAAAGCTATGCAATTGTTAAGATGATATTACCTTAGGTGTGTATATGCAATGGAAATATCAAGGTACAAGAACAACGCTAAGAACTGTCAAGAAATTTTCCCGGTAAAGGACAAATTCAATTTCCCGTCACTATTTGTTCCCTACTATCCACTTTTTTAAAGATCGAGCTGCAAGGAACATTTTAATGACATCAGTATTCTAAGGTACAAATGACCCCAGATGGAAAATTACAGCCATATTCACCCCTCCAGGCTGTTTATCTTCGAAAATAATCCGGCTCAATTTTTGGAAAGTGGACCAAAAAAGATTAATCGAGTCGAAATTTGAGCTGGATCTAAATTTTTTTGATGAACGAGCTTAAGGTGCCAGGAGGTCACAAACGCTCCTATGCGGGCGCGAATTCGTGAACAGGCACCGATTCGGATCGTGCGGAGGTGACGGTCGCTGAGCTGGCGCCGTCGACGCCGCCAGCAGCCATCGCGACGTCACTGGGGTGCATACGTCGGGACCGGCCGCTCGGTCAGCAGCCGCCAACCCGGCTCCGCTCCGAAATTAGAAGATATTCATGCTGAATCGAAAAGAAATCACACACACACTCATGCACTCAGTAAAAGTGGCAAACATTGTGCACGACTGGACCATTGAAATCTCTTGCACGAATTGCACGAATTAATGATCACAAAAATATCTCGAGAGCAACGGGAATTGGTGAGAGCACGAGGACCACTTCTATATGGGCTTAGATAGATAATGCTCGAAGAAAGTGAGAACGAAAATTGATTAGCTCTGCTGGTAGACTTGATACGTGGGAATAATGGTGACCACCATAGAGGAAGCAAACAGAGCTCCACAGCTGCTTCAAGATAACTTATTATAGCAGGGTTAGATCAATATGAACAAATGGGGCCAAAAACGTTGGCCGGATGGCCTGCAGGACCAGTTGAGTCCAGCGATTTTCGCCCAGTCGTCGTTCAGAAGAAGTAGAAGCTCTTACATCATTTACCTACACACACTTATCATACGAGCGAAAAGGCGAGTAGAATTGGATAAAAGACGAGGTGGGGAAAACGTGCACGAGCCAGGAAGGTCCGGGGGCTGGGAAGGGGGGTAAGGAGATCAAGTTGTAGAGCAAAACGCAGGAATAGGCGGTATTTAGGCGCGCGTGCAGATCGATAGAGCATTGCAACACTGGCACGGAGAAAGAAAAGCGATCTGAGGCATAGTGGGCTGAATGGAGAGGAGGGAGTATGAGACGACACGAAAACTTCCCTCCAACGTGAGCACAGCCGGAGACGCAGAGCCCGTCTCCCGTCGTCCCTCGGTCGTCTGATGAAAACCTGGCGGCTTCGACGATTTTCGATGATGTCCCCCAGCGCTGGTTGCGGGCAATGATTTCGGCTGCTTGGCTCGCCCACATTCTGTGATGACAGCTGACCTCTACTGGGGCCATGTTGTGCTCTGGTAGAAACGACGTCCAACGCATATTTGACGTCAATAATGCAGAATTTCGGCGATTAGCCAAAAAGTTAAAGGTGTACGAGAGCGCGCCAGCACATTCATCACAGTGTACTAGAAGGGCCTTAAGGGCCCCGGATGACAAGACAAGCTCACCCAGAAATGCTTCAAAATTGCAAAAGCAATGGAACAACGATACCCTGGACATTGAAAAGCACACAATAACGTGTGCAGGTCGCGTGTACAGCGCTTGTTTCACCGAATCTTCTATACAAAATGACATCATTGACGAGAAACATGCAGGCTTTGCTGGCAGTTGAGGCGAACGTTTCATTCATGCTGGGACCACGACAAGCCATTCAGCCAGCCGGCCAGCCGACCGACCGGCCAGTCAGCCGAGCGGGCAGCCAGGCGCTGTCTAGGCGGTCGTCAATCGACGGCGTCTCTTCGACACCACGTCGTCTTTTCCGTGCGCTGCACGTCGGCGACATTGGCGCTCGCCGCTGGCAGCGCCGTTACAAATTGATTGCCTTCACATAATTCCGCGACAACAAGCACGATATATTACATGAATTCCGAAGCGGAAGCATTTGGGAGATGTGATGTGATGTATCGTCACATCAGCCGAACCCATGCACCATTCCGGCCTGATTGTACTGACATGACGCCATCTGACGCCATCACATGGTACTGACCACAGATATCGCGATTTGTTCCATGGTTTTTTTCGCGTCACTACAACATTAATGATCCCGTGAAAAAATTCCACATTAATCTCCCTTGACGGCTTCATAAATTAAAGGGGTAGCAGGCCACCAATGATACTACACACCTTCTTGTTATAGGGACAAAGACAAGAACCGATTTGAAGGATAAAAAGGGTGAAACCCCGAATCTAATCGACCGATTCTCGAGATGCGCCAGGTATTCTGCATCCATTCTGAACTATAATTGCATTTGAATGCCACACTGCCTTTACAATGAGTCCTTAGCTACCCAGTTCAAAAGGCACTGATTTTATCTCCTCCCAGAGAAATTCTGTACCGATAAGTATACTCCGGGAGCATGAGGGGGGGGGGGAGAGTGGAAGGATTGGATGGCCTGTAAGACTCACCATTTGGACTAGATTTTGATACCCTGTGTGCGCGCAGTGGGAACCTCCTGTAGGGTGTTTGCACATTTCAGAGGAGACGTAGGGGCAGTGCTATAGAATAATTTCTCCTATGAAACTCCAAAAATAATAGAAAAAATTGTAAACTAAGGGGAAACTTTGCCTCGCATCTTCTTTGGCCCCTATTGCGGCTCAAAATTATCGCCTTATGAAAACTGAACGTTCCCTGCTCCTTCACAATGCTTAAATCGGCACTTCAATTTTTGCACAAGACTCAAGGTTTTTTTCGGCACATAACACCTTCCTCAGGCTCTCTGCTTGCTTTAGGCATGGTAATTTTAGGCATGGTAAATGCTTTATCACAGGTTCGCGAAAAGTAACTCGTAGCCCACCTCGAAGATCTGCTAAGAGGACCTGGAGAAGGTGCAAAAAGTGGAACACCACTTCGGGATAAGGTTATGGTGCGGTGCTCCAGTTCAGCAAAGTATTCATATAAAGATTAGACTTCAATTCAGTGCTCCATTGCCATGCAAAAAAATTCAATACGAATTTGTCAACTTTTATGATGAAGGTCAAGCAGATAAGTATCAAATAGTTCCCTCAGAATACGCCACATCGAATTTCACTCAGAATATTGGATGCATCTGAAGGCGTCCTTCGGATCAAATTTAATTTTGTTTTTATTATATTTCCGATTTATAACTGGTTTGGTTCCTGATAAGCTATTCAGCGCACCTGCGAGCGCACAGTATTATATAAATAAATAAATAAACAAATAAATAAATAATAAATAATAAATACAATAAATAAATATATAAATAGAATAAATAAATAAATAATAAATAAAATGGAAATGCTTTAGATGGGACATCCGACGCCAGAACGCGTGCTTCAGACAGACTTAATACAGTCTACCTTTAATCACTTGCCTGAAGGTTGATATTTCACATATATAAGTCTGCTGTCCATCCTTGCCTGACCGTCTTTCGTGCTGAGCACCTCCTCTCGTCGAATATGCCTAACGAATTAGTTGACTCCCGTTTGAATCTGTAAGCGACCTGGTCGCGGGAATTGGCGATCCTGACCTTTTTTCCCGCCGCCTTTTTTGTTACATGTAGCAGTAACTGGTCGGAGTTCGAGACGACTACAATGGTGAGGAGTATGACGTAGTCAGTAGGACCTATCAAGGGGGGGTCTTTTCATGGCAAGCCGCGCTTGTTGAGGAATCGGTTTCTTGTTATTGTAGAATCGCCATGTCCGGACCAACAAAAACATGTTTTTTCTAGTGAACGGTTTATTTGTGTGTGGTGTTGTTTGTGGGGTGGGTTTGTTGCTTGGTTTTGAGTGCTGGTGTTTTGGGGGTGTTATTCAAAAAGTAGAGCGAATGATACCCTTGATATTCGATCCCCCGCGCGATTAAATTTTTGCAATCAAGGTTTGGCGACCACTTTCGATTGGTCCTGAGGATGGAGGTGGCTCATCTCACCTGAGATTTAGCGTTTTTGCCAGCAAAACCAAGGGCGCTTTGCCAATGAATGCAAAATTTCGTGCGTCATGGCGACATCTAACCATTAACACTACCTTTAAAAGGCTGAATTCACGATGAAAAGCAACCCATTTTCTAATTAGCACTAGGATGAGTTAGTGGTACTGCGAAGAAAGGCAGAAACCATGCAGAACGGTCCAAACCCGAGAAATGGTGCCTCTTCCTGACCACTTTTATTCGAGCATTGGTGCGTCTCCCCTCATCGCTGTGCTCCTCTTCAACACTACGCTCTGCTCAACGCTAATCTATCACTCGCCACGTATGTGAACTACGGCAACCGTGATCAGATGATGCGCGGTGGCGCGATCGCCGGACCAGCCAGCTTTGAGGCATGATAGGTCGCCGAGGTCAAATTTTTCCATGCGAATTGCGCGTCACTTCGCACCCTCAGGAGGTTCGTGGGTCCCTCAACTAGGTCAGTTTCCCTTTCTTCGACCTTCATTCTAATCGCGAAATCCTCCTTTAAGCTACCTTTTCGGTACCGATGAAACCGTTCAGCGAAAATGAAACATAGTTTTGTGTTCCCTATATGCATTCCTGCAGTATGCAAAAAAGCGTTTCAAATGAGTGACTTACCCTGGAGGACCTCCGTTGTAAGACAGCAGCTATAGCTTGATAAAAATGCGGCCTGTGGCTGACTTGAACGCTTCGCGACCGCACGCCTGACTTGCTTGTGCAGCGTCCACATCTTAATCCGCGATTGCATTTGTAGATGAAGGCTAGGTAGGGGGCGTATTTATGAAAAGTATAATGATTCCCAAGTTTCAGCTGTCAATGGGGATCGAGTAGGTGTTATACTTTGTTCGAAAATTTGACAAGAAGTGCAGTGAGGAACGTCATTAGGGATAAGAAGAAAAAAGCGCCAGAGAAAACGCCAAATTTACTCCCTGTGGGAACGGACGTGGTATGACGGGGAGACACTGCGTTGCGAGGAGAGAGAACACGAGGACACGTTGTGCGCGAGAGGGTGCAGACGCCATGTAAGCCACTAATAATGATGGTAGTACGGCAGCACACGGGGCGGAAGTGGTGTAGTGACAAGTGGCGCGCTTACCATGCGAGCGGTCCAGGGATCAAATCGTGGGTCGTGAGTCGCCCGGGCCAACCAAGTCTTCCATCCCTCCGGAGTCGGTTAATTGGTACCAGACTTGTCTGGGAGGAAAAATAACACTGACTTGTACATCGGCTGGCCCCCGCAAGCCACAGTATAGGCCACATCGCATTCAAACGCCACTACGAATGTACAAATGGAAGTAGAATGCGTGCTGCATCCCAAAAAGGGATTGATCAACAGCAAATGCTTTATCCTTTATGCTTTACGGCAGCACACAAGGCAAGGCCTTAGCGCCGTTTGCACACTCCTGCGTTTGGAAACCTCTCTTTTTCACTCTAGGATCAACTAATTCTTGACACCCAATCCCGACCGTTGGTTTAACCAAACATATCAGAACTTGGATGTGATGTTAGGGCATGGTTGGTATAAAAGGATAAAGGATAAAGCATTTGCCGTTGATCAATCCCTTTTTGGGATGCGGCACGCATTCTACTTCCATTTGTACATTCGCAGTGGCATTTGAATGCGATGTGGCCTATACAATGACTTGCGGGGGCCAGTCGATGTTCAAGTCAGTGTTTCTTATCCTCCCAGACAAGTCTGGTACCAATTAACCGACCCCGGAGGGATGGAAGGCTTGGTTGGCCCGGGCGACTCACGACCCAGGATTTGAACCCCGGACCGCTCGCGTGGTAAGCGCGCCACTTGTCACTACATCACTTCCGCCCATGGTTGGTATAGCACGGCGAAAATAATTCGTCTAGTGAAAATCTAATCAACTATCTAGAGGGTATGTAATGATAGCCAGCAAACCCTGAAGTTTTGAAATAACAAAAACCTGCCTATACCATGAGCGGCTTTCTATGACAGGCCCTGGACCCGAGAAAAATAGGACCACCCCTTGCTCGCTAATTTCCGTTTTGATTTTACTCTTATCAGCGCTGCCTTCTTCAATGCTGACGCTCTCTACTAAACGGCAGAGGCTTAGAAAGCGAGAGGGGTGGTATCGCGCCATTAACGCCCCAATAGCGCCGCGAGAAGGCCATGCTAAGTCGCCGGGACATACCCTTTCTTGCGGATTGCGTGTCAGTCCACACCCTTAGGAGGTCCGCCTGTCTATCCACTAGGTACGCTTCCCCTTCTTCGATCTTCGTCCTTATGGTGAATTCCCCCTTTAAAGGCAAATTCCAAGCTTGAACTGATGAGGTAATTCTACTCAAATGTGATGTAGGGGCGGGAGGGTGACCGCCAGTGGAGAAAAAAGGAAGGTAATTCCTGAAATTTACAGGAAATACGAGCCTTTTGCTCCATTATGCGGAGAAGTTCAAAAGGCCGGCGGGGAGATGCGAGCGCGGAGAGCAGTAGAGAAATCCGAGAAGAGAGTGCATAGCAGATCAGCATTGCGACGCAGACAAAATATCGAGCGGTGGGCGGAGCATGTCGCAACAGGAGGAGCGTGTCCAAGTCCTTGGCCCCATAGCGCCTTAGTGACGCATTTGGATGCGGGAACTTGGCGAGTCGCCTGCAGCTGCGTTCCATGCACTTCTAGCCACTTCAAGGGCTTATTAGGTGGGTCTGAGCCCGAACTTTGCCTTTAAATGCTGTGACTGAGTTATCAATCGTCGTAGAATGCTTGTAAGGCAAATCTTTCAAGTAACACTGAATGCCTCAGTTGGCAAGACTGGAGAGGACACGATTCAATTGATCTCTCAGAAGTCATGGATCTACTGCATACAAGTAGCTGTAGCGCCTGAACAGTAAATCCGTCACACGTATTGCGGTCGTCAATTACGGTATTATCCGCTGCGATGCGCATGTGGATGAGGATCGAAAGAAGAAGAAGAATGAAGACCAACTTGCTTAGAGCCTAGTCGTGACCACACGTTCCTATTGACGAGAAGATTGCCTATGTTCTACTATGGAACACATCTTCAGACATGCCAGAACTGATCAATTCTTGTTTCTCTTTTAAGTTCCTCAGTTTGGATCACCATTGTTATAGAGCTATTGGCATCAAACAACGATTTCTGTGAAGAATTTACCATTAAATATTACCAACATTATTTCAGCCAGTTTTTCACATTCTCTTTCGAAAGTCGTGTTTCTGCATACTTACGGAGCAAAGAAGCGTATCCCCTTAAGCTCAGCGACATTAAAAAGTGCCTCGTGACACATCTAGAACTGTTGGTGTCCACGTCTCTGCATCCTTACACGTCCATCCCATTTTTTGTAGTTTTTTTTTGTTCCTAGAAATTAGGAACGGAATCACTTGTTATTTTTTGCTTGCGGTTGGCTTTGTTTTCATCAAGAATTGCTTCAAATTTCAACATGTGAAAAAAGTTATCAAATAATCAAATGGAAATGCTTAGATATTAATATAGAGGCATAGAAATTTCACTCTTAATTGGTCACTACACGGGTAGTATCCAGTACTCCATTGTGCCAAACACAGTTTTCAGGAAAAATAGTTTCGATCCTCAGTCTACTAGAACCAGGGATGGTTTGAAGTGCTTTTGATCCTAAGTTGTCATTGAACTGGTACAAAACTTCTATGCTAAGCTGTTCCAACGCTTTAACATAGTGCTCGGAATTACGGGAAAGCTCCATTACGATCTTGCTAATGAGAACCAAAACTGATTGGTGTGCAAGGAAATTTACCCATAGGGTTGGTACTGATCACTTAAATCGAGCTAAATTATATTTGTCTCTCTAACGCAATTTGTCCCTCCATTCGAACGTATGTCCCAGATCAAACTACCACGGTATTCGCACATGAAAATAAAAGTATTGGTTTGAAGTAGGCCACAATTTAAGAAAAAAGGAAAGGAATCCGTCAAAGCCGCTGAAGTTGACCTTTTTCCTGTGTTAGAACAATGAGAGATTGAGCACGGAAGAGAAACAATAGGCGAGAGAGCATAATGGACGGGAGAGTGCAAACACCAGCATGCTGCGGACGAAGCAAAATATAAACGATCTTCACAAAGCCCTATTCGCTCTCTTGTGCACTTTAGAGGCGGGAAAACGGGACGTAAGCGACCTTCTTGAATAGCTCTATATAACGCCATATGGTCAGCATCCTAAGGTAAGAAAAATCAAGTGTTACATATGGGACTGCCTATTAACTTAGTAACTTTTGAATCGGATCTTTTGGAATAAGGTGTTCGTGTTGGTCCAAGGTGGTCCTTAATTCGTTTGAGATACTCTCCAAACGAGAAGCGCAGACCACACTCTACAAATTACGACGGCCGGTAAAAAGAAAGAAAAAGCCACTTTTCCTTAGCCGTCGTCACCCGGGGGAAAGGGGGGGTGCGGTCTGCACTCGACGCCCTTCTCATTTTCCGAAATAGAGGGTACATGCGGCAAATTGTTATAGGTGGGAATTGAACTCGCACCTCTCGCTCTCGCCACCGATTACCATTAAGGCAATGTTCAACACTGATTCGCCCTCAAATGATGTATTTGTCATGATTATTAGTATCCAACTTATTGTGTACTTATCAACTGAGCATTGCGACCACCCTCCTTTATGAAATTGTGGAAAAAAGTAGTAACAGTCGGGGAAATCGGAATGGAAATGGTTTGCCCGTTAATCCGGTAGTTGCACCAATTTACGCGTTGCTCCTTTGTTTCAGTTTGTCAATTCATCAAGTGCAAGGCTGTTGGAAGGAACTTTCACATCTCTTTAATGCTCTAGTGGTGGAGAACTTCAAGAGCGTAACGGTATCATCATAGTCCTATCATAATGATATCCAATAACACTTCTCACTTGCGCGGTATGAACAAATCTGTACAAATGATCTATTTCGATGACTGGACTAAATAGTCGGTAACAAGCAGAATAGGGAAGCCCTTACAGTGGACCCTACTAAAAGTCTGGCGCGGAAAAAGACTTGAGAATTCAGAAAGGACAACGTTCCACTTCGATAATTTGATGGGATAACGAAGTAAGTGCAGGGACGAACATACAAGAAAGGTAAGGGTCCAGACGGGCGAAGGTGCAGGTTGTGGCTGAGAATGTTATAAAGATACAGCCGATTGGGGGGGGGGGAATATTTGGAATATTGACTCGTCATCACATACATGCTACATGTTTGTAGGCAATTTGGGGGACAATTTCTTTCCAAAGTCCTTGACCAGACACACTGTCCAGAAACTGCCTTTGCTGATGCCAGTCGTTGGAATTAGAAAGATAATGAAATCGAGCTACAGAAATGACGTAAAATCTTTATAGCATTCAAAAGTTGGTGGAGGTAGGGAAAAGGGGGTCGTATGAAATTCACGTTGGGGAGGGGGGGGGTCGTAAAAAATTTTTGAAAAGTAACAACGATAGGACAGACCCTGGTCCCTAGGCTATCATTCTCTCGGACAAAGCTGATCCCAGCTAACCTATTGCGGAAGCCAAAGCAAATTTTGTGATGCATCGATTCATCGTGTGAAGGGAAGCACTGTCTGTGTGCAACCCACATCCTCCCTGAGTTATCTCCATCTTCCATCAAAACCCCGCCCAGTTTTTCCTCTAAAAATACCGTCGAGCGGGGGTATATAGTCACTCTGAAAAGGTAAATATCTCCGAAAATTTCCTCCCTCAATCCCACACGTGATTTCGAGCGACTAAAGTGGGTACGACCCCCTCCCCCTCCTACAAACTCAACCAGGTACGACCCCCCGTCGGTACTTGTACCAACGTAGGGTTGACCCGGCTAGGGACACCAGCCAAAGCATGCGCGCTTTTATGGAAACATGCACATCCAAAGAAACCGGAAATTTTTGATCTGAACAAATGAGTGGCGCTTCCTGAGGGTTTTCAACAGTAACGGACGGTTTCCTGTCCACTGGATTATACGTTAAATTATGCATTCGGCAGAAAACAACTGCTGGTCTATGTTCACCCCGAAAAGAACTCCCTTCTACCCTACACCAATGTCCGTAGAAACCCTAGACAACAGAAATAACTAATATGAAATAGGTGCAAGAAATAAAAATAAAACAAATTATATAAATAGAATAGGTAATAAATTCAAGCTAAAATGTATAGTATTTCTCTCCCTCTCTCTTCATTTATTCCTCATTTCTCTATTCACTTTTTCAAAAGAATTCGATATGGAAATGGATTACGAAGTGGAGGCGGTAGTGTGGTGGCGAAAGGTGATGCTCACCACGCGCACGGTCGGCGTACAGATTTCTGATCAACTTTCGTCCAGGTCATAGAGCCATCTCTGGCTCTAGGTGATTACTCCGACTCGTTTGGAAAGGCAAAACCTGGTTTTCCCACGTAGGGCATATCAGTACAAACCGCATTTGGATGCCACTACGCTTCCTTGTGGAACTAGGTTTGGCGTAGCTTATCTAAAAAGACTAATAAACATCGAATGCTTTTCACTTTCTTTTTTATCCTACTATTTTTAAAACAACTTACCAGCAATTTGGCGATAATTGTTCTAGCTTTCAACATTAGTTTGTCAATTACTTACGTAAAAGTGCATGCTAAGTGACGTCTAATCAGCCGTTGTGCTGAGTTCTTGAGCACCGAAACAAATTTGAAGTGAAGGGCCATAATGGCTTTCTGAGCTCCGCTAACTACGATTTACCATGGCAATTGTGTTTTATTTAAGGTGCAAGATGAGTGAATACCTGTTGTGAACGTTGGGAAAGGGGATTGTGCAATAGTTTAGCCTGTATGTGACAGCTTTATCAAAATAGTACTACAACACTACTTGAAAGAATACCTTGATTACAAGTGAACGTGTCCGCAAAGAAATTCTTCTGGTTACATTCAAAAGCGTCAAGCTCATTTCATATTCCTACATAAACACCCAGCTGTAACAAGAGATTGCCTGTTGAGGTAATGACAATCGCGGTGTTTAATCCCGCTTTCAGTAGCGCCACGCATGCGAGTTCCATAGAAAATCGCAGTCGCAATCTATTGGGTTGTCTCGTCATTTCTGTCCGATGCTTTCTGATTTTAGGTTGGAAAGAAAGTTCTGCAACACTCCTTCTAAAATTTTCGTTTTTTTTTCTGAAAAATTCATAGGTAACATTTATGACTAACAAACGGAAGCAGCATTCTCGAGACATTCAGGACTTTCTTTTCAATCTAATATAATCAAATTTCAGCACTATCACAAGATGCCGGGGCATCCTCCACGACTAAGATTCGGAGGGGGCGTGAACTCCGTGGAAAATTGAAATTGCATACGCATCATGAGATCTTTCGTCCCACGCCTAAGGCTTAGTACCGTTTTTAACAATTGGAGATGCATTACGCGTTTTTAAGTCTACTGCCATCGCAATGTCCCTGTATATTGCGATAGCGCTCAAATTTTTTGTTAAAAGTCGTTTCATTGCGAAATAGATGGCGGTTTCATAAGAGTAACCCCGCAACTGGATAATTAGCTAAGAGTCAAAATATAATAGAATAAGGACAGTTACGAACTATCACGCTTCACGAACATAAAATGGAGACATTTGCAAGGAGGATAATAGAGAAGATCTGCGCTTCGTTTATCTCAGTCTGCGCTACTTATAAAGCGCTGAGCTAGTGCTTCGATCACATCGGCAAAGACGATAAGAATTGTGAAGTTCGACCTCATCCTGTATCTCCAGTCACCGTTGGTGATCCCTTGCGCCAAGAGGGAAGTTCATCCGCATGCTAGTGCCAGGAAATGCTAAAGGACACTAAGGCACAAACAGTGAGCTACCACCCGCCATATGAAAGATGGGAGCTGCCACAGACTAAAGCCTCGACGAAAACCACCTGCCCGTCCGATCATGAAGAAGAAGCTCGCGCGATCATTCGCGGAATTCTTCATTTGTGATTCCATTTACTGGAATTTCCTTAGTTGAACTAGTGGGGATGAGTGGATGAGTGGCGGGCCCACTACGATAACAACACGGGGAAGGTCCGATGGGTACGTCGCAGCGAGGACTCACGAGCACAACCTGAGCCCAAACTCCGGCTTCAGGCGATCCTACTCTTGATCTTTTGGATTGGCTCACTGTCCCGTTTCAAGAACCACTTTGCTATTATACATCCAAGCAAGCATAGCGAAAGACGGCGTGAAACAGCCATGAAGTTGGCCTCAGCAGTGAGAAACAGCCTTCTAAAACGCCCCAGGACCGCGTCTCTCTAAACGAACGTCCGACATCTCATTGCGAAGCCTACTCGCCATGTTCTGACGGAAATGGGCAGGATTAAGAACACACTGACCATATAGCCTTGATACTAGTCCTTCGTAATATCGCCGGCGCCCTGAACAGCAGCAGTTGTGTGAGAAATAGTCAAGGAATTCGACTACCTCAAAAATGACCTCTCACTTCTTCAACCACAGCTACTTACTCTAAGAGAAAGCATCTATACATTCTCAAGGGAAATGATGCATATCACTGCTTATGTGGTGGTCACACTGTTGATTCCTTAGGAAAAATGAAATCTGGATAAGCCAAATTGTCAAAGCCGAACAAGAATTATGAGACAGTCCAGTTTTATGAATGGTCCTATGGTCGAGTGCCGCCGTGAGTAGCACTTTTCTCGCTCCCAAACGATTCCGGCACTTGAAAGCCCTATCGAGGGAAACATTCTCAGACCGCAGAGGAATGCCACTCCGGACTTCCTAGACCGCAGAGGAATGCCTACTACTAGCATGTGGTAGCGGCGCTATTGTGATTGTACCAACTCCGCCACCAAGAGCATATTATAAAAGGCATGTCCCAGGATCAGACTGGTATGGTTCTTTCAAACGAATACGAATGAATTGGTGCGAAGGGGGCCGGCAATGAAGAAAAAGGAAGGATCCGTCAAAATGCTTCTGGTAAGGGCTCACTCGCCTTCGTATTCGGCTGTGCTACGGCAACAAGAGACTATGCGCGGAGAGGAGAGTATGAGGTGAGAGAGCAAAACAGATGAAAGGGAGCAAGACAACAGTTTGACAAAAGAAAAAAATGTGCAGCTGCAGCAGCTTACTTTGCAGGGCCCCAGCACTGTGGTCGGTTGATTTCCTTGCATGGTAATGCCACATCTGTGACTGTGGGTCTATCCCCAGAGCATAGGAGATCGTTCACACGAATTTGGCCTGAGTTGTGCCTTCAAAGGCGAATCAGGATCAAATTTTTAGGGTGATTCTAATCAAATGAGAAAGCAGGGATGGGAGGCGGACCACCAGTGGAGAAAAAAGGAAGAAAAGCCTGAAATACACAGGAAATATGAGCATTATTCTCAATGCTGTGGAGATGTTCAAAAGGCAGGCAGGGAGATGAGAGATAATGTGAGCGCGGAGAGTGGTAGAAAAGTCCGAGAAGAGAGAGCATAGCAGATCAACGCAGCGACGCAGACAAGATATCGAACGGTGGGCGGACCATGTTCGGTGGAGTCTGTTAGAAGTTCATGGCCCTTAGGTTCCTAGTGATGCGATTCTATGTAGAAAGGTGGCGCTATTTTTGCACCTGCGCACCCAGCACTTCTAGCCACGGTAAGGGCTACGTAAGTGGGTCTAAGCCCGAACTCTGCCTTTAAGTGAAATCAAAACAGCGTTTACAGGTGTTTGTATAAGATCCCCTCCCTCCCTTAGACTGTTACCAGAAAATGATCCCTCAATCCACATGCTTCAGGCCGGTTTTCAGCAAGCAGCAAGCTTTTCGAAGTAAAGAATATGCAGGTTATACTCCATTGAGTACAATATATTTTGAGGCCGCAGAAAACAAGTTTTACTAGGTAGTTAAGTTGTATCATACTTTCATTCTTTTGTAGTTTTCGCTCTCAATGACAGAGACAGGCACATGGAAACTTACTCCGCATCAATTACTGTCGGAATGAGATGTGCCACACATACGACTTTCATAGAAACGGTAGCGAGATTTAAACAAGACTCAAATTCTGTCCTTCCCCGTACTACAACGAATCGTGGGGGAAAGAGTGTGTCTTTTCTTCTTCAAAATATTTTTCCCAACAACTGAGCGAAAAAGTGAAGAGACTCAAGCGAGCTCCAATTCGAAATGTGATCATTTATCGCGATGTGGAGAAACACCACTGGCTACTTGTCGCAACTACCCATTAAAGCGCTCAAACTTTACCAGAAAGCATAACCGGAATTTACTGTCTATTTTTTTGCTATTCATAATTGTAGATAACGACTGCAAAAAAAATCAGCAAGTGGTGACAAACGCGTTGCGTTGCCGCGAACGACGCTGACTGAACCCTTCAATTTCAATGCTACCAATCTCGTTCCTCGTTCATCGTTACAGTGTCTGATTTGCATAACTGTTCACGTGCCATCCATTCCATTCAACACACTACAACTGTCGTTGGCGTCCAGCGGTGTCCCTAATTGCAGCAGTAAACCATGTTCTTGTTAACTTCTTATGTAGAATGTTACTGCTCCTGTTTGATTTTTACATTTGCTTTAGATTCCAGGTTCCTCAGTATTCATCTTTAGTGCTATTTTTGTGAAAAAAGGTACTCTGGCCTGTTTTCTGATTTCAGCGTAACTTGACCAATCGTTTAATTCAGTAGTTGTTCCATTTTTGTTAATCCAAATATAAGGTCAGAGTTATTCATCCACCCAGGACTTTTCAAGGCTGAATAGGATTTTTTATAGGTTACCGCAGCACATGTGCCCCATGCATGAATAAAATGTAAATGAAAATCAAATCAATTATCGCGTCCCAACTTTTTAGTGGAGACTCTTCCAAAACATTACAGCCTTTTATTGCATTCTTTTCTTATCCCTCGCGTTAACCCACGCAGTCGTAGGGTTCACAGTTTTTGTTAAACCTCGGCACTTGGTCCTGTCCAGTGCAACGGCTGCCGTGGCCCTCACTTCAGTGAGGTCCCTCATGACGTCACCCCACCTCTTCTTTGGGGCTCCTCGTTGCTCGCCTTTGGATTTGAACTCTGAAGTGCAGTGCTGCTCTTATAAGATGATCTTGTGGTCTCCTTAACATGTGCTCATAGCACGACACTCGCTGCTTCCACACTTCAAACTGGATAGGATAGTCTGCATTACCACTCTTACATCCTCGTTCCTGACCTTGTCCGGTCGCGTCCAGCCGCAGGTTCGTCCTTCCTCGAGAACAGAGCCGGCTTTTGATCGAAATTGGTCATTGACTGTGAATTTGGCCAGAAGCTTGTCTTCGGGGGTAATTCGAACCGTAGAACACGAATCACATTTGTCTACCGCTAGAACGCCTGGCGCTCGCGTCAGAAACGCCGGCGCCAAAGGCCGCCAGAACATCTCGGATCCTCAAATTCGCTGGAAAGTTGTCCTCAGAGGCACTTTGACCCGTAGAATATGATTATCACATCAGTTTGTTACGAGTGAACCTGTAGCCTGCGCTACGAGCGCCCACGCATATTGTTGTGATAGCGCCGGCGCCTGTGGCGCGGGTGCCAAGCGTTTTCGCTCTAAATCGGTATTACATTCGTGTCTACGGGTCAAATTACCCTTGAAGGCGAGTTTCTAGCAAAAAAATTCGAAAAAAATTCGTCCACAGTCGTGACGAATTTCGATCAAAATCCGGCTCAGTTCTTGAGGAATGGGGCAGTAAAGGGTAAATAGTGCTGCAGCGCCTGATCAGAACTAAGCAGCCAGATCGCTCCTAGATCGGGAGTTCTCCATCCTTCCGACGCCTTCCCCACGGCCACCCGCAATCGACTCTGTACCGTCTTCAGATCTCAGGACTCGATCGTCTTCATTCAACCGCAGCACTCCCTCTGCCAGCACCTCCTGCCACTCCTGCACCTTGCGTTCAAGTTACTCTCTGTTGCTCGCAATCACGGGCGATGTCGTCAGCGTAGAGGATGGCCCTCAGCAGTCCCTACATAAGTTTCTTCACCATGGCATGTAGTGTAAGGAGGAAGAGAACGGGCTAGAGCTTACTCTTAGTGTACACCAACCGTGATATCTATCTCTTTTGTTAGGCCATGCGGGGTAGGTATGGCTGCTTTGCCTCCCTGCCCAGAATGCGATGGAACTAGCTGGAGCGCTTTCTGCGTGTGAGTTGTACTCGTGGAGAAACTCCTAGTGCAGAAGCGCAGTGCTCCTATCTCCTCTTGACGTAAACTGGCTTCCTCAGAATAGCACCGTAGCTGCGCTTTTTTCCCTTCACTACCCTAATGCTCTGAGCAGCACGATGCCAGACCTCAGCCAGTCTGACGATGAATTTCTCTGCCTTTCGGCTTCCCAACTTTGGGCAAGACGTCTATTTCAGTGCTCTTCGCATTACTGACAGCCTCTAGCAGACCTTGTAGGCATCAAGGAATCTCGAGCTTCGCGTCTTCTGCCAGCGCTTGTACGTCTCCATCTTCTGCTTCACTGCTTGCTGAACTTCCTCGCTCCAGAACCACGCTGCCCTGTCTCCCTTGACTCCACCTCGCGTTTCGCCCTGTCCCTCTTTAGCGCATCCTTGTACGATCTTAGTCGCGTTACTCCAGGTCCTCTGTACTGGCCCGTGAGGATCTGAGACCAATTTTCGTGATCTTTCGTCTGAGGTCACCCTTCTCCGCTAGATGCAGCTCCCTTCACCGTATTCTCCGCGCGGTTCCTACCCTGGTCTTCCTTAAGAGGCCTTAAGAGGCTTAGGGCAATGTCTGCCAGGAGAGGCCTTTGCTGGAGTCAATTCTTTGCCAGACAGTACCTTGATAATCCTGGCAGTTCTGAGGAAGGATTTTTTCAAGATCTCTAAGTCGATCACTGTCTGTCTCCTTCCGCTGTTATAGTTAACCTTCTGGGCCTTCCTTTTCGCGAAGAACGCTGTAGACCGCCAGATCGTGGGCTATATTCGGGTCCAGAATGCTCCCTCCTCAGCGCGATTCGTTCAATCCCTCTACCACTGTACCCGTTCCAGGTCTTTTCTGTCACTGCCAACGAGACCATTCAGATCACCTGCTATTGTATTAATTAAAGAGTGAGAGTGTATATGGAAAAGTACTATAGAATAAGCCCTCTATAGGATATAAAGATAAGAGGTGACGTACGCTAAAATGCCTCTCCTCACGATTGACGGAGTTCCCGAGACCGACAGCGGGAGTGGTGTATATACAGACAAAGGTACAGTCTAAAGTCCTATCTTTTAGGGAAGGTCACTACAGTTATATAAAGAAGCTGGATATGAAACCTTCCCGAGCCGCTGAGCTCGGAATTGCTTCACCTATAGACGATGCTTTGAAGTCGAGCTTCGGGATAAAAGGGTGTGGAAAAGCGTTTATTTATGAATCTAGAGGAGGGAGGTAGTATGGAAAGGAAAAAGAAAGCGAAGAAAACCCCTCGATCAGGCCTTCAACAAGGACCTCCTCTTGTAGCCGCAATCCACCTTGGGATAGGGAAGCGCCGTGTTCGAAGAAATACACGAACCTAACTCTAGTTGCTCCAGCGCCAATGACATTGGGCCGCAATACAACCTCTGCCTCAACTGCGCCCACGCTTTTCAAGTAGCGCCACGTGGCAAATGACATCGGAAGGCGGGACTTGCAGACAAAGGTGTGAGTTGCGGATCGGACAAGCTTCTACCGCCTTTATCGCACACTTTTAGGCGCAAAAGGGGTGCGACATCAACGCTTATCCACCTGTCCCTACCCCGGGAGTGGAACAGGTATTCCCGGAGCGTGACTTTAAATGATGTTATAAATGTTTCTGTTCGAGCCATCTCCCATGGAATCCTTGATGAAAGTTTGCTTGACTGATAGCGACCTTTTCAACTTATTCATGTAAGCATCTGTGTGTAATGGTTGAAGAGGAGCTTACGTCAAAAGTCGTTCTTGCTATATTGCTGATGAGAGGGAAGGTAAAAACTCGTCAGAGGGTCGATCCAACGACCTTCTGACGCTGTGAGCCCGAACAATTACTGCTGCGCTTTTCCGTTTTATAATTCCACTTACAGAAACGTTAACTGATATCGAGAACAATTCTAAGCTCGGCCTTTCGTGACGAGTGCAAAGGTAACACTTCATTTCAACAGCCTTGTTGACCTGTTGACCCTTGTTAGACAACTCCAATTCAGAGTTTCTCATGCAGAGTGGTAGTCTGCTTATTAAACTAGCTTCCCTAATCAAGTTTTGCCCAGACCAAAAAAAAGCAGGCCTGTAAACAGAAGGTCAATTGCTACTGGTTCACTATGTTAAGCTCGCTCAACGCCTGAAGGCATGTTCCAGGATAAAACTGGTGTGGTTCTTCCACTAGTATTGAATTATTGGTGCAGAATGTTTCGGCAGCGAAGAAAAAGGGAAGAACCGTCGAAAACGCTTAAATTACGGACCTGCTCACCTTTGTAATGCGGCTGTGCTAACGCAATGAGGGACTGAGCGCGGAGAGGAGAGTATAACACGAGAGCGCTGCAAATGAGAGGGCGTCAGACAACAGTCTGCTGCAGACAGCGAAATTGCAGCTACTGCAGCTCACTTTGCGAGGCACTAGTGCCCTTATCGGGCAATTTCCATGCACGGTAGTGCCACATCTGTGATTGTCCTCTAGGGATCCATCCAGCAGACCGCAGGGAATCGTTCACACAACTTTCGCCTGGGTTGTGACTTTGGTGTGCATACGCTGGACCTAGCTGATCGAACAGTGGGTGAAATACCTGCGGAAGACTACTTCAATTTCGAGCCAAACTTAAATAGGTGGCAAAAATTAGAAAAAAAGAGAATAGGCCATACTGCATATTCGGGATACGATTTAGCATCTCATCCGACATGTGCAAGGGAGGGGAAAGAGAACTGGGCTAGAGATTAGCCTTGTGCTACTACACAACCCGGTCCGACTATTACCTCTGTTTGTTAGCCGATGCACGGCGGTTGGGATCGATACGGCCGACCGCAAGGTAAGTGCTTTGCCTTCGTCAAGCTTCGTAGAGTGTCCGCATATAGAGAGGGCAGATCTCTAGATATTGTTTTTTTATTTTGAGAAGGCGCATCTAGAGACCGATTGAGGTCTAACGGGCTTTTGAAAGAAAAAAATTGGGCGGGGGGGCTTATCAGGTCTAGAAGGTAGATGATGCCTCTTTTTTGTACGCGATACTTCCTTCGCATTCAAGTTGCAACTGGCTGAAATTGCATCTCATTGCGAGACTTCTAGCCGGATGAGCACTGACGTTCTTGGAGATCGGAACAGTACTACCGATAAGCACTGAAATCGTCAGACTCCGAGAAGTTCATAAGTTGGGCTAGGGCAACATGATATAGCGGAGTACGAGACTACCATACAAGGCTTTTGTGACGTCTCTCTCAGTTCTAAGCGAACGATCAATGCTAGGTTCTCGAGGCATACGGCACATCGTCCCCGCTTCCGCCCTACGTTGTTGAAGAGTTAGGGAGCATTACCGTGTCCCTAAGCACCTGTTCGATGACTTGATTTGGCACTCCTTCCGACAAGTGCTTTCAACGGATTCATGCTTTCCCTACGCCACGTCGGACCTGATCTCTTCTGTTCAGAATGTGACGATGGAGACTAGTGAAGCGGCTTTTTGCGTATAGTGAGTTAGATGTACTTTCTGATGAGGGAGTAAACTCCCTAGTTGCAGAGAAGCGACCCAGTGCTCCTATTCCTTTGACGTAAACGGGTCCCTCGAAGTAGCATCGTAGCTTGGGCCGCTTTTTTCTGCACTATAATGCCTGCTGAGTAGACGATGGAGACTCAGCAGGTCTGAGTGAATTTCTCTGCACTTTCCGGCTTCCACGTGTGCCAGGACGTCCATTTTCGCGTTCTTGCATTCTGACAGCCTTCTGAGCAGGTTCTTGGAACATCAAGAAATCGTTCGAGCGAGTGGCGTCTTTGCCAGCGCTTGTATGTCTCCCTGTTCCGCTTCATACTTGCTGGACTTCGTCTCGCTCCATGGAGAACGCTGCCCTGTCTCCCGTTGTATCCCACTCAGCGTTTCGCCGCTGTTCCTCTTTTAGGTCATCTTGAACGGATCGGTAGTCGCGTTACTCAGTCTCTGTACTGGCCCGTGAGGATTCTGAGTCTCAAATTTTCATTATCTTTCGCTCTAGACGTCCGCTTCTCACTACATGCAGTTCCTTCCGGTATGGGTGCTCCGCTCGGGTTCTTACGCCTGGTCATTTAAAGAAAGCTATCGACACACACGCACTATAATCTGTCTGCAAGGAGGCTGTTGATGCGGGAGTCAAGTTCTTCGCCGAAAGTCCTCTTTTGCATAATCCTGGCAGGGGTCTGGGGCACAAAACGTGAATTTTTTGTTTCGACAGGACATTCTCAAACCAGGGCAGTCTTTGCGGGACCGGGATGCCTTTTGCCACGGTTTTCTATGCACACACAGAATACCGGGACAAACCATCAAACGGAACGCGTCACCCCCACTAATGCTCCATTTGTTTTTTCGTAGCGGCCCTGTGCGTGCACCCAGACGGTCTGTCCCCATTGGTTCGAGGCTCGCGGTTGCGCCGGGGCCTGCTGCACCTTGTGCGTTCATTGTTAGGCCTACGTTCACCTGCAGATATTAAACTGTGCCGCTCCAAAATAGCGAGTACTGTTCTTCCCTGCCGGGAACAAACCTGCCAGGGAAAAAAAAAGTGTCGAACATCAACTTTTGCTTAGCTTTTTACCAGAGGGCTACGGCGAAAGTTGATATGGCGTTAAACCTGGCGCCCGAGTTTTAGCGCCCGAGGAGGCTAAATGGACCAATATACGAAGCCTCCGATTCAAAATGGAGTAGATTGGAACAGCCGCTATAATCTACCCTTATAGCCAAGTTTTATGAGATGATCAGATTTTAACCGGACCCCAAATTCAAAGCTCCGCATGAGTGTAGCCCTAGTGAGTACGGCCTGCAAGACTTCCTACTATGGAGAAGGTGCTTCCGAAAAGTGAAGCCAAGCGGCAGTTTGGGTGCTGTGCCACTTCCACCCGCGGCAAGTTTCTACCAAAAATCGAACAATTGTGCCCATGGCCAATCTGGCATCACCTGTCCCCCGGATCTCGTCGGATGCATGTGTAGCAGTGGGAGTGAAGGCCTGAACATGAGCATAGCGAGTCTCGAAGTGAGGCGATTGCGGACGGACCACCAATCGTCGGCCCACCCCCAACCCACCCCCCGACCTCCCTATTTCTCAGACTGCCGGCATTGCATTCAAGGAACGAAGGGTTCCTTTGGAACTGAATAATGAGGCAATTTCAGTTTTCTTGGAGCCGTTTCTGTTTAGATTGCCAGTCGGGGTGGATCTGGCTGGTGATGCAGGATAAGACTCATTGAGTTTTACCATCACTGGCTAGTTGATTTATTGCTGCTGTAAACGAATTTCGTTCGACAAGTGAAAGATTATTAGGCAATACGAAAATATCGCTAGAATTGTGGGAGAAAGCTTTGAATACACCGTATAGCAGCCTTTAAAGTTCAGCGCAAGCACATGCAATGCAAAAAGTGACAATCGGAAAAATGCAAGTGCGAGCGTGAGGGGAATGCCAACAACAATTCGAGCAACGCGGGGTGCAACAGAGTCTCACGCTTATCCTTCGATATGCGACCACGCGAGGGTACAGGGGGTATGTCAACGACTCTGATGAAACGTTCCTTGTGATTGCATTGAGGATTATTATATACCAATTTTTGGTATGGCTAAATTCACCCGCTGTGGTTCTAACGTTCAAAGTTGTAATTGAAACCCTTCATTGTCTGGGTCCATTCTTAACTTACGGATGTATATAAAGAACGTCTCGAAGTGGGAATTGCGGCTTCGATATATTGGTCGGGATAAAGATAATTTTTTCACTCCTTTTTTGGCGATCCAGAGGGCCGCCCTCAGAAAAAATGGAGACCTAGTTTGAAACTTCATGCATGTGCCTTTATCTGCAAACACGTTTTCAAAAAGCGGCTCTGTGTCCAGTGAAAGCCTTCCTGGTCGAATGAACTGTGTTGTTCTCTTAACTGTGTAGAGGTAAAAACTTTGCGGCGTCCTTTTTCTTGGCAATGTTAATTAAACTGGCTCTAGAACGCCAGATCGTGGGCTATTAGTCGGGTCCGAATCCCTCTCTCAGCAGCGACTATTCAATCCTCTATCCTTACACCGTTGCAGGTTGTTTCTGTGCACGAGTGCTGAACCGCAGATCAAGCGTATTGGGGAGGAGACAGATGCACGCTCGTACTGTATTAATTAAAGAGGTGAGAGTTGATGGAACAGTAGAACTAGTGAACTAAGCCTTTAGGGAGATTAAAAACTAAAGAGGCTGACATGAAAAAGTCGACAGATGTGCAATTGCGTGTGATTAGCTCTCAGAGCAGCATACAAAAAAAATTAAAATTCCTCGCGGTCACGATTGCGGGAGTTCTTCAGACCGACTGCTGGGAGTGGTATATATAAAGACAAGTACACGTACTAACCTCTTATCGTCTCATTAGGGTTAGGTCACTACAAGTTCCTATATGAAAAGAAGCTAGTTGGATTATGAAACTTCGCGAGCCGGCTGGGCGGAATCATGCTTTACTATAGACCTATGCTTGAATCGAGCTTCGGGATAAAACAGGTGTGGTGGAAAAGCGTCTTTATTTTATGAATCTAGAGGGAGGAGACGGTTTAGTATGAAAGGAAAAGAAAGGAAGAAACCCCGGCGATCAGCCTTCAACAAGGGACTCCCTTTTAGGCCCCCGCAATCCACCTTGGGTAGGGAAGCGCGTTTCGAAGAACACTAATCGGAAACTAACTTCCAGTTGCTCCAGGCCAATGACATTGGCGCGCCTGAAGGCATGCTTCCAGGTAGAATGTCGATCGGTTATGTTCGACTAGTATTGTATTATTTGGTGGGCGAGAAGTCATGTTCGCCGGCGAGAAAAAAGGGGAAAGAACGTCGAAAACGCTAAGTCGACTGCTCACTTTTTGTTATGCAGCTTGCTCTAACGACATATGATGTACGAGCGCGGAGAGGAGAGGTATACAGACGCGGTGCAATGAGAGGGTCTAGGCAACAAGGTCTGCTGCAGACAGCGAATTGAGATATGCAGTTCACTTTGACGAGGATTTAGTGCCCTTTATCGGGCAGTTCCAATTGCACGGATAGTGCACATCTTGATGTCCTTAGGGGATCCCCCAGTCCAGCGAGCCGCAGAATCGTTCACACAACTTTCGCCTGGGTTGTGATTTGGTGGTGCATGCTGGACCTAGCTTCCACGATGCACAGTGGGTTGAAAATACGTGCGGTATTCGGTACTTGTAGGGGCAAAATTAGCAAAGGATAGAGAATTAGAGCCAATATGATATTCAAAAACAAAAGAAAAAATTTGGCTGTTTTATCCGCATTCATGCTCAGTTCATCATACTATTATTAGCTTCAGCACGCACCCCAACCCCTATGCGTAAACACTGCGGAGGTCGCAATTGACAGCGGCTTCATCCTTAGTATAATGTTGTGAAAGTGCGACACATCGAGGGTGTGTTGTGTTGAGTTGCGTGC
>MU868412.1:83773-107843 GCA_036418205.1 Ostertagia ostertagi
ACCGTCCTCTCGACAGGTCCGCTGAGAGATTCGAGAGGTGGTCAGGGAAAGCGATTTTCGTCGCAAGCCATACTTCACTTCTTGCACAATAGTGATGCGAAGCTCCAATGGCCTGTTCCGGTTCACATTCCTCGCTTTTTATCACTGGAGGTTCCCACACTCCACTAATCGAACCTCCACTGCCTATCGTCGAAACGCGTAATTAATCGTAATTTCGACCATGCTCATTTTTCTTCCTCAAGCGTGTTCAATGGATCTCATCTTCATATCTGTGAAATGTAAACATCTCTTTAAAGGCTCAAGCGCTAACAAGGGAGGTCTTTCAGGACATGGAGCGCTTTTCAAAATGGTTTTCTGCATGTTGTAGAGGGCTCATGCGAGGAACACAGAACCATGATCCATTTTCCTGAACGCCTCCAGGAATGTCAAAACAGTGGTGAAGAAATGGTCCAGAGTTCGATCCCCGGTGATGACTAATTTTTGCAATATAGTTTGGCGCCCCCAGATTGCCGCCAAATGGCGCCATCGTCGAGAATAGATGTCATTGTCGTGTTTTGCGGCAATTTGGAGGCGCCAACATAAATTGCAAAAATTTGTCATCACGGAGGATCGAACTTTGGACCATTTCTTCCCCGCTGTTTTGACATTCCTGGGGCGTTCAGGAAAAATGGACCATGGTTCTGTGTTCCTCACATGAGCCTCTACAACATTCAGAAACCATTTTGAAAAAACGCTCCATGTCCTGAAAGACCCCCTTTGTGAGCGTAGTCAAGACCTGCCTCTGATGCGCCATGCATTCCAACTTCTATCGAGAGTCATGGAGCGACTGAATACGTATTCAGTCAGAGCAATGTCTTGCGGCACTCTTGATCGCCACACCTTAGAATGACTTCTTCTCCTAGACCAGCAGCAACTGATCTAAAAGGGAGCATACTGTAATGGTCAGTCTCAGCCGTCACATTCGCAAAAATTTTGTGAGCCTCCCCAGCCCCCTTTAGGGGGGGGGGTCTCCATGCGACCCCCCACCGCCATCTACGATCTTAAAAGGCTCCCCTAGTACTACCCCCTTCCCCTCTCTGACCACCACCCTCACCGTGGCTGTTTCTGTGGTATTCAATTCTGAAACCAGTCGACACAGCCCAACTCCGCCCACTTTGCCGTCCAAACGGTCGTCGATCGAGGTAAACTGGTAACCATGAAGCGGCAAATCTGCCTAATTCTCTCTACGTTCGAAGAGCGTTAACCTATTTAGCCAAAAAAAACCGTCCGAACAGCCCTTTTACCAACCTCCGTTCCCTCTATGATGACCTACCTCAGTCCCGAAATGCGACCCCCTTCCCGAATTAACATATGCGACCCCCCGTTCGAATAGTGCGAACGGACAGTTGACCTTGGTTATGGTCATTCTGTGGATGCAACAAAAAATAGGGAAGCTGTTTCACTAGCACGTCATTTTATAGGCGAGCTAAGCTGCGCCTTCCGCCACTGTACCACCCCTCTCGTTTGCAATGCATCGATCAGCAAATTTTTTGAGATATGATGCGACTGTTGTTCGAAGATTAGCAAAACCGGAATGGGTGCATGGTAACAAAAATAACAGAAAATGGTTACCAGTCAAGGAAACCATTTCAATGTTGAACTCATTGGTCAGCGTGAACTTTATTCACTTCCTAGTTGACTGCTTCACACTGCATTTCTTTTGTTTTATTCGACAATACCATGAAAATTTCTATTTTGAACTCACAAACTTTCATATCCTATTAGTAGCCTACCACCACATGAATGGCTCCACTCCCTAATACTTCACTTTCACTTCAGCGAAAGCAGTTTGTCCCTTTAGGGTGTTCATTGTTAGATATGGTGAAATCCACGGCTGTTCCCTTACACCTAATCCCATCTGAACCATGCTATTTCCTGTGACGTACACATTCAATGTTCCCATGACTATATGGAGTCGAATGTGTGGCTTATTCCAGAGGACCAGTGACCACTGGCCAGCACTCTGTTTACTCATTACTGTCCTAGACTTAATCCAAAGTATTTCAGTAGCATGGATTCGAAACGAAACTGGATACTTCTTGAAGCGTCCACATCTGGCTCGGCAACGCCCATACACATTCGTGGAAGTAGACGGTACGGCGCCTTAACCAGCGTTTATGGCGCAGTGCCTCCTATGCTACCTCGAAATTTAACCTTCACGAAGTAGTTAATTTTTTATGAGGTCATGTGTTGACACATTAACGCAGAGCTAATCCTTTCTAGCTATGACAAACCCTTGTTGTCAGTGATTTCTACGATTGATTGAAAGTTCTAAACTGACGTGCTATATTCAGAAGAATCGCCCCAATAATGGAGCAGTACAGCGACCAAGCGCGTTTGCAAACGATAAATCGACTCAACGACCGCATTCATAAAAGGATAATGAGCAACTATCGAGTATGTTTGACCATAATATTTCTGCGCTTTTCTGCACTGGATTAGTGTGCTTGCGACCTTTTTAACACATTGCGTACCGCGTGCGCCACCATGTGGCGCACGATTTCAAGCGAAAGATCATAGTTTTATCTGATTTATTTGGCATTTTTCAATGCTCCTGAAGTGTTTGCACTCATTTTCAGACCAGGAAGGATTAAGTATCATCACTGATAAAATGTTGATAGACTAATGATTCGTTTTCTAAAAATTAAAAAAAAGTACGGAGAACTCATATAAGAGGCGGTCCGCAATGTGTTAATAACTAAAAGTTCCAATAGAATGGGAAGAAAAAAGATAACATTGACAGCGCTAAACGATAACTACCCGTATTACTTGTATCAAAATCAGGGTCAAGCGAGGCGTTAAGGAATATTTTGAGATACGATCCCCCCTCCTCAAACGGCAGATCCATGAAACAACTCTCTTCACAAGCTGAAGCATAAACGTTGTTTATACTCTCCCTGAAAACCTTTCCCCATAAAAGACAAGCTGCTTCATGAGCCTACTCTCCAACATACAAGTCTTCCAACAAGTAGAAAAATTGAAAGAGAGTTGTTAACATTGAATCCTACGAATAAAAGGATTGAAAACCGAAGAATTAGCCGTGAAAAATATGACCCATTTGATTGACTTATGCGTTGACTTCAGAGCAGCTTATCTACTATTGAAATTTGAACAAATATTCAAATGATTATAACTTTCTTCAAATTGACGAATTTTCAATCTGAAAGCAGATTTGGAAGTTTTGTGAAGAGCTTTTTCTAATCAGTATTGAAATTACAAAATTTATAAGAAATAACAAATTTAGGTGATTAACGAAGAAAATTCTGGTGCGAGTTGTACACTTTCCAAAGTCATAAATTCCTTTAAATTCGGCAAATCTGAAAAGCTAACAGAGCTGTGTAAACTATAAGATTTATTCTATTAACCCATCTTTGAAACAGCTTGATTTACTCAGTACGTCCAAAATCGTTCCGTTGAGGATTTTTCCCACAGCACTGTCAAGCGCTTCACCCTCTGTGACGTTTGCACTATTTCAGCGACTATAGCTCATTTCAAAGACAAATTGTTTGCCAAAAAGCAAAACAATTTCGGAATCAAAGTTTTCTGCTATTCGATAAGTGTAAAGGTGTAAAGCAAATTCAACTTCCACAATTATTTGTTTATGAATTTGACGTTGAAAACTTCATTTTTGGTTGAATAGTGAATTCCTCCCTGTCATTATACACGGTCCCTTACGGAACTCTTCTGCTCTTTCTCAAATCGGGATTGCGCGGTTGGGTTGAAGCGCGCAGTTGACTGGGCCCATAAAGAGACGCGCCGTGGGCTCCACATCCCTTCAGATTCGTGCTCATTTGAAAGGTAAAAGATCCGCGGAACTTCTGATTTTCGGATTATTTACCCTTGGCGTAATAAATCAGGTAGCGTAGAATTCTACGCGTAACCCTTCGAGCGAAAATTTTATGTGCGGAAAGACTATGCTATTGGAAATCAAGCTTGAGCATCGGTCACTCCTTGATGCTTGTGTTTTGGAGCCCTCCGACAATGTGATCCTATTTGCTTCGATGCGACCCGACCCTTTCCTCCTACCGGGCCAAGTGCGACCCCCCCCCCTTGCCGACGTGTCCAGGATTCCTCAACGCGCGCTTGACCCTCATCGAAATCTCGATCACATGTGACCATGACTAGAGTCACTGTATGAGCTTCATGAACGTCCAGCTACGATTTCGGTAACACCCCCAGTGATCTGAAGGGTGTGAACAGGAAAAAAATGAAAGATGATCAACTCAAAGCGGTTGAACCCGGCACTTTTACATATAATATTTTCAATATTTGATTTTGCAGCCAGCATAATGAGAATTGCTTCCGTGTCCTGAATCTTAACCACGGCTTATCGGAGTTCAGAATTCACTCAAATCCATCTATTTGTAATATGGCGACTTTTTTCGTTGATAGCCTGGACAAATAGTGGATCGTATGGACTTCTAGCCGCTTTTGTTTGGATTCGGCCACAATCACTTTGTTTGAGCACCAACGCTTGTTTATCCCGAGGGATTCTCATGAGATAATAGAGGGTCTAGCGCATCATAAACCAGGATATTAAGAGCAAAGGTGACAATGAAGAAAAGAGTTCGGGAAAAAGTTGTACTATTCGGTAAATATCACTCTTCCAGAATGATCTTCCCGACTCAGCCGCTGGAGAAGGAGCCGCAGTAATCGACGAGAGCTTTCGATTCATAGATGACGAGCAGAGCAAATTAAGTTCGTTTGAATGATGTTTCTTTCATAATTTTTATTTTTTGAACAAACTTCCTCTTTCAAGTTCAAGTTTTTAACATAAATACTTCTCTTTCTCGATTATGTTGCAATTTTCACAGCTGTCAAAGCATAACAAAAATACGAGCGGGTTGAAACGTGATAGATTTTCTCGCAGAAGCAACCAGTTGAAAAACTGCAAAAGTGCTAATGTGAAGCCACCAGGATGATGCGAATCTTATAATCAGGCTCAACCGTCCGCGGTGGGAAGTTCAACGAATGGGAAGGGGTTGGGAAAAAAGAGGAAGCATTTGGAGTTTTTCGAGAGTCGACCAATTCTGGATTCAGTACCAACATTATGGGCACAACCCAGGTAGAAATCGTGTGGGCGATTCCCTTTAGCTACGCTGGAGAGATCCCTAGAGATCAAATCACGTGTATCGGTACTGCCACGTGTGCATTGGAAAGTCAACACGAAACATAGAACTAGTGCCTTGAAATCAACGGGCTGCGAAGCGCAATGGTACCTGCAATGCTGCTGTCCTGACGACGCCATCTCATATGATGGGCTTTCTCGCCTTGCACCCTCTTCTCAGCGCTCAGTCTCTCATTGCCTTAGCACAGCCGCATTAATGAGGCGAGGAAGCCTTAATCTAGGCGTTTTAGACAGGTTCTTTTCCTTTTTTCTTTACTGTCGGCCCATTTTACATCAATACGCTCGGATTCATGCGCAAGCCACTAAGTTTGATCCTTAGGCATGCATTCAAAGATAGCAGGGCTCGGAATTTTTTCTATTTCTCAATTTCTATTTTCTATTCTTTGCAGAAGGCAACTGATACTCACAGAGACAACCCCACCCTTTTTCATACATCTCAAATTGCCTGATACCGCTTAAAAATTAGCATGGAAACCATATACGACCGCTTTTTTGCAAATCCGTTATATGTAGGTGAATGAAAAAAAGCGAACAGAAAACAAGTGGAAACTATATTTTGCAAAATCAACTTCGTTTCTTTCAGCTTCATGCTATTTCCTTCCAGGACATAATATTAGAGGCTGCATACCCTACGCTCTACCTCAGCAAAGCACGGAAGCAGCTTCTTCACAGAATGCTGTTTTTGATAAGAAAATTTAGAGAGAGGAACATGAAATCGAATTTCCGCCTGATCTCAATTAGTTCAAATTGAAACAACATGTTACATCAAACAAGCTGTATCAATGGTTTTGAAAAATTAGATGTCTCGTACTATGTATCAACTGACCTCACACTTTTAACGCGTTCCATCCACAGCGATTTATTGTCATGATTTTTTTTTTGATTTGTGATCACGCGTCCTGTATTCCGGACCACTCCTGGAAAACAGACCTTTCAAGCTTCTTCTCTAGGAAATTTTCCCTCAAATATATAATATTTCTGCAACTTCTACAAAAAAAGTACGTTTTATGCACGGTCCGTTCACAAACCAAGTAGGGGTGAAACGCTCAATCGTATGCGCGGTAAGGCTAAAACGTATGTAACACGATAAACTTAATATTGAAACAATGTAAATATGGTTGGTATAAAGGAAGGCGGGGCTTTCAAAGGTATGAAACGTGGCGCCTTCTCCCCGGAGATGTGCTTTTTACCCGTGGCGTAAGTGAGCCACCAAGCATACCTTTCAGGAAGCTTCCTTTCCTATTGGCTTCCCCAGCCGCTGACCTCACGCCGTCGGAGCTCTCTCCCACTTAGTAGAGAGTCAAAGCGGACCTAGATAGTCCTTATGTGCCGTACAGCGCGAAAATCAAAAAGGTGAACTAGGGGCCTTTTGAGCCGCTTGATCTGATTTTTTCTACAATTCTGTACCATTTACCGCCTCTATTTTCACTTGAAACAGATGAGCGCATTCCAGCGCATCATCTATTAATCAACCACGAAAACTATTAGGGTGGTAAAAAAGTCCTGAGCCGTTTGACACTTTTTTGTTCTTTGCTTTTTTATTCCACGTAGAATGGAATCTACCCAACAATATAATCACCATTGCTACCCACTACAGAGTCCCACCTAATGTGCAGTTCAGCGACTTCCTTCTCCCAGAACAGAGCAGACTGAGAGTCAAAGAAATCGCTGACCGCTCTTCCAACTTCTTTACCTTTGGTGAATTCTTTCTTCGCTAGGGATCCCTTAAGGGGATAGAGTAAGTGATAATCAGAGAAGGCAATGTAAGGGGAATAGGGTTGATGGGGAACCGCGTCCCAGATCAGCTCTTCCAATTCTGCACGGGTCTCTTTAACTTTGTGGGGCCTGGCGTCATCGTGGAGTAGGTGGACAGAAGTTCGTCTCGGTCGTTTTTCTTGAACAGCGTCCGCTAGTTTCTAGAGCAGACTGGCGTAAATGCTGCCGGTAGCGGTATGTCTTTACGGGAGCATATCATAGTACAGCATTCCTCACGAATCCCAGAGGTAGCAAAGGAGACAGCTTTTGGGGTGAAGGTCCGATTTTGCTTGTGTCGGCAGGCCCTCTCTTCGAGGGAGCCACACGGCACCGTGCTTGTTAGAATCGTATAGGACCCCACTCTCATCTCTCGTAATCACGCCTTCCAAAAACCCCTTTCGGTGCGGGCAAAGAAGGAGAAACTGACAAATGGGTACCCGCCTGAACCGCGTGCTATCGGTCAAGACATGAGGAATCCATTGAGTCACCACTTTCCTGTGGCGAGGTCGTGAAGGGGACCGAGGACTGTGGGATGGGTGCACCCGAGTCTTATCACAAGGCTGCGGGTGCTAACGTCCGGATCCTCTTCGACAGCGCCGAGAACGGTGGAGTCTTCTACCTTTTGTGGGCTTCCCAACCTTGTCTTTTCTTTGAAAGCCGTGTCTCCTCCCTCGAAGCCTGCGAACCAGAGCTTGGCACTGATGATGGAAGTGGTGACCCTTCCCAATGCGATGCTGATAATGTTGACGGTTCCCACTGCTCCTGTGCCGCAGCGCGATTCATTGAAGATGATCGCTCGAAAGTGTTCTTGTGGAATCACCATCATTATTAAAGTTAAAGAAGGCAACCCGGCAATATATACCTATTGCGGAGAAGTATGATCGACAACGATAGTCTATCACGTAGCAGATTCTAGGTATCGACCAATAAGCGAAAGTTCTGGAGCTTTCAAAAAATCGGCTCAGGACTTTTTTACCATCCTAATATAGACATTCTGTCAAAAGTATCCAAAGACGTATATTTGTTTCAGGGGTGATCAAGCCCGACCCGATAGCTGGCTCCGAACATCATGATCCATTCATCTCGCACAGAAACTCGAGTGGAGAGGTGGAAGCCGTGTACGAGAGACGATTACCATGTAAGCATTTCCTCTAGAACAAAATCAAGAGGTAGACGGATAAACGCTTCCCGTAAAACACATAGCACCCCCATCTCAGAGTTTGACAACGTAACAGGTACATCACTTACTTTGCTTGAGAAGGTTCTGGTCTGCAGTGGCAGGATTAGTTATTAGGTTGTCCATAAAGTAACGCGGGTTTTCTACACGATTTTCAAAGCAATATATTTTAGCTCAAAGTCAACAATTTTAGCCCTCTTAAAGGCAAAGTTCGGGCTCAGACCCACTTAATAAGCCCTTAAGTGGCTAGAAGTGCATGGGACGCAACTGCAGAGACGCGCCACTTCCCGCATCGAAATGCGTCACTAAGACGCTAGGCGCTAAGGACTTTGACACGCTCCACCTGTTGCGACACGCTCCGCCCACCGCTCGATATCTTGTCTGCGTCGCTTTGATCTGCTATGCTCTCTCTACTCGGACTTCTCTAGCTCTCCGCGCTCACATTATCTCTCATCTCCCTGCCGGCCTTTTGAACTTCTCCGCAGCGTAGAGCAAAAGGCTCGTATTTCCTGTGTATTTCACGATTTTTCCTTTTTTCTCCACTGGCGGTCCACTTCCACCCCTACTTCACATTTGAGTAGAATTACCTCATCAATTTGAATCCTGAATCTTGCCTTTAAAGAGTGCTAGAAACTACGCATCCTTTTTAACCAAAGCCAGGCTGAATTGATGCACGAGTTCAAAATATAGAAAGCGTAGAAGCGCGGAAATCGTCGAAGTCTTTTCCAGCATGTCTCGGTTTTCAAATCTTTTTCTGCCCAAGAAGCTGTCGAGATGGCCGAAAAACAGGAAGGTTGGTGAGGGTGAGATCCTGCGAGTGCACTGGTGAAGCAAAGCTGGATAGGTTGATTCGTCCATTTCTTACGAGGTTCTTTGTGCGACATGCGGATGGGCGTCAACATGAAGAACGCTTCTTCTGGATATAGACCTTGTTGGTTCCGGAGAATCACATCGGTGTGATGAACAGACCCTGGTGCTGTATTGAGTTTACCTGGGTCCGAAAAGCTGTGATGCATCATTACTTCGAAAGGCAAAACCATCAGCGTAGTCCTCTTCTTATGTAATTTTTGTTTTGGAAAATGTTTCTGATTTCGCCGCGGTCCAGGGTTTTCAGAAAAATGCTCAATTCTAGTGCAAGAAAATCGATTGTAAAGGATGACGAAATGTTCCAGAAGTCAGGCATTTTTTAAGCAAAACGTGTTATGACGAAATCTCTGAAAGACTTGCTTTGCTCTGTTCAGCCAGCTCATGTGATGCCCATTTGTCCAGCTTTTTTTTTACCTTCCCAAGCACCTTCAGGCGCTCCGAAAATTTTGATATGCTTGCTCAAGGTTATGCTGCTGGCCGTCGTACACTTGTTGGGAATCTTCTTCTGCCGGGTCCTCAGAAGGCCGCCGTCAAGAGGAGAATGTCGTCCGTAACCCCCTCACTTCGAATCTCGAGTTATCTCGAAAAATTCGGAGCCAAAAGCATCCTTAGTCCCACACAACAATCCTGTCCGCACAGAACTCTCTCCGAATTTCCTCGTGTAAACTTGCTAAAACTACAGCTTTGATGTGTTCGATTTAAACTTCTAAAAAAGCAAAGGCCCGAGTTCATTCGAAATACAATAAAAGTGTGAGAAAGAAAATAAAATGGGCTTTTCAACGCTGAACAACAAGCAATAAAAGGAAATATCCCGGAAAATTGTTCAGTAAATTATGCCACATTGAAACCCGCATTACTTCCAGGACAACCTAATACTTCCAGTGGAGCATTAAGTCACCATTTGTACAGCGATCTATCCCATAGCCGCATTCACTGACATGGAGATAAACTCCTCTCTCGGGATCTCCCGTACGAATCCCAACGTTTTGGTACTAGGCACATCACCAACTCTGACGAAGGTCCTCCACCTTAATGGCATACAAAATATATGATTTTGATGCTATGTGACACCCTCTTAAACTCTGCACCAATCTTGCCGTCAAGCTGCGGAGAGGGACTACCACGGCAACGTCAATTCTGTGATATCGTTTCGCTTAATCCAGGACTTCCGTGGAAATGGTGAAAACATTCTCCCTAACTCTACAAAGGACCCCTCTTCTACAAGCATGACCCCCTCAAAATCCACAAAACACCCCCTCCCGCATTGTTTGGACAGACGGCTAACTCCATTGTACTCCAGGTACCACTCCCTCTAAACAGTCCATGTGAAATTCTAATCTTTCGCATCAAAGGCGTTCTTTTCTACCACGAGAGATCACTAGCATCAACAAGCATCTGCTACAAATTTTGCGTTAGAATCGTACAGCAGAAGACACTTCACGATCCCTACCTGTTAGCTGCAGAACGTGCAGCTCACTCAAATCTGACTAGTCTTTTCAGGATGAGCCAGCAGCCAGCAGCTATGCATCTGCTGAGAGTTTCACAAGTGTTGTAGTTAGCCTAATGCAAATAATATCTCACACCTGTCTGGAATTAAAATTCAAATGGAAAGTGGGTGTTGGTTTGGTTCGTAGTGATCAGTGTGGCATAGGAAAGGCAACGCGTCCCTGCAAAAGAATCGTAGGGAAAGGTTAAACGCCAGCGAGCTATCTAACTCCAGAATAATGTACATTCTTCGAGAACTTAGTGGAGGAACAGCATCTTGGTAGAAAGTTCAAAACAGGCAGATTCGCAGCCTTCTTGGCATCATCAGATCCTGCAACCGCAAGCGTGTCATTCATCAGAACGGGTTGGAAAGGAAGCGATTTGAATAAAGGAATGATCAGACATCACTATGACCACAAGAGTTGTCCTAATTAGTTAATACTGGAAATATCTTTTGGTGTGCTTAAGCAAGTCGTCACTAGGACAAAACACCTTCCCAATGACTCCGAGTGGGGTCACTGCATGGCGCATACAAGAACGGAATGGATCTGCGCCAAGTGCATCATTTTCAATTTACTCCATCGAACTGACGTGTATAGAAGTATTTTGAAGGTGTTCAAAGAAGTCCCCTACTACGGCGAGGGAGTAATAGAGTTTTCGAGTGGCTTCAAAAATTTCCTTGACATTTCCTCGACGCAGATTTCTCGCGAACTAGAAAGCGTTCGAAACAAATGGAGCACCTGTTAGAAAGCGTGAATCTTCTACTTTACAACGCTTTCCTCGGATTTTCAAAGCATTGCCAATGAAGACAGCTACTGTCTTCCAAAGAGTGGGAACTCGCATGTAAATTTCAATTTCCTCGACAATTTCTCGACGTCTCCCACTCTCTCGAGAATAGGTGTGCTTAGAAAAACGCTCAGCACAATTTAGAAACTAGAAGTCTTGTGCATTCAAAAGCTGCCTTCACTTTCTGAAATGGTTATCAATGAAGAAAGTTATAGTCCTTTGAAATAGGGGGTACATTTGACGATTTTTCCAACTAGCGCGCTCTAGGCACAGCGCGCGACGCGATCGCGGGTAGTTAGCGCCGCTATACTGGAGCGCGAGACTGTTCAACTGTGTAGGGGCAGTACCTCCTTCAATGTTCTACTTTCCGGCCAATGTGGCAAAGGTTAAATGTCTTTAAAGGAGAACCTAATCTGAGCAGAATTGAATCTAGCATTTGGATCAAGCCGCATTTGCGTGGCAGCGGCGCTGCGTCCCTCTCGCACATCTGAAACTAGCATTTTTTGATATGAAACCGGATGTGCAGAGGACAAAAAGGGGTCGTATCAGAGTCCATGTTTTGGAGGGGGGTCGTAAAGAGGCGGTTATTTCCTCGACACGATTTTCACCCTGATAGGAATGCCATCAAAATTCGTACTACTCCGGTTAAAGACATCCCAAGACTGTGGAAAATTTTTCCACAGAATAGTTCGACCACTGAAAGTCATCACCAATCTTGAGAAAACTATTGCAGCCACTTCTAGCCGAGAAGATCTCCTACGACCGCAATCTATTCTGAGCCGTCCACGACCTTTTGACGAACCTATCTACGTAAAGCCAGCGATTCGTAAGTTCAAGTTCATTGTTGCCCCCATTATTCACTTTCCACCATAACAGTACCCTTTCCCCACCCAGCTGGATGGTAATGCAGACACAGTAACATTCATATCAGATAGTCAATAACATCTGTAAGAGCATAAGTTATCAGTCTCACACGGCCGTGTTAGATAAGTAGAGCAAGTAATTTGGGTACCAGACAGGAGGCCCGTCACACAGCGAGAATGCAGAGATGCAGAGGGGCCAGCGGATGAGTCGCGTATTGTGCATATGGAACGTACTGTAGTGCCATGTACGACTCTCTATTAATCTCGGCGTGATTGTATGTACAGTGCTTTCTATGCACATAGAACGTACTATAGTACCAAAGTATAGTATAGCATTGTTTCAAAACAATGCTTCGATTTGCAGGCTTCGAAGAAGGCGAGTGCGCCGAAACGTTAGCCGGATAAATCGTATATCAATCTCGGAAGCTTGAACAGAAGCAATTACAACTGTACTATAGTACCATTTAACTTGACAAAACCACTACAGTACGCGCTGCAACTCATCCGTTGGCCCGCCTGCGTTTTTGCCTTCTCGCCGTGCGACGGGCCTCCTGTCAGGTACCCCAGTAATTCACTTGATGGTGATCGTGAAAAATCGATATCGGGTGTTCTTTTGATGTCATTGACTATTTGATATAAGGTTGTGTTGCAAAGTCTGCACTCACGAATCACATAGCGCCGGGGCAGAGTGTAATATGTATGTCCTGTTATATTACAATTTTGAGACATGCACCGAATACCTTCTTTGAGGCTCTGCAAGAATAGCTCCTACAAGTGCATCTCCTCCTCATTCACGAAGCCAAATAAATCCTGAACGTGAATTCCGTGACGGAAAGTACTTTCGCACTAATTCTGCAGTCGAATACACACGATATGGAAGAGAAGAAGTGCAACAACCGCTTAGTAGATCTGATTCTTTGGATTCCGGTAGCCTTCGAATACAAAGGTGAGCTAAATGGAGATTAGATGAGATCCGTTTTTGTAGTAATTTTACCTCAAGATATGTTCGCTTGCCCCGATGGCGTCCTCAGTTGAAAACGTACACGCATTACGACAAGATTCGAGGAGATGTTGATAGGCACCGATATGGATTGGGAGAGGAATCTCGTCCAGGTTTTCTCCACCGATCTCCACAATTCTATGACAAATGTGATCTCTGCGTTTTTCAAGTGTTTCGACCTGGCTATCACTGCCCTGTGAGTAGAATCTTCAAAGGCACATTCCATGAAAACGAAATGCGGTAAGGCTCAAACACGAAAGTGAAGGCGCTGAAAGTATCTCTTTCGAGAAGAAGTAAGCAAGCTCATTGAGAAGGTCACAAACTCGGAGCTCTTCTAATATATATTCCGAAGGACGAGTTTACAACAATCACAAATTTAGAGAGCAGCAGAGAGCAAAGAAGAGAGCGATACGCAGACATCAACACACCCGCCCAAATTCATATTCCATATTCCATCAAGTTTATTCTGGATTAGTCTCATGGAATAAGCGTTCCAGCCAGGGAAACCGTGGCCAAGTCCTGTACGAGAGATACTGGGAGACATGATAAAAAGAATATAAGAAGGAAATTTTGACTTGTTTTTGTTTGTTAACTGCTGTTTTTGGCCGCAGTTCGCCTTGCGAATGTTTCACAAGAATGCTGGGTTGTGAACAAAACTTTCGCCCCAGGCGGGACTAGAACCCGCACCTCTCGCTTTCCGGGCAAGTGCGCTACCAGTTACGCTACCGGGGCACCATTTCATCCCAACTCAGCTCTTCATGGTGGAAGAAGAAGGAGAATTTTCTGCGAAATTCAGAATCGTGAAAACCTTGGAATCGATCTTGAAAATTTGGGAAAATTAGCCGTTTCAGCAATTTACACGTACTATTGAGATTTCTGAGTGGGGTTGATTGGTTAGAGGTGTGTCAGGTTAAGGTAAATAAGGTTCAGCTACACTATCCACAGCATCCAATCCAGAGTGGTTGAAGGGCGTTGTCGGCCGATTTCAAAATTTTCCACGACCTCCTCTCAGGGGAGCGGAGGCTTCAGTAGCACTCCTAACCATCACAACACCACTGTACATAGCATTTAGTTCTGAGACCAGTCGATACTCCTCAACTCCGCACACTTTCGCCTTCAAAACGAGAGAAGAGGATGTAGGATGTCTTAAGAAAAGGCGTATGCTACAATTTTACCAAGTTCACGCTTCTATACTGGAATTTCTCCTTTCTTCGGCTTCTTGATTCTTCTCCTTAGCGTTAGTCCCGCGCAGTCGCAGGGTCCGCTGTCTTTGTCAGTCGTCGCCACTTTCTCTGTCCAGGGCATCTTCTGCTGTGGCCGTGACTTCACTTAGGTCCTTCTTGATCACGTCTCTCCACCTCTTCTTTGGGGCTCCTCGCGGTCGCTTGCCTTGCGCTTCGAAGTCCATCGCTTTCCTTATCGGGTGATCCTGTGGCCTCCTTAGCACGTGCCCATACCATCGCAGGCGCTGCTCTCGCATCCTTCAGCTGGACAGGAGCACCTGCATGACCACTCTAACATCCTCGTATCTGTCTGACCCTGTTTAGTCGTGTCCAACGGTTATCCCCGTCAACTTCGTTCCGAGGTCTACGTCACAGCCTTTGACGCCCTTAAAGGATGAATTCACGATAAGAACGAAGGTCAAAGAAGGGAAAATTGCATAGTTGGGAGACAGGCGGACCTCCTGAGGGTGCTGACCGACGCGCAATTGGCAGCGAAAGATTTGACCTCGCGATCTAGCATGGCTCACTCTTGGCGCGGTTGGCGGGGTACGCCCACCGACTATCTAATCACTCGCCGCAATACGTGGCGAGTGATTAGATAGCAGAGAGAGCGTAGTGTTGAAGAGGGCAGCGATGAGAGTCGCATCAATGCGCAAATCAACGGGCAAGGAAGGGGTCCCATTTCTCGGGTTTCGGGCCGTTTCAAATGGTTTCTTCTTCATCCCTGCTCCACTGACCACCTCTACCCTTATTTCCAATGAGCTAACTTTTCATCGTAAATTCTGCCTTTAACTCACCATCGTGAGTTGCAAAATCAGTACAGTGCCTTCACTTGTGCATCAATCTACCTCACTCAAACAATAAGACAATTTCGCCCAGCTTGTCGTGGAATGTGCCTTTAACGTGCGTTGTTCGTTAATCGATCTTTATGTTGCCAACTCAGAGATAATCGCAAATTAAGGCATGTGGGCGGGGTGAGGTTTTGAGAACGCGGGCCACTCCAGTAACGGAAAGTGCTGCGTATCCACCTTCACAAATTCTCAACGCAAGAACGCTCAATGTACAAAGGCATGATGAGTTCACCCCTGAACTACCATCAAAGCTCTTCTCCACTGGTATGTTGATCCGTTGTAGTACTATTGTCCTAGCAGCACCAAATATGGCTAAATAACTCTTGTTACAGAATTCCGAGAGCTTTATCCAATCGCTCGACGCCTTAGTCGCCGCCAAACCAAGAGCCCCGTCTATCGCTATGGTACATTTGATATTGTAACTGAGAAAACTATCTCGCCTAACGAGGATTAATCAGATGAATTCCAACAACTGTGAGATTCGAAGCTAATTCGTGTAAATTGTAGGTTCAGCTGTGCCACCGGCTCTGTATGACTACGACGTTTGGGCGTGCCGTCAAGACAGACGCTCGTTGATGACCCACGCTGCAATACTCGCCCTGGTTCTGTTCTCAGTAGCGTTTGTTATTTCAGCCGGAGTAATCCTCGTTGTCACTGTCACATAAAGTTTCTCTTACGGTGATCCTATATGCAAAACCTTGCTCAGATAATATTTTTGAGTAACCACTGTGCAGGAGGAGTGGAACAGCTACTTGGCTACGCGCGTGATCGTAAGATTAAACCAACTCCTCTCCCTCCAGCAATGAATGAGTGTTACCAAACTTGTCTTGGAGAAAAACACATTGACTGGGCTCCGCAGTTTGTTGCAGAATTGAAAAAAAATCCGCTCGAATGCCACTGCGATTCTGAATGACTACGTGGAAAAGTCCACCGGCGGTGCGGACGCGTTCGCGTTTTCGTGACGTCACAGCGGCGACGAGGAGCGAGCAAGAGACTACCAAGGATGGGATTCGTCAAGTACTCCAAGCACCTACCGTGTCCTTACCTCATTGTGTGATAAAAAGACTAAGTAGGAATCGAATTCGAAAAACGGACTTTGAAGATCAATTCACTTGAACTTGACTGTTCACTCCTGAGGGTTTGCATCAGTACGCGCTCGCGTCTGCGCCCCTGGTGAGCTTTCCTCTCCCGCCATTCTGAATAGAAGTCAAATGCCTGGTGTATAATAGAAGGGTTTTCTTATGCCAAGCACTTCATTCTTGCCTTGACCTTATTCTAGTAGTGTAAAGTCACATTGCGATTAAATGATTGAACCAAACCGTCATGGGAAACAAAACTGCTGGCTCAGCAACCTCACATGGGGCCTAATTCGTTACTCAAAACGATTGGATCACCACTAGAAGTTTAGAACCAAACCAGCGCACGCCCATACAGTCAGCACGCTGACTGTTGAGATCTCTGTTTCGCGGCAAACTTATGGTAAGCTCCCTCGCGCTGTACCTCTTACAACTAAACTATTGGTCTCCCAGGCTCTTCAACCAACCAGAGTACGAACGACCTTATTTAATGCGTTTCCAGGGATTCCTTCTCCTTTTTTTCTGTCCATTTTCCAGTCAACTAGCATCTATTGGTTCTTTTCTACTCAATTACCCTCCAGGAGTAATTGTGCCTTTCCGAGGAAATCAGAAAAAATCCAAAAAAATATAACAAAAGTGATTATCATGTGTGAGTTCTCTGATCACTTTCTCGAGAAAAATGATAAAATACGGAGGAAGCGAGAAGCTACGTTACCTACCTAAACAGTTCGCACAATCCAACGCATGCACGGCTGGTCCACCAGCGCCTGCTCTTTCTTTTCATCGTGTTTCTATCGAATGACCATCGATTTTCACCGCAAACAGAGCGACGGTGTGAACTCCACTACCTACAATGATACTACTTTTCTTGATCCCATCTCTCTAACAACTTCCTCTTCGAGACAATCCAAGCCTGACCATGGATACATAAAACAATATCAGGAAAGCCCATGACAGAGCCTAGCTCGAAGCTTATGCAGTTGAGCCGATGTCAGACTTTGCGAATCGAGCGATTCACTAGCGTCCGCGGTCGCATAGCGTAAGCAAATGGCTCGATTCGCCGCACGTAACGCCCCCCGAACGCTAGTGAATCACTATTTGCGGAGCTTCACATCAGCCTGAGCGGGTCACTTATCATTGCAATGCGCTCGTAGTAGTGCCTATTCCAAAAACTCAGAGGATCTGAACCTCTTCTCCCATGCTCTCCAACCTGACTGTAGTGAACACTGGTTACAAGAATTTTAATGATAATAATTAAACATTATAACTAATTTGTAATAATAATCACAGGAACAATACATATCGGACATAATAAATGAAGATACTGCTAGAAAACCGGTCCCAACTCAAATCAGTACATAGATGTTCACGACATTAGGCACGATTTACCTCAGTGAGGTACGTACATAGGCAGAAAACCCATTTGGCACGAAACTGTTTTGTAAAACGTGTTTAATGTGTTATAAAACAACAATTAGACCATAACTGCAACTTGGGACCGGCATCCCAGGAAGTCATGGAAGCTATCATTAAACACATATGACCGCCAATAGCTGGGATATTGTCTACTACACATCTGCTACACATAAAACACACATGTACTAAAACAGCCCTATACGAAAAAAAATTAATTATAAAACTACAACAGAGTATAGAGAATAATCTGCTGCACTTCTAAACCCATCAAACAATACCTTTCGATATCTATAATACAGTCCTGTTCAGTCCTGAACATATACTACTAAGCTAGAAACACTGTTCTGTTTCTCATCTTAAAATCACGAACCGTTGTGCTGATAATGGCACGAATTTTCATGTTGTCGCTTAAATTTGGCACAACGACAACAACAATAATAAAGTACGACTTGAACCTTTCATACTACAACGCTAAAAATACAGCAATCAACAATCCTCATGAGGTCGCACACGTTTCGATGTCTCAAAATCATTAACAGTCAAACAGCCCTAACTGCTTTCTAATAATTACTTTACAGAACCATATATGATATATTATTGAGACAATTTCTTACAGAAATAAAACAGTACATAATAGTATTTTTAATAGCAACCACTCATACGGTGGCAGCTTTACACGAGGCCAATTTCACATCAAAACTCAGGCATATTTCGATGAACGACGGAATACGTGCCATCGTCCTAGGACCTTCATTTATCTCATCTAAGCTACAGTATAATTGCATAAGCTTTTACACAAACACCGAAAACAAGGCAAGGAGACTCCCGATTCTCAGCTCAAAAAATTCAAAACGTGCTATAGTTCTTCTCCACCTCCTAAGATGAGCTGTTCATAAAGGAATTTTGTTTGTGTTTGATGGTCAATATCTCAAAAGAGGTATTTTATAGAGAGAGCGCCTGAAGATAAGGGGATTAGGAATTAGGCCTTTTCAGATGTAAATTGGGAATTTTGATGCTAGTTTTGAAATTTTGACGAGTACCCTTCGATTTAGATTTCCGAAAAAATAATGCTCAGTGTATGGCCACCACTGTATGAGAAATAAAACGATAAAACGCGACAAACTGTTCAAAAGAAACTGAGTAAGGCCGACGCCAGACTTTGCGAATCGAGTCACTAGCTGTACGCGACGCGACCGCAGATGCTAACGAACCGCTCGATTCGCATAGTCTGACATCGGCCTAACGAAACTATTCCGAGCCTTAGAGTCACACTATAGGAAGATTCGGCAGAACAGAATCTGGTGAATAAACATACCGACCCAAAAGGGCACAGAAGAGGAGAAGCACAGTTAAATCATGTGCTGTTCATACGGGGGCTAAAGATGCGATCATCCGCGAGCCTCTTTTCCTATAACCCAACAATAACCTACCCTCCTCTTCAAAAGCGAGAAAGTGTCGGGTGCAGACCATGCACCACAAGTGACGACGGCCTTCACAAAATGTTAATGTTTTCTGCCAATGAAATGATTAGCCTGTTGCAGTTGTATTCTATCGATTGTCACTAATTACAACTATCATTTACCAGAAATCAGCTATCACTATGAACAACTTCTAACCAGATTTACTTGGAGGCCGTCGTCAGTTGTGGTGTTTGGTCTGCACCCGACACTTTCTCGCTTTTTGAAGGGAGGTTAGGTATGACGCTCTCATTAGCTTTTTTGAACACTATCGTCGCTCAAATGGTACATAGTGATCTGCCTACATTTGCATTCGACAACTAACCGTTTTCACATCACAGTAAATACGCTCAACAAAACAAAAGTTCATACGTCCCAAATAAAGTAACGATTTCTCTGAGCAATCTTTAGACGCCGCAGACCGCTGACGTGTTTACGTCGGTCTACAGGCAGTGAACAGAGTCGAAGCGGTGACACGGAAAAACTAATTCGGGCAGAAGGAGCTAGTCCAGTTCAACTTTGGCAGCTAGGATGCGTGCAAACGCCGCATGAACAACGTCCGGGCATGAAACGAAACAAATTCTGCTATCGTCACCTACAATATTCCTCACTGACTCGCGCAGAGATTCTCCTGCACCAACAAACAGAGCCATAGCACCCTGAAATGATTTTATATGTCGCATAACAGAAGTAAATGAAAAATAACAATAAACATTAATATGCACCACAAGAACTGATTGCCTCTCTGTGACTAAAACCTGCTGCTGTGTCTTTTTGACTTATTTTCAAGGCCGGAAAACAATAGGTGTCATCACTGATAAAACTGTTGATAGATTGATGATGTTTCGTTTTCAAAAGACATAAAAAAGAGATACGGAGATGTCTGTATAACGGGCGGTCTGTAATGTGTTTAAAGATTCTAGAGCGGACCGAATTCAAGTTTTTTTTGAACTACGACTTCCTCGTTCTAAAAACTAGCTGTGCATCAGAAAGCACCCGCCCCCTTTAATCACATACATCAGTGGTGCTTATTTCTCAGTAATCATTAAATGAAAGGTGCAGAAATACAAACACTCACAGTTCTATTTTCCGACACGGCATGTTGCAACATTGGCAAATCACTAGTGGTGTCACCTGCCACCAGAACCTTTCCATTTTTCAAAGAGTCGTGAAGAGAAGCTATAAGCGCTGCTACACCGTCCCCCTTATTCCAAACAGATCCTGAAACCAGGAATCTTCATTATTGTTGACAAAGTGACATTGTCACCAATCAGCAAAAGTGACAACGTGCAACGTAAGCAGCACTACAAACTCGATCGAACCTGAATTGTGGACGCAAACTTCGATCTCAAGCGGCGAGGACGTCTCCAAGACGAGGTTCTAAAGAGCAACATTATAAAATGTGCTGTCAATACAAACAAAAAGCAGTGCACGTTAACGACTGCTTGCTCAAAAAGCGGATGATAATTATTGCCAATAGATATACACTTCGTCTTCCTCACCCAGCCGAGTCATAAATGCCAAATCAACAACGTAAGCGTGCAATGAAACGACTAAGCATCAGAAATCACACACACTTGAAATTGGTTTTTAGAGGCCTTCCCCAACTGTGTTATCCCATGCCGATTCTGCAGAAAAGCAAGAGCCTCAAAAAATCAATATTACTTGTGATTCCCAGTGTTATTGTTTGCTTTACCTCACATATTGCTAAATCTGCAATAACACCCGGCTAGTTGCGGCGGACAAAATGTACCTAGTAAGATTTATCATACTCTCGCCAATAGCACCAAAGCTTGCTGTGTGAAGAAGCTCAACATTATGAAACAGACGACGAGACCGTTACTCACTGTGTTATTGGGGTCAACGCGATGAATTCTGTCTTTAACAGCTTCGATATAACGTACGACAAGTTCCAGTGGAACATGACCGAAAACTGTTTGCACTCCAAGAGTAAGACGATCGACCTTAAAAAGAAGAAAAGGAATTTACATTTGAAAAAATTAAATTTGAAAAAAGATGGCAAGCGCTTATTGTTAAGCAATAAGAAAAACTGTGTTCTAGGAAGACTTCGAAAAGATTCCAACCTATTCGCCTAACAAACTTCACGAAAATTTTCATCTCAAAAAACATGTTTCATGAAAACTTCCTACTTTCCGAAAGACACACGGCTAAGAAGCCCAATCGTCAAAGTGCGGTCGATAGTACTGATTTTTGAGCTAAAATGAACATCTTGACCAACCTTTCTTTGTACTCCACTACCGACGAGCGCAAATTGTGAGAAAGCACCATTGTCGAGTAAATCGGTCATCTGGTAGGGAAAAATTTTCATCTTCAAAACACACAATACAACAATTTTTGACTATCAACTCATACCTCATCGCTAAGGCGGCCAATCGCATCGAAACCCGCTTCAGAAATGCCATCGTCATGCACAACCCGTCGTCCACGCAGCCACCACTCACGACCCCATGAGCCACTAAAAGCGAAACAAAATTATCTTTCAATTGTAGTTTACGCTTGTTAAAACTCATTGAATCACTACTCTTAGGAAACCACAAGAAAAAAGCAGAAAATAAGACATTGAAGTAACGCGCTGTTGGATAAACAAGTAACCACGTGGTCGACTTCTTGAGTGGAAAAAAGAACAACGAACAAAGAATTTCCTTCCATGTCTTGACTTGAAAAATGAGTTACCGCCGTTTTTTGAATTTTTTTTTGTTTTCACACCACCTTCCAGAAACATCCTTGAAGTAAGATAGCCATTCGGAAGCAGGGTCAACCGTCCGTTCGAACTGTTCGAACGGGGGGGGTCGCATTTGTGTTCTGGAAGGGGAGAGGGGTCGCATCTGTGTTCTGGAAGGGGAGAGGGGTCGCATTTGTGTTCTGGGAGGGGAGAGGGGTCGCATTGGTCGCATTGCGCGCTTTGGTGATCAGGGGCGCAGGGCATAGGTGCGTGCGAAAAAAGTTGCCGTTTCACTGGTTGTATATACCCCCCCCCCCCCGCTCGACGGCTGTTTTTGGGGGAAAAGTGGGTGGAGTTTCGGAGTTTTAGGTAGGTTTTGGGCTGTGTCAAATACTATAGAAGAGGGAGAGGTCGCGGTGGAGGAAGGCTGGTTGTATTGGGGGGTCGCAACTGTGGGGTCGCAACTGGACCCTCTCGAGAGGGAGGGGGTCGCAAAAATCCCGAAAATGTTCGAACGTGACGGTTGACCCTGTTCGGAGGAGCACATTTCATCACGGAAATTGTGCTACCATTTTCAAAAACCTTAGTTTCAATCCATTCTCAAGCACTTTAACTGGGAGGTGTGCGAAACATGTGAGTGGGTATTCCACAGCTGTCATTCGTACTCTTTCACAATTGAAAAACCAGTCCGGATATTCGTACCTTTCATGAGGAGGGGCGATTTAATTGAGAAAGTGTTCTTGATTGAACTGCCAAGTTCAGTTATACATGGGCGACTCCAGTTTAGTGGGTAGTTCATTGGACACCCTATCGACTTCGTTGGAGAACATCCGAATACACTTTAATCTAGGACAATCACCAAAAGGAGAGCGTTAAACGTGGAATTAAAAGCAATGTACCTATGACCATCGTCTCTTCAAATCAACTTCTTTTTCGAACCCTTGGTTCTTTGACGAATTTGAGGAGAGCCCAGAGCAAGATATGCACTCTAGGTCAGGTCGCCAATACAAAATTTCTTGGAATCAGCCCTATATCACTTCCACAATTTGGAACACCCTCTTCCTGAATGTGACGGATATCCACAGTACTCAGTGCAGTATTCTACGAAACAAACGTTGAAAAAGGGCTTCTTTGACGCCGTATTTTTTACATTCCACTCCCAATAGTTGGAGAAACCATATACTTTTAATGTTAAGTTGTCCCACAAACTCTCGCGTATTCTGAACTTCTCTTCGAGCCTACTTTTTTTCGAGCACAGTTATACCCATCATTATGCACCATCACTAACGGTAATTTGTTGCCAATGACCAACCAAAGAGTGGCCCTTTAACTCCCAGGGGGCTGGCAGTTACGAGCTGAAAAAGGCAGTGAGGTCGATTTTGAGGTGCTAAAGGAATCGTGTTTTTTGTCCACAGGATGACTGTTGAGCAAAAAGAATTGACGTCCTTTGAAAGGAGGGTATCCACCGTTGCATGGTAGATATTGTAGGACTTTTCAGCTAAGCTTCGATAATTTTCGAGACGCACGTAATCTCGGTTCACGTGAAGCGAACATATTTTTTGAGCTTCAAGAATAGTTACTGGAGTTTCACAGTGAGTCTAAGCTGTTGATCATGTTCGACTTGATGAACCTCAAAGTTGTAACAAGGGAAAGGTTTCTAGTGGCAAACTCGAGAGCGCTCCAAAAGAGGTGGAGCACGACCTTGTGGTGAATTTCTTCACTTTTCACCCTCTTCTGTCCGATCCAGTCCCTGGAGATTCTAGGTGTGGTTGTCATGGAACCTGAGCTTCTCAACTGCAGTAGTGGCTTTGTTCAACCAGGGCGTACGGATGGAGTAGGACACAAATTGTAGACGGGACTCGTGCCGCACTCCTGTCATCAGTGGTCAATTCATGAGGGAATCTTTGGCAAAGGCTTCAACCCTTACGAAGGAGCATAGAACCTCTATTAACTGTACATTAGAAACATTAGGGTGTGGTGGCAGTATGGTAGGTTAACTCATGCGGATGAGCTCCAACTGGAGAGTGCAATCCGACCAAATACGACACGATGGCCTTCTTAAACAAGAGCACTACTTCAAGCTGTATTTTCCTAAGCGAAGGAAATAACCCATTTTGATACCCATGGCCGCTACGACGAAAATTTATCGCATAGCAATGTTACTTCCGGCTTCAGTCGGTTAGGGGCCGAGTAGAAGTCCCTCGAACCAAAGCGTAAAATTTCTTTTTCTCGCTTTGAACTCGAAGAAGCGTACTAGGGCGAGC
>MU868412.1:133381-150410 GCA_036418205.1 Ostertagia ostertagi
TGGGGGCAGTCACTTGACATGCGTGAAAAGCTGGAATGTTCGAGTTTACACTGTCTCGCTCGAGAGAGCCCAGGTGAGCAGACTGCCGCGCCGCCGCGTGGCCCCCCCCCAACTAAGTTAGCACCCTGCAGGCTCCCCACTTCTCACGGTTTGGGCGCGGCCGCGGCGAGCGCGGCCGCGCCCCAAATCGTGAAGAAAGTGGGGGAGCCACCCACTGCAACTTCTATAAGCCCTACCCCCTCCCCCGCTTCAAATGCTGTGATTTCCCCTGAATCAGGGCTTCCTCGCTTTGCACTAGAGAGCGCGCGATTAGCCGCGCGCCACGGCGCCACTCCCCCCAGTCAATGGTACTTATAGTTAAGGTTCGCGCTCTCTCAGCGAGATACAATTAGGGGGAGATAGCCACTGATTGTAACAAATGTGGGTGCTAGGTGGATTTCCATTTGGATGCAAGCATAACCCTAGGATTTAATTTTCTAATTTGTGTGCAGGTTTAACGGTGTGCCAAGGCGTGCAGCACCCAATTGTGCAGCAGAGGCACCTAAGCAAGGTAAGGGTGTAGTCAATCAAATACGAATAAAAGTTCAGGGTAGAAAAATAATCGTCGAGACTACCATCCTGCGCACCTATCTGCAAATTCTGGCCAGATGGGCCGGGTTGTATTTCTGAGTTTCTGCACGCGCTGGTCCTGACTCACTGACTCTCGCGCTTGATACAGAGAAATAATCACATTAGTGCTCGTAAGGACTTAACTGATCTGCTTCTGCAATGAAAGTAAGAGTGTAACGAAAACATCTATAATGTTAATGTACAAAAAATATCATCTTGTTATGAAGGCAACAGAAACAACAAAAGTACAGACTCACCTTTCGACTTCGGCGACGTGCTCAGAAGGCACCAGCAATCAGACTGACCATGATGGAGATGTGGATAGATGATGGCTATCGACACGTGGTTGAATGTTGGTGAAACTTGTTAATGAATTGTGATGAACCGTATCAACAAAGAAAGCAGAGTTAGGGAAAAAAGTTCAATTATGTGAAGGAAAGATTATTAAGGAAGGAGAGTGCAGGAATGCCAAGAGTTACCACATCCTTTATAAAAGAGCAGACGAGGTTCTGCTAATATCAAACAACCAAAAAAATTATTAATTACCTATAGTTTTAACGTCACTCTATAACATAGTTGCGATATTCTTATAATCGCTATTCTTACTAAAACTTATTATCCCTGCACATTCCTACCATCCAAGGCCTTGCATACCCTGGTCAGTCCTGGACCAAACATGTGATATCTTTCATATTTTCATGACTTCTTCCAAGGAAAATACTTATAAATGGACAAATTCAAAAAGGTAATGGAAATGGGTGCTAACTTAGTTGGGGGGGGGCACGCGGCGGCGCGGCAGTCTGCTCGCCTGGCATGTTCGGAAATCCGTGGGCCAGGGGGAGTGTAGGCAGTCTAGGGGGGTGGGGGGTGGGGCAGTCACTTGACATGCGTGAAAAGCTGGAATGTTCGAGTTTACACTGTCTCGCTCGAGAGCCCAGGTGAGCAGACTGCCGCGCCGCCGCGTGCCCCCCCCCCCCAACTAAGTTAGCACCGAAATTGTATAATAGACTGCGGGCGGCAACCATAAATCGAATATAGTACCAGAAAAAATCGATTATATCCGCGGCACTTGTCAGCGAGATGCACAGAGTGGAGCATTGCTTGTGTGTTTTCTGATGAAACGATATATTATTACTAATCGAATTTGTCGAGGACTACATACAATCTACATCTTTGTGGTGAGTATGCAGGCGGGTTTTCTTCTTTGCAGATCCTACTCTATCTGCATCCATAACTTATTTTCTGCACAATCACCTGGAACGGTCTAGGGTGTGGTTCACTAGGTCATAAAGCGACTGGTTTCTGCGTTCACCGGCGGAACTTTTTTCGCTGCAGAAACTTCAGGTTCACTGATGATCGGCGGTGGACCTGAGATTCCCGCAGCGAAATGTTCGCGCTGCGGGAACCTCAGGTCGGGAAAAAGTCCCTTTGCTGTCTTAGTGAATCACACCCGAGTATTGCACTGGTGAGTGAAGACCTACTGTTTATAACGTTGCATGAAGGAAAGTCAGAAATGAGATGTAAAGTTTCAGGGCGTGGAGACTTGCTCTGGGAACGTATCCATGTTTACGGTTACGTATGTTACTGGTTTTCGTACTTTGCTTTGAATTTACTCCTACTTAACGGAATTTTTGTACGGCTGTTCTCTCTATCAATGAATTCTTTTTGAAGGCTGATGATGCTGTGATGCTCAATAAGCTACTTGGATAGGTTCTTCGAATAGAAACAGGTATGTTGGGAATTCTTCTTCAAATTTCACACACCACAGGCAGGATCGTGCGCTATGAGTTTAAGGATGGCTAATGTAAAAGCACAAGGGTGCTAATTTAGTTGGGGGGGTAGGGCACGCGGCACCCGCGCGCGGAGTCTGCCCTTCACCTAGGCCCTGCTTGAGCGAGACAAAAAGGTCCGAAAGCATTTCCAGCTTTTCACGCATGTCTATGGTGACTGCCCGCACCGACCCCTTCTAGCTGGCTACGGACTCCCCCTGCCGCCCAGCGGATTCGGAATCATGTGCCAGACGATGCGGGATCTTGCCGTTCGGGTGTGGTCGCCGCCGCCGCGTGCCCCCCCCCCAACTAAGTTAGCACCAACCCAAGCTATTAACCTACCGTTCGGAACCATGCGCGACGTCCCCGACATACAGTAGCGTTCAAAAGTGTTCGCCGAAGCGCTTCATGGTGGTTCTCTTTTTTGCCAAAAAAATTAATGGTGACCTCGAAAAGGTTTTCTTTTGAATGTCCTGATTTTTTGAAGCTTGAAGGATATAAAAACATTGGAAAACATAGTATATCAATCTTTGGAGAACGTTGCTCAAGCGAGAAAAAATAATGCACTGAAATAGTTTCGGCAAACACATTTGACCTGTGGATTGATCGAAAACTCCCATTCAGCTGAGCGAAAACATTCTTGATGGGAGCGTTGACTGGTGGCGCCCTTTTCTTGCGTCTGGCGTCCTGCTGCTGCGACAGCGGGGCAACAGCTGGCTAAAAGCGTATCAACTGAAAGTATGCTAAAAGGAAGTTTCAAATATGAGATGCAGTGAAGTAGGCAATCAAGGCGCGGGTGATTGTCAGCGGAGGAGGGGATTCGGATGGGTGGCATTCTAGCAGCTCCATCCTCTTCGTGCGGGTCTCGCGCTCTCTGTGCTGAGAGGCTGAGGAAATCTTCGAAGGGGAAAAAGATGGCTGTAGGACAGTGCGCAGTGTGGCATATTCCGCACGGGTCGGGCTGGCCTGTCAGCTTAGGTGTTGTTGCGGCGGGGGGGTGGGGGGTGCGTAAGTTCCTAAAGCGGTCTTCGAGTCATTGGGGCGTCTGACCATTTCCCAGAGGGAATGGACCCCTTCCCAATTTAGGAGGCGTGCAGGCAATAAGTTGTGTGGGGGAGGGAAGATCATGGGTCACGCACCCCGGAATGTACCCTAACTTTCGAAGGCCTTAATTAAGCCATCTGCCCTAAAACCTGACGCATTGGTAATACATAAACTGTTTCCTTTTTAGGCCACAGATCGCAGGGGTCACCCGAAACCTGTGTGAAGGGCATGAGAACATGCGAATTTACCGCTCTCTCGATGAGAGGGCGCAGACAGCGGAAAATGAACGGCGCCGCCAGCTGGCGTCCTCTCTATCCCTGACAGCACCGGAGATGCCATTGTGTTTCCGCTCCCATGTTCTGATTCGCTGCGCATTTTTCCACAGAACACCATATCGGTTCGAGCTGTATTGAGCAACGCACACTATTTGCTACGTACTCCTCGCCACGTGACAGGGACGGTGTGATCCAATCCCCGGTTGGTGATGTCTTCTTATGTTTCGGTCTTAATTATCCACTAAACTTGTCGATTTGAATTTTTGTGTTTTCCAGAAACGTTTATAGTATATTTACTTGATTTCTCGTCTCGTGAATGTACGATGCTTTATTCGCACACAATTATTAGGTTTTCTAAATTAAATTTGTTGTTGACTGGAAAACCCTGTAACTGCTTCTATGTGGGCCCTTTTGTATGAGAATTGGACCAAAGGTGAACAGAATTTACAGTTGTGTCCTTTTTAGATGAATGTCATGTAGATTCGGATGCCAGCTTCCCTTTTCCACTTTTAACCTATCACTGCCGTTAAAAGCATTTTCCGGGTTAACAAGGGCAATTGGACAAATACAAAGTGAGTGCTAGTTGACTCGCCACCGAAGGCAGAAGGTAAAGAAACCAATGAAAACGCTCTGAGCAACGCCTTTTTTTGCTAGGGAAGTGTGAGTGATAAACTGCCCAATGCGACGTTCATGCCTTGAGGGCACTAAATGGCGCGCTTGCGATGCGCACTAGAATGGGTACGTATCGATCGAGCGTTTGCTACAAAGCTGCAAGTGGTTGCGAGTGGCGATTCAAACGAGTGGTGTGTGCTGATCCAAGTCCAAAAGCTTTGGCCCCATTCCACGGGTCTTGAGTGGTGGCACCATCTCTGTGGTTGCGGACCTCACAGCCTTACTCGCGGGAGAGTTTCCTTCTTTGGTCTAATGACAAAATATGCGTCCAATTCATTCTACTTGATATTTGCTACATATCGAATATTATTAATTCAGCTTGCGAATACGAGATTCGCAAAAATCATGAACTGGAACTATTCTTCCAAACCTCCGCTCAAACGCAGTCTTGTTTCATTGCCTGAAATCAAGGTGGATAACCGGGTAAGGTCCTCCTTTCGACAAACTCAAAGAATTTAACAAACTCCAGAATTTAACTGTCTCACAACTGTAATCACTGCACACCATTAATGAAAACGTGTTTGAGCTTCTGGAAACGATAAGGCTGGTGTCAGAGTCCGCGATCCGTCGCAGGTTTCGCTGATTTTCGCGATTTGCGCGAAACCTGCGACGGATCGCAAAAATTGCAAGTGCCCCATTTGAACATTTGAAACACTGAATATGAAACAAGTGGAATCATGAGCAGTCGTCATTCAGCCATCACTATCAAGCAGAAGTGGCGGCGGATTGGAGAACACCTTGCAGTATTGATCGGGCACTTGTGATTTCCGTGACCCGTCGCGTGAATCGCGTGAATCGCGCAAATCGCGAAAATCAGCGAAACCTGCGACGGATCGCGGACTCTGACACCAGCCTCAAAGATCAACAGCATACTTTATATTAATATATCACGTTGACGTAGCTGAAATTGGAACCGTATTCACTTACAAGTTTCATTTTCAGTTTATCCGGATTGGATTGTCTACTTATAAACGATGCTGGGAAGGTAAATTCGAACTGACACCAATGAAGAGGCGACGACTTGAAGATGAAAAATCAACAGTGTTGGGCAATGGTGCGTTACCATTTCAGGAGCTGAATGAAGAGTTCAGGGTGCTAAGTGGGTTGGGAGGGGAGCGGCACTCTGCCGCTCTCTCGAGCGAGACAGTGTAAACTCGAACATTCCAGCTTTTCACGCATGTCAAGTGACTGCCCTCACCCCCCCCCCCCCCCCCCTAGACTGCCTACACTCCCCCTGGCCCACGGATTTCCGAACATGCCAGGCGAGCAGACTGCCGCGCCGCCGCGTGGTCCCCAACGCAATTAGCACCGAATCTGGCAGTGAACGTGCTGATTTCCAGTACCTGCGATACCAACGGAGAACAATCCGAAAGAACAAGCAAGCCCTCTGGCACAGGCTCCTCCAGAAAGCGCTTCTCCTAGCAGGGTAGCAGAATTAGGACCGAGCAAAGAATCACAGTCAGATGAAGAAAGTGGTGAGTTTCATAAGTATAATAAGAATTACTGCAGTGTTACTGAATTGATGACATTGCGATGAAGGTTATGCACAGCCAATAAACTGTCTAAAATGTAATAGAGAAGGGATCCCGGGGGTTCCGTTTGGAATGTACTGTGAGATACTGTTTTTGTATGCTGATCTTGAATCTGTTCTAAAGTTCAGAAAAAGATCCTTGAAATAGGTATATGGAGACTTACACTTTTAAAAGCACGTTTCGCGACTAAACGTGGAATAGCAATCGTGAGTGAAATTGTGCAAAAAAACTCAGTCAAAAATCCCAAGGAATGCCTCAAACCTAACGGAAATCAACTTAGTACCTTTGCTATAAAAAAAGGTGAAAAACCCTGAAAAGTGGAAAATTACGGCTCAGTGTCTGAACTATCACATCTGATCGAACCTGTAATGTGCCCTTATGAGGCAGCGTTCAGAGTTGGCGATTGTACATGTGATTAGGCGATCCAGCGATTAGGCGACGACTCAAGAAGAAAGGGGACACGTATCAGTTGGTGACTAGGCGAGTAAGTGGTAAGAAAAGGGTACGTATCATCGGTCGCTCCACCCACTGAGCGATCGCTTAATCGCCTATCGCCTCGCATGCACAATCACCAACTCTGCATGCTGCCTAACTGTGCGACCACTTCATTACATCAACTGAGCTGGGTGTTGTGCTTGACCATTGCCGTTCCTGTACTAAAACATATGGAAAGCCCTACATGCTCCGTTCAGAGATTATTTACCAATTATGGATACAGATTCGAGGTTAGCTTCCAAAAACACGGTATGAATTTTGTTGTAATGGCCACTTCCTAGGATCCTTCCCTTGAACGTGTTTGTCAGTCGAACAAAACCTGGCATGATTCGCCAGGTTCGTCTGTGAAATTACATCTGTTTCGTCTGTGAAATTACATCTACCAACAGTTATGGTCTCGTTCTAGACTCCCATGATTATGTGCATGAATTCAGGCCCAGAGTCGGATACTAGTGAAAACGAGTCAAATAACAGCAGTGAATCAAGCCTCGGTCTGGATAGGCTGGCAATTGCTGAATGTGAGTCGCTCAGCAGCAGAGGATCTAGTCCCGATTTAGAAAGGCTGGTGATCGTTGAGTATGAAGAACTTGAGGAGTATACAGTAATCAGTTCTGAACAGCAAGGTTCTCTATAGGCAAAGAAATCTTGTGCTCGCACGAGTCGAATGAATTTAGTTGAGCTTCTATGACGAAAAATCCATGTCATTGCTGCCCTAGAGCTCCAGCCTAGTCAAACCTTACAACTCATCTTGATTGCGAGTAAGAACTTCAGTGGGCAGAAAGGAGATTAGATCCGGTCCATGTAAACAGACAGGACCCCAATGTGCCCGATTATTGTGAACCTCACACTCATGCGGGCACAAGACTCTCGGGTATTTCATTTTGCTTTTAGCCAGACATACCAGTGTTCTTTTTAGATCCTAAAGAATTTCCTTTCTTCCTCAAAAACAACTTTAAGTTCAAATTCCGGACTTCTCTGGAAAACCAACGTTCTGGTTATAATTTCCCTTTCAAAGAGAACCAATCGAGTTTTCTCTTTAATTGTTATGCTTGTCTCATAGCTTGTAATTGCTATGAATGTAAACACAAATTACTTATTTTTAGAGGTGTCTTTCCGCGAATAAATATTCGTTGTTTCATGGCATTACCGAAACACGTTTTTGTAGGTGTCAAGGTCATGATTGCCAGCCGGGTACAATTGGCTGGTCGGCCACGCCGCGACCGCTTTGCTAATCTGCAGCATTATTTGAACACCTGTACTGCAACGTATGGCGATTTTTATTCCAATTACTGGTTGAGATCAGTTTTGTAATGAAAAATTGCATGGTGGATCATGTTCGCTAAACCCAGTGGAAACAGTGTCTCTTGAGAAGTTCAAGCTACTCTCGGGTTTAGGGAAGGTCAGCTGTAGTCACTCATGATGCTTAGGCCATCTACTGCTCCTTTTCAGTGCAATCACAACCCTTAGACGGTAAATGGCTGACATAAACAGAAGAGACAGTCGACGTAAAATTTTCCACTTCCAAACAACAACGAACTTTATTGAAAAAACATTAGAACAACAACATGGCAACATTGAATAGAGCTGTAGAACCGTCTTGAATGCATTTGATCTGCTTCGGACTCTACTCCGTCCACTCTCTTTTACGCTTCGCGACTTTAGTAACCCGCTGGGACATTTGGTGTTTGTTCATTTCCTCTGAAATCATTTGATCAATCATTGGTTCATTGCGTTTTCTACGGGTGTTTGGGACATCGAAGTGGTCCGAATACAGCTCCTTCTTGAATGGCCACGCTGTCGTAACGAATGATGAAAGGCACAGGATATAAATGGTATGTAAATCGCTCGATGAAGATGGTGAAGCTTTCTGGAAGATGACGGGTACGATAGAGAAACGATAGTATCCGAAGATCGCGCTTTACGAGAGAACACAGACACACGGCCTCTCTATACCAAGCGACACAAGTACCACTCATGACCACTAGGCGGTAGCCTTGGCAAGGTCTTAATGCTCTTGTCGCCTTCGTTGGAGCCGTAGAACGATCATAGGACACTTTCAACAACAGTTCATTGTTAATTTATAATTTGGGCAGTCGCCGCCCCTGCGCGGCATGTCAGCGACCTTAACTGCGGAACGAGGAATCCGTGAGTCAGGGAAAAGTAGCCAATTCAGGGGCTTGGGATGAGGCGGGTCACTTGGCATGCGTGGAAAGCTGGAATGCACGAGTTTACAATATCTCGCCAAGAGGACGCAGACATGCCGCACACCGCGGCGGCGACTGCCTCCACACCCTCACCAAAGGGTATTCCTAAGGTCTATCTACAAGCGTGCCTTCAACCTCATGTGATTTCTAAAACTAAGTTGTTGAGCGTTTACACAATTGGTATTTATTACCATTTATTTACACTCACATCTGGTGAGCATTTTTGGTTACATTCACACAGCTAACCCTACACCGCCATTCTTGCAACCAAAATATAATACTTCAAGTTGAACGTTAAAAGTGAGAGTAACTCTACCTGCAGCCACTTTCATCATGAATTTGTTGTAAGCACGTTGGTTCATATTAGCAACGAGGACCATCTCTACAGCGAAGCGGTGAATGAATTCGTTCAGGTGATCCTCGAATATCTTCATTGCTTCGGCTGTCTTCTGTCAAAATGCATTCTGTCAGCACTCGAAATGAAAATGAGAAAATGAAGCCGTTATAAAACAAAAGAGAGAAAGTGAGTTCCTCTGAAGCCATTAGGAGGGCTATAGGAGGAGTTGAACAACGGGGCTATTCTTCGCATTCCGTACCCATAAGTCCGCATCGCAGACAGCAACATAGGCGTCAAATAAAATAATCATCAGCACCAAAATTTTTTTATTCAAAATTTTTTTTATTCAAAATTAAAATTCTCTTCTCATTTCCGAAATAGAGGGTATGTACGTTCAGCATGATCACCACAGTCTGCACGAGCCACTTATCGAGTAGATCCTGGCAAATACGGATCCCCCACCACTCCATAAATACGACCCCTCCTCTACCACACTACACCATTTTCGCTAGTATGCTACCAATGACATCCACCCTCCGTAAAGTGTAGAGCAATCCTCACAGAACACGATCCCCTCATGATGGGAGAAGGCCTCAAGCAGCACCCGAACTTGGCTCGCCGACTTAAAGGGGAGAATACGATAAAGAACGAAGCGTACATCGCCGCACAAGCAGGAGAAATTGGCCGTAGTTGGGGAGCAGGAGTGAATTATTCGGTGGCGAGGACATCCTCGACAGGGGGGTCCGTCACAGCCTCGTTTGGGCTGCGTCCTCGGGGCCCCGGACGTGGGTACTTATTTGACGAGGTATTTGAGGCGAAGTTACAGAAGATGGAAGTGCATCCCCGCGCAAAGAGAGGTGTCACATGTGGCACCGCGTCTGCAAAAGCGGCATCCTGCCTCGCTATCACCTCGCGCTCCTGGTCTCATGACTGTACTTCGCTAGAGAAGTGACCGCTCGTTTTGTTGTTAGGGACCCTGTCGGAAAAACGACAACCGTGAAGAAAAAGCGCTGGGCAAATGAAGTTGTTTTTTAGGTTACAGGAATAGCACAACACACTATGTCTACTACAATACAGTTTCGTTCGAAGGTCCCCATCATATAACACCTTTCAATCGATTCTGCAACTGTGAGTGGAGGAGGGATGCGAATAGGCTGGTATACGCCACTACCAACTGGCGATCCGATGGACGAAATTCCAGTCCTATCTTATATGTTTTGCGTTCAGGATTATTGTCTGACAACATCGAGTGTTGCCGAACGGAGTCCTTGACACATGCGCTCGCAAGTGAGGGAGCGTGGATTCGACGATCGTGGCCGGATCCGTCCTCGATAGATCCTCGACGCAATTATCTCTTCAACCAAAAATTTGTAGAAGACTAAACAGACCATCAGGAAGCGCGAACCTTTCTTCCGCTTTTCCAAACTATCTTCCCTTTTTCAGGATCTTACAATATAAGAGATATATTGCTCTTGAAGTGGCAAAAACTCGCGTGAAAATTTGGGCCTCCTCGACATTTACTCGACGAAATTTGACAGACCCTATCTTTCTGCAAGGAAGGCTTCCAGAGCAATTTCGATGCTTGTTGGAAACGCGAAATCCAGCTCTATCTAACTCTACCTCAAGCTGCTTCAAAGGTTGTGAAATGGAGGAATGCAACCTTTTCATCGAGGGTGTAGATTCGGACGTTTTTTTTTGAAATTTCGGCAAATCTGACCCAGTGACAATCGCGCCGCAGCTGCCGTTGAATCGGCCTTTGATACACTCGGCTGTTTTGATATACTCAAGCAAGAATCAAGATTGAATCGCAACCCCGTGTCTTCAGGATTTCTGTGCGTTTCTGAACGAACCTCGCCTTGAGGTCACACAAAGTTAATGCCTCTTTCCTCGAGTCGATATTTCAGTATGTACACAAAAGTATGCAGCGATGGAAGACGTGCATAGATGACAAGATGAAGCGTCCTTAGCATTATTTTGCAGAATTTTTTTTGATTTGTTTTGCAGGATTTATTTTAATTGAATTAATTTGCTCTGTTAGAGGGGGTCGTGCCAGGATCTCGATTTCGGGGGGGGGGGGTCGTACCTCTGCGACCACGTACTCGACACGATTTTCACCCTGGTTGTGGGAGACCAGTGTTGGACCTCCTGAGGGTGCTAACCGACGCGCAACTGGCAGCGAAAGATCTGACGTCTGCTATCTAGCATGGATCACTTTTGGCGCGAATGGCCGGGTACGCCCACAGACGATCTAATCACTCCGCAGGTCTAAATGGGGCGACGTGTGAATTGGCGAGCAGAGAGGAGGCGCAGTGGTTGCAGGAGGGCGCGATCGAGGGGTCGCGCATCAATGCGCAGATCAACCATGCTGTAAGGACAGCTTAGCTGCGGAACGACCTGAAAGTGGGAAGGAAAGCAAGAGAAATCTTTGGGAACGCTGAAATTAAGGCCTTAACCTTCAATAGGGTCGGATGTGGTACGATGGCGAGAAAGGGCGGTCAAAGAAGACAAAATACGCGAGAGAGCACGTCGTTTGAGAGAGCACGCTGATCTCTACATCAATGCACGCTGATCTCACCACCTCTCGCGGTGGGTGGGAAGCGTTGGAACGGGGTCGATGGTTGCAGGCCCGTAAGCGCCCTAACCGCGCAATTTTTGCGACGAAGCTGGAGTGATCTAGGTAGGTACGACCTTACAATTTCCCTAGTGGTATCCCTCCTACTAGTCGGGCCAATCTCGGGGTTTGCGTGCGTCACTTTTAACACCTAAACTAATTTTGGAACTGATATGACACTGGCACTGCCCTAGCGTGCTCCAAGAGCTACCATTACTAGATTCTCAATATTTTTCATCTTCACTTCTGCCCTGCAGCGATCATGGCGTATGGTGGACATCCAAAACACGGCATTCGAAAACTAGGTGATACTCGGGCAAAGCCGAGGAGAAGAGAGAAACGCCATTGAAAACAAAGCTTGCTCACGTCCTATCCAGAGTACCTTCCCCTCTTGAATCTTAATCCCAAGTTCTGTAAGTGGCTCACTCAATCCCCCCTAACGACACGAGCGCCCTGCTCTGCTTCTTTATTAGACCCAGCCGACTGATACCTCACGAGATGGTAAATCTTCCATATGTGATACCCGAAGTGATATGAACGCTTGTCCTGTCATGGAGTGTTTATAGTTGGCGATCATACGCGCGGTCAGGTGATTGACGATTAAGGGAGTAGGCGACTAGGCGATTAGGCGATCGCTCAATGGCGGAGCAACAAATCAATATCATTCCCTTATCGCCTACTCCCCTACTCGCTTAGTCGGCTACTCGCCTACTCGCCTGATCGCCTTATCGCACGTACTATCGCCAACTACATTAGAGCAAGACATTGAGCTTTCTTGTGCGGTTGTGCTGCGAATTCAATTGTCGCCGTTATAATATAATGACAATAGCTATGTTAACACTTCAAAAGAATTACCTCAGCTACATCAAGGATGTGTTTCTGATTGGTCGGGTTAAGGCACCTCTGGTAAATGTAATGCATGAAGACCACTTCCAGTGCATACGCCTGAAACGAGCATGTTCAGTATTGAGCGAAGGAATATCTCCCGATAGTGTAAGGGATCGCTAGTGTTCGGGAAATTCCCAGTAACTACCTCAGATAGTATTCCTTGGAAAGCATTATAGTGTCGGAGCATAAACGGCTGGTATATCTTCCGCCCCTTGATACGATCCAAAAACGCGGTATTAATGTGTGGGAAATCCATAGCGTTGATTCTCTCGGTCCATCTATCCAGAATATCCGACTTGGGCTTTCCAGTCTCTTGAGACTTTTCCTCTTCCTTTCCAATCTCTTGAGGCATTTCCCCTTCCTTTCCAATCTCTTGAGGCATTTCCTCTTCCTTTCCAATCTCTTGAGGCATTTCCTCTTCCTTTCCAAACTCTTGAGGCTTTTCCTCTTCCTTTACAATCACTTGAAGCATTTCCACTTCCATGTCAGTAAAACGATTAACCCACGATTTTCGAAGACCTGAAATATATAGATACAAGTATGAAGATCAAGCGTATTCCAAACCTAGAACGTATTGGAAGAAGTCACTGCCAGATCACATAGACAAGGCCACTGAGAAATGGCATGTACGCCCGCCGCATTCAAACGAGGCATGGTCCGGGAGGAAATCGATATTCGTGCAGGCTAACGAGAGACGCAGACGATAGTGTGGCTCGACGGCTCTATCGCTCACGCGCGTTAACATGTTCTAGTATGACTGTACCCGTCTACCTTTCACTATTACCAAAATTGGTGCTTTGGTATAATGCCTGCACATGTTAGCTACTCCTTATTTACTACTATTTCACAAATTCCGAAAATAACAGGCGCCAACTCAGTAATAAGGAGCTTAAATAGAGAATGTAGTCAGGTTAATCTTCCCATTTTAAAAGATATAGGAAAGTTGGTGACTGGGTTCAATAGAAAATTTCAAGATTTACTTCAGCCTCGGGACTGATAACTGATTTAAAGTTGCAAAGGTATAGGCGAAATGAAAAAATTTGGTCAATTCTGACAAGTTCGGTGGAATGCCATCAGGGTGAAGACAGGTGCAACCGTTCACCGTATGAGAGTTGAAAGGTATGTGACATCCACTTCTAGTAGGCCAAATCGAGCAGAATTTTATGTATTGAGTGACATCTCATTGTTACAATTGAGAAGTATACCTACCGAATAGCTCGATAAAGCCAGCGCACAAAATGTGAACATGCGAGACAGGATAAGATATCACGTCATATAGAAAAGAGAAGATGGGAAACGAAAAAACAGGAGTAAAAAAGGGAAGAGAGGGATGACAAGTGCTCCAGGTAAGAAATGAATGAAGGAACCCAGGAGCTCGCCAGCATCACACGATGGGCCCGGGAAATGAAAGCAGCTACCGTAGTACGCGGGAAACGAGAATGGACGAAAGCAGCTGGCGCGCGCTATGTGATTGGTTCGCGTCTGTGCTTAATCGTCTACCATTACGATAGGAGAGATGGTAGAGAGGAAAGGAAAGAATGAATGGAGCAGGGATGAAAAAAATAGGATTAGATAGCGGACAAGATTAAGAGCAGCAGAGGAATGGTATGATGTCTGAACACGAAGTTAACACGTTGACGACAGGCTGACGCGCATGCGCGTCAGAAATTTTGCACCGCATCGGACATTCTGACGCGCATGCGCGTCAGAACTATGTCATTCATTTTTATTGTGCTTGCGCTCCTTCTTCTCGAGTTTTTTGCATTCATTTCTATAGATAATACATTAGCATAACTATAAACCACATGGCAGCCAGAGTGGTCAAATATCCCTTGATTTAGCAAAGATTTTCTGAACGCACAAAACTTTCATTTCAATTCTTTTCCTTTCACTGTCGTAACATTCATATGAAAGATTGTAGAAGCAGTTAATACAAAACTCTGTGAGTTTCAAGATATTTGTATTTGATGGAAGAACTTAGGTATAAATGCTTTTAACTTCATTCGCAGCGAAAGTGATGTTTTTTGCTTCTTCGTGGTCATTATGCGTTCTTCTAACAAAAATCTACTGCTATTTATATAGTTAACCTTTATGCTTTCATCCTTGCCGAAATAATTCTATGAGATTCAAGTTGTTGTGCATTTTAACAAAAAAAGCGGAAGTAAGGTGAGGACGGCGCGCTCGCAAAATCGCTCCTGTCCCACGCGGTGCAAAATGCCAAAACACGCGATGTCGTCAACGTGTTAACCTGACAACCGTGTCCAGAAATATTTGTGCGGCGATATCTGTCACCACCGAGCTCTTGCCAATAACTGCACAGAAAACCTAGCATGACAAGTAAGTGGTGAAACAAGCTCGGTAAAACATCATGAAAACCAGCAATGGACCACCGAAATTCCCAGCGACTCTAACACATGCCTGGAGATTGGGGGGAATGTGCCATTTTCGTCACTGATTTCTCTTTATTGCCTCAAGCTTCCAAAATCGGAACACTTATTGTGTGCGTTATTGAAGCTGGCCAAAACCATGCTTAAAGGAGGTATTCGACCCGTGGAAAACGAATAGCGCATCCGTTCAACGCAAAAGCGCGAGCGCTAGAACTACAGGCACAAGCGCCAAAAGACGCACGCTGGGTTACCCGAGTCGCTGAGCAGTTACCCTGAGAGATAATTTAGCTTAGAGAACATGAATATTACATTCGTTGCCGTATAGCTGCCAAGAACTCGCCTCACAGGCATCCGCTCCAATTGGACTCGATATGGCACTGCGGGTGCCAAGGAGTCCCTCACCAAATGTGCGTGATCGTGTTCTACTGCCCAAACCTTATTGTTTCAGGGAAGGCAGTGATGGAAGCGTTGCCTCATACATAAGTAAGAGAAGCTGCGATCTTCTTATCTCTAAATTCTAAGCATTTTGAATTGGGCTGGCGTGGAATTGAAGGAGCATTTCACGATAAGATCGAATATTCTAGAAAGAGGAATTTACCTAGTGCGAAGATACGCGACCTCTCTAGGGTGCGAAGAGACACGCAACTCGCAGCAAAGTATAATCCACGGCGATTAGCTTGGCCCTCCCGCTGCGCTGTCGGCGCGGCATGCCCACCGACTGGCTAACCGGTCACTGCAGGTCTCTAGCCGTTAGTATTTAGAATCTTTTGCTTCGATTGATCGAAAAAATATTCCCGCTTTCTAACGAGCTCAAAGGGGTCTTCAGAAGTCGGTCTAACAGGTAAGTGGAGCTGCTGGTGGATAGCTTTTTGCAGTGCGTGGCCTTTTTGTAATTCGATTTTGTGGTTGGAGTATTTATTGTAGACTTAAATATAAATTTTGGCTGTTGCCAATCTGTAGTTGAGAGAGCAGCGCTATTGTCCACAATCCCTGTACACGGTAGCCTGGAGGCGGTACGACGGCGTGGGCAATTGTTGTGAGGCAGCATTTTTCGAGTAGGAAGACCAATTTTGTGTGCGTGAAGTCGGCTGAAGGTGAATGCCAGCTACTTAACCTCGAAGCCGGTGGCGTGATTCAGCCTTCTGCAGGAGTAGTGCTCGGAAAACGCTTATCGGCCTTCATACGGTCGTAGTGAGCGATCGCTTCACCACCTCAGTCTTTAGTCGTAGCGTTCTACATCGTCGGCATCATATTAAGGTATGGTACAACTGTCAACAACATTCAAACACGACTGATTGGTCCCACTCAACCACCGATCCTAATCTTCTGTTTTCCAAGTACATCCCCCTCTTCTTTTCGAGGAATTATTAGGGTGAGAGGATATCATTCGCCTTTTTTCAGGCTCATGATTCTTCGATTTTTGCAGATTATTTTCGAAGGTTGTGACATCGCCTGAAGCCTGCGCCGAATCTACTGTACATTCTGGTGGTATTACTTCTGTTTTTGCGTCACCACGGACGTTACACTTTAGCAACAACGATGACCATGCTACATGGGAAGTTGACCTCGAAACCGAACGCTGGTGCATCTGCTTATAGATTCAACCGAGCTTGGGTAAATTCATGGTAACAGAGGGGATTGCCCGAGGGCGCTCATTCATTAATCACTTTTCATTTGTTTTTGTTGTATTTCGTTAATAAACCGATGTGTGAAATGTGAACGGCGAATATTTTCCGCTCAATGTAAGACATATAATGTGGTTGGCGGGTAATTTTACGTTTCACAAAGGTATTTAAAATCCTCTCACCTTTTCGAACGAGTTTGGGCATTCAAATTGCCTTTATGCGCATGTAGACTAGACCAAATCATCATAAACATGCAATGAGGGATTAATGTTTTCAGTTTAACAAGTGTCTGAACAGCTTTTGTTTATGATGGGCAATTCTTTGCTTTTTCAGTTCCAGAAGAGTTGCATTTCTCTTCAGCGGCATTGACTCCGGATTCCCAGCTTGAGCATGATAGGATGGTTCAATTGAGTCTGTATGCATTCATTTCACGCGATGTTCAGTAAGAGCTAAATCTGGAACTCATTATGCCCACGACTTATGTCCTGATGGGAGGGAGTTAATGCCTCGAGCCAAGGGCATCTCACTGTTAGGCTGACGACAGACTTTGCGAATCGAGTGAATCGCTGACGTCCGCCGTC
>MU868412.1:150601-172728 GCA_036418205.1 Ostertagia ostertagi
AACCGAACGCTGGTGCATCTGCTTATAGATTCAACCGAGCTTGGGTAAATTCATGGTAACAGAGGGGACTTGCCCGAGGGCGCTCATTCATTAATCACTTTTCATTTGTTTTTGTTGTATTTCGTTAATAAACCGATGTGTGAAATGTGAACGGCGAATATTTCCGCTCAACGTAAGACATAAAATGTGGTTGGCGGGTAATTTTACGTTTCACAAAGGTATTTAAATCCTCTCACCTTTTCGAACGAGTTTGGGCATTCAAATTGCCTTTATGCGCATGTAGACTAGACCAAATCATCATAAACATGCAATGAGGGATTAAGTTTTCAGTTTAACAAGTGTCTGAACAGCTTTTGTTTATGATGGGCAATTCTTTGCTTTTTCAGTTCCAGAAGAGTTGCATTTCTCTTCAGCGGCATTGACTCCGGATTCCCAGCTTGAGCATGATAGGATGGTTCAATTGAGTCTGTATGCATTCATTTCACGCGATGTTCAGTAAGAGCTCAATCTGGAACTCATCATGCGCACGACTTATGTCCTGATGGGAGGGAGTTAATGCCTCGAGCCAAGGGCATCTCACTGTTAGGCTGACGACAGACTTTGCGAATCGAGTGAATCGCTGACGTCCGCCGTCAGCGGCTCGAGCCATTCGCTGTACGCGACGTACGCTGCAGCGAATCGCTCCAACTTTGACGTCGGCCGTATCGATGGTGCGTATACTGGTGATTGATTTCACCAAATGCTGAGATCAAGTTGACCGAGGAATGTTCAAAATTAGCACAATCCCTAATATGGATGAGGCTCTGATATGTTCGCTCCAGGTGATCACTTTCAGTGGTTCACCACAGCTGGGGCTGAAGCGAGAGAGAATCATCCTCCCTTATCCAATTTGTTTCTTTACTACAACAGCACAACCTCCTACGAGGAGATCGTTTTCCCAATGAGCGCTCCCGCTTCTTTTGGATTTCTCAATCACTTTCTGCCTGATATGTTTCCCTTCACATTCTTCAGAGAATTATTCGATAGAAGGCAAAGAAGCAAAATGCCATGAATGGATTTATCACAGAAAGAGGACTGGTCAGTTCGACTACTATGACAAGAATGTTTGTATCGTGCTATCTACAGAGAATCGGTCGTGCGTGGTGGTACTTCATTCATTTAGCAGAGACCGCATGATCTGCCACAGTAAGATCTCTTCTGGGCAGCAGTGTAGAAGGCGTTGTGGTGCAGAAGCCATTTCTTATCCAGGTGGCGCAACTGAAAACAAATGCCCTTGTGATGATCAACAAAAACCGACGACTGCACAACTTGTTACCTGGAGCTTGAATCAGAGCATAATCCGCTGGCAACTAAATGAAGCGGATTGAATTGAAGGTTTGACATGGGGTACCCGACAGGAGGCCTGTCGTGCGGCGAAAGGGCAGAGACGCAGACGGGTCAGCGAATGAGTCGTAGCGTGCACTGTGCAATGTGGGACGTACTGTAGTACATTCCATCCAACTTTACGCTAAATCGCTACAGATGCGCTATACTCGTCCGCTGACCCGTCTACCTCTCTCTTTCTCGCCGCGCCATGGACATCCTGTTGGGTACCCTTAACTACATACATATGAGTACATAAAAATGTGCTTGTTTCAGTGATACCTGTTACGGAGGTTGCAGCAGTTGTGGCTGTCGGGCAGTATCCACAGGTTCTCATGCAGTTCGCCTTGAATTCATGCACTAATTTTTATGAACACGTGTTGGCTCGTAAGTTATTGCAATCAATTGGAAAACGAAAGAAAATCTCACCCTGACGAAGGCTTGCATATCGACATTTTCTGCAGATTCCCGGATCATTCTCGCATTCGATCGTATTGTCGACGCCACCCACCTAATATTGAATCTTAGAGCTTTTCAAAATCAGCTCATGAACGACTCACCTTGAAGGCAGAATCCGCATACATTGGGACAGTCTTCAGCGATATATTATCTCCCAGTCGTTTGGTCCCGGCACATGTTGCGGGAGTTATGGTCTGGACATCACTCGTGAACTGAATATTTCAAGCTGGATTGAATTTCGCTGCAGCTCACTATAGTAGCTTATATTGTAAACGAACAGTCTTTGTTTAAGCACTTAAACTCGGGACTCAAGCAGCAGTAGCCGCAGTGTTTCGGGCAGTTAGCGATGGCGATCTCCTTCACATCTGATCTGATGAGATTCTCACAAACTTTTGTGACGTGCATCTCATTTCATCTCATTCTACCGTCAAATTTCGACATTCCGTCCGTGTCCTCCCACTCGCCGCCTATTCCGAATAGCTAGTGCATGCTGCCCCAGAGTAATTGTCATCGCACCCCGTCGCTGATGAACGAACTATAAACGTGGGAATTTTAGTAAATTACCAATAATGTTACAGAATTTTCGAGAGCTCGCACATAGTTTCTGGTGAAGTAATAGGGGGACTGACATTAACGATGAATTAGAAGCAATGTTCATGATAAATCAGAAGCAATGTCTGTTAGTGCTTTCATCTATTACATATGAGAGCGAAAACATTTGAAAAGGGAGAAGGGAAAGATTGAGCGATAAAGGTACGGAACCGTCTTCAGCCTACAGTCGAAGCCGCCTCTTCATGCTTTTCAGGTTGCTTTCTTACCGATTTCTAAAGTAGGTCATCTGATCAGAAGTTTGACTTACCGTTGGTGTTGTGGAATCGCCGTTAGTGCAATTCATGTCAGTGAAGGCTGTTGCCGAAACAGACGACGCCAGGGCAAAAAAGACGACCACGCACAACATTGTTTACCTGGAAAAAAGCGATCGGAATACTTCTTGGAATGCTTTTCTTAGAACTAAATAAATACCCGTACAAAACATCGGCCCTTTGGGTTTATTGAAAGATGTAAGAAAGAACTATCACAATTTTGAAGACACGCCATGATTTTGAAGGAATTCCCGATATTTCGAGAATTTTTCATATAACCTGGGCCACCTTGACCTGCGAAATAACTGCAAGGATTTATAAGGTTTTAAACAGATAATTGCAGAGGGGAGTGCAGATCTGATTGGAGCTGATTGTGACCAAATTGTTTCCCTTATAAATCATTGCAGCTACATGCCCCGTGTGTAGTCACACGTACATCTGTTCAAACATGTTGGAAACGTTCTATTCATTTGGAATCCACATAGTCAACATTGGCTGATCCTGAACTTCCGCTTCAACATGGCACTGCTAAAAAGGAGCTGGGATGAAGCTTGGCCTAGGAAACGGTTTCCGTGAAAGCTGAGTGAGATATGTAGGTGAGGGAAGGCTTTTCCTTGTAGTGGCAGTGAGGCCTGGCAAAAAGTCCTCACCTGCACGTGATACACCTGTAATGTCAGATAGTTCCGTGTGCGTGATATACATACAATAGAAACTTCGTCAAAGCATAGCTCAATATCATTTGTTCCACAGCCAACTTTTGCCCTACTACGGTAGAAAAATGCCCTTGCATGAGGCTACGGTCAGCTCTCAAGGACGCATTCTCAAGGAAACTCAATGCAAGGGCAAATTTTATCGTGGAATGTTTCTTGTATAAGAACCATCGATATAGGTTCTCTTCCGTCTTGGGTTTTCCTGCTCTGCCCTTGATGCTGAATGCAATGTCTAAATGACGCCAAGCAGGCAAAGGAAGAAGGTCTGAGAAAATTCTGACCTCAAGCACCATTTTTCGGATTATTTTGGGACTTTTATCGTTTTTTAGCTTACCATTAATGTGTGGGCAGCAACGAGAAGCATTTCCGAAATCATTCTCCTTACAGGCCCGTGGACACGGCTTGTGATATTGCCTGACCCATTGCAACTTGCTAGGTGTCGAGCGCCACAGGTTGTCTCCAATGTTGTGGCCATACTAGCCGTGTTTTGTTTGTTCTTCCTGGTGTTTGAAACAACGAACCTTTGCTTCTAGTAGAAGCTGCTTCGAGCTCCTGCATCAATCACAATCCCTCACTGACTGGTAGGACGCTATTGTGCCCCAAATCTGAGAACCTCGAACATCAGCTGCAGTAAAAAGGTCCTCGCGAAAATGTTTACCACATCTTACACTATGAATGTTAGCCTTATTTTTGACATGTCTCATGTCCACCATCCTCATAGAAACCGTTGCCGTATAGCTGCCAAGAACTCGCCTCACAGGCATCCGCTCCAATTGGACTCGATATGGCACTGCGGGTGCCAAGGAGTCCCTCACCAAATGTGCGTGATCGTGTTCTACTGCCCAAACCTTATTGTTTCAGGGAAGGCAGTGATGGAAGCGTTGCCTCATACATAACAAGAGGACCTGCGATCTTCTTATCTCTAAATTCTAAGTCTAGAAAGAGGGATTAACCTAGTGCGAAGATACGCGACCTCTCTAAGGGTGCGAAGAGACACGCAACTCGCAGCAAAGTATAATCCACGGCGATTTAGCGGTGCCCTCCCCGCTGCGCTGTCGGCGCGGCATGCCCACCGACTGGCTAACCGGTCACTGCAGGTCTCTAGCCGTTAGTATTTAGAATCTTTTGCTTCGATTGATCGAAAAAATATTCCCGCTCTTCTAACGAGCTCAAAGGGGTCTTCAGAAGTCGGTCTAACAGGTAAGTGGAGCTGCTGGTGGATAGCTTTTTGCAGTGCGTGACCTTTTGTAATTCGATTTTGTGTGCGTGAAGTCGGCTGAAGGTGAATGCCAGCTACTTAACCTCGAAGCCGGTGGCGTGATTCAGCCTTCTGCAGGAGTAGTGCTCGGAAAACGCTTGTCGGCCTTCACACGGTCGTAGTGAGCAATCGCTTCACCACCTCAGTCTTTAGCACGTTGACGACAGGCTGACGCGCAAGCGCGTCAGACATTTGGCGCCGCATTGGACATTCTGACGCGCATGCGCGTCAGCATCTTGGTACCCATTTCTTCCGCACCTGTCCGACTTATTCCGAAATTTTTTATCACTATTATATAGACAATACATCATCATGCCTGTAAACGGTGTGGTCCATGAAGCGGTTGAATATGCTTTAGTTAAGCGAAGGTTTTCTGAGCCTTACTAAATTTTCCGTTTAGTTCAATCTTCGACTACTATTTTGGGGTTAACAAGCATAAAAATAACAAGCACAAAAACAAAATATAAATGCAAACAACAATGTGATACATAATGTCAAGGAATTACGGTTCTATGGATGAGATGACTTGTGTTTTTCATTTGAGCAGTCTATACAAAGAATTTTCTACATCTTCCGCAGCGCGTTTAACCCTTTTTGTTTTGTTAAGCCGCAAAGCGATCCTTGCTCTTTAGAGTAGTTGCATAACGTTCTAAACACTTTCTTCTGTTAATTCCTTTCGAACCTTTACCTTCTTCTTCTGACATACGTCACGTGGGAAGCAACTGACTTAGGAAGTATTCATGCTCAACGTTCAGCTGTGATTCGACCACTTTCTTGGAGTCATTTATCCGAAGAGATAGTGTGAACATGCACATTCCAGCTTTCCACGCATGTCATTCAAATCGCCCGACCCTCCTCTCTCCCCATCTCCCGAACTGGCTATACTCCCCGAGACTCATGGATTCCTTATTCTGCATTGATGTCATCACTAGTATTTCGCTGAGAGGGTAGAGACAAGCAGCGCGCGTCTTACCGGAAGCCCCTCCTCCCAATTAGCGTTGTACCCTTGTTTTGCCACTTTTCAGTTTTGAGTTCCGAAAAACGCACCTCGTGGGACAAGCTGACGCGCTTGCGCGTCAGGCAAATCGCGCCGCCAAACTGCCCATGTCCCATGCGGCAACCCCAAAACCTGCGCTGTCGTCATCGTGTTCTCGTAGCGTTCTACGTATTAAGGTATTGTACAACTGTCAACAAGACCCTAATCTTCTGTTTTCCAATTACATTCCCCTCTTCTTTTCGAGGAATTATTAGGGTGAGAGGATATCATTCGCCTTTTTTCAGGCTCATGATTCTTCGATTTTTGCAGATTATTTTCGAAGGTTGTGACATCGCCTGAAGCCTGCGCCGAATCTACTGTACATTCTGGTGGTATTACTTCTGTTTTTGCGTCACCACGGACGTCACACTTTAGCAACAACGATGACCATGCTACATGAGAAGTTGACCTCGAAACCGAACGCTGGTGCATCTGCTTATAGATTCAACCGAGCTTGGGGTAAATTCATGGTAACAGAGGGGATTGCCCGAGGGCGCTCATTCATTAATCACTTTTCATTTGTTTTTTTTGGTACTTCGTTAATAAACCGATGTGTGAAATGTGAACGGCGAATATTTTCCGCTCAATGTAAGACATATAATGTGGTTGGCGGGTAATTTTACGTTTCACAAAGGTATTTAAAATCCTCTCACCTTTTCGAACGAGTTTGGGCATTCAAATTGCCTTTATGCGCATGTAGACTAGACCAAATCATCATAAACATGCAATGAGGGATTAAGTTTTCAGTTTAACAAGTGTCTGAACAGCTTTTGTTTATGATGGGCAATTCTTTGCTTTTTCAGTTCCAGAAGAGTTGCATTTCTCTTCAGCGGCATTGACTCCGGAGCAGCTTGAGCATGATAGGATGGTTCAATTGAGTCTATATGCATTCATTTCACGTGATGTTCAGTAAGAGCTAAATCTGGAACCCATTATGCCCACGACTTATGTCCTGATGGGAGGGAGTTAATGCCTCGAGCCAAGGGCATCTCACTGCTAGGCTGACGACAGACTTTGCGAATCGAGTGAATCGCTGACGTCCGCCGTCAGCGGCTCGAGCCATTCGCTGTACGCGACGTACGCTGCAGCGAATCGCTCCAACGTTGACGTGGCCGTATCGATGGTGCGTATACTGGTGATTGATTTCACCAAATGCTGAGATCAAGTTGACCGAGGAATGTTCAAAATTAGCACAATCCCTAATATGGATGAGGCTCTGATATGTTCGCTCCAGGTGATCACTTTCAGTGGTTCACCACAGCTGGGGCTGAAGCGAGAGAGAATCATCCTCCCTTATCCAATTTGTTTCTTTACTACAACAGCACAACCTCCTACGAGGAGATCGTTTTCCCAATGAGCGCTCCCGCTTCTTTTGGATTTCTCAATCACTTTCTGCCTGATATGTTTCCCTTCACATTCTTCAGAGAATTATTCGATAGAAGGCAAAGAAGCAAAATGCCATGAATGGATTTATCACAGAAAGAGGACTGGTCAGTTCGACTACTATGACATTGACGAATTTTTGTATCGTGCTATCTACAGAGAATCGGTCGTGCGTGGTGGTACTTCATTCATTTAGCAGAGACCGCATGATCTGCCACAGTAAGATCTCTTCTGGGCAGCAGTGTAGAAGGCGTTGGTGCAGAAGCCATTTCTTATCCAGGTGGCGCAACTGAAAACAAATGCCCTTGTGATGATCAACAAAAACCGACGACTGCACAACTTGTTACCTGGAGCTTGAATCAGAGCATAATCCGCTGGCAACTAAATGAAGCGGATTGAATTGAAGGTTTGACATTGGGGTACCCGACAGGAGGCCTGTCGTGCGGCGAAAGGGCAGAGACGCAGACGGGTCAGCGAATGAGTCGCAGTGCGCACTGTGCACTGTGGGACGAGTACATTCCATCCAACTTTACGATCGCTACTGATGCGATATACTCGTCCGCTGACCCGTCTACCTCTTTCTTTCTCGCCGCGCCATGGACATCCTGTTGGGTACCCTTAACTACATATAACATAAAAATGTGCTTGTTTCAGTGATACCTGTTACGGAGGTGGCAACAGTTGTGGCTGTCGGGCAGTATCCACAGGTTCTCATGCAGTTTGCCTTGAATTCATGCACTAATTTTCGTGAACACGTGTTGCCTGTATGATTGCAATCAATTGGAAAACGAAAGAAAATCTCACCCTGACGAAGGCTTGCATATCGACATTTCTGCAGATTCCCGGATCATTCTCGCATTCGATCGTATTGTCGACGCACCCACCTAATATTGAATCTTAGAGCTTTTCAAAATCAGCTCATGGACGACTCACCTTGAAGGCAGAATCCGCATACATTGGGACAGTCTTCAGCGATAATTGATCTCCATGTTGGGTCCCGGCACTGTTGCGGAGTTATGGTCTGGCACCTCACTCGTGGAACTGAAATATTTCAAGCTGGATTGAATTTCGCTGCAGCTCACTATAGTAGCTTATATTGTAAACGAACAGTCTTTGTTTAAGCACTTAAACTCGGGACTCAAGCAGCAGTAGCCGCAGTGTTTTGGGCAGTTAGCGATGGCGATCTCCTTCACTTCCGGAGTCTGAATGGAGGATTCTTCAAGATTGTTGCGAAATCATCTATTACATCTCTATCCCTCACCGTCAGATCGTCTCACCTCCGTGTCCGCCGCTGCGACTGCACTTGCGAATCCGAGATGCATGCTGCCAGCCAGATAATTGCACGCCACCCCGTCGCTGAGAACGACCTATAAACGTGGATTAGTAAATTACCAATACATGTACAGATGTGAATTCTCCCCCATAGTAATAGGGGGACGACATTAACGATTGAATTAGAAGCAATGTTCATGATAAATCAGAAGCAATGTCTGTTAGTGCTTCCATCTATTACAGAGAGCGAAAACATTTGAAAAGGGAGAAGGGAAAGATTGAGCGGTAATGGTACGGAACCGTCCTCGGCCTACAGTCGAAGCCGCCTCTTCCTGCTCAGGTGTTTCTACCGTTCTAAATAGATATCTGACAGACGTTGCTACCGTTGGTTGACCGCCCCTTATGCATATTCCTGTCAGTGACGCGTTCCGAAACAACGACGCCAAGGCAAAAAAGACGACCACGCACAACATTGTTTACCTGGAAAAAAGCGATCGGGATACTTCTTGGAACGCTTTTCTTAGAACTAAATAAATACCCTAAACATCGACCCTTTGGGTTTATGAAAGATTAAAAAGAACAATCACATTTGACGAGCTCTCGAATTTCGAAAAATTCATATAACCGGGCCACCTGACCTGACAAATAACGCAAGAGATTTATAAGTCGCGAAAACGGATAATGCAGAGGGAGCATCGATGAGCTGATTGTGACCAAATTGTTTCCCTTATAAATCATTGCAGCTACATGCCCCGTGTGTCACACGTACATCTGTTCAAACATGTTGGAAACGTTCTATTCATTTGCGAATCCACATAGTCAACATTGGCTGATCCTGAACTTCCGCTTCAACATGGCACTGCTAAAAAGGAGCTGGGATGAAGCTTGGCCTAGGAAACGGTTCCGTAAAGCTGAGTGAGACTATTAGTGAGGGAAGCTTTCCTTGACTGGCAGTGAGCCTGCCAAAATCTCACCTGCAACGTATCACACCTGAACAATAGTGCCGTTGCGTATCATACAATAATAGTAAACTCCAGTTCGGGGCCAACTCCATTTTAACCTCCCACCCCCCAGACTAAGCTAGAGGCTCACACCGACACTAACGACTCATTGAAGCTAAGACTCCGATAACTATCGTGTATGGGGGTGAAAAAAAAGAAAAAACCCCCCCCTGAAACGTTTTCACATTTCCGCCTGCCATGACCCAAGGGAACGGTCCTGGACCAGGAGAAAGGACACCTCCGCAAAGGGCTAAGGGTGCAGGAGCTCCAGGGTGGATCACCTGTGCAGAAAAGTGGATGGGATGTGGGCAGGTAGTGTGGAATGTAGGACATCCACCGGTCCTTATCAAAAGTACGCTCGAAATGAGTCGTTCACTTATTCGTAATAACTTCTCTCTAGACAACGATAAGACAGCAAGTTGTCCCCCCCCCCGCGAACGGAGTCACCCAATTATACCATGAAACTCGCTCAAAAGCAATCCAGACATTTGCTCACAGCCAAACTTTTGCCCGCACTCACGGAAAACATCCCTGCATGAGGCAACGGCACTCCACCTCAGGACGCATTCCCCAGGAACCACCATCAAAGGGCAAACCTTTTATCCGTGAATTCTGTTAAGCACTTTAGATAATTCTCTTCCGTCTGGGTCCCCTCCTGCCTGAGTGAATGCAATGAGCCAACAGCAAAGGAAGAGTCTGAGAAAACTGACTCACAACCATTTTTCGATAATTGGGCTTTATCGCTTTGACTAACATAATGTTGCCGCCAACGAGAAGCCTCCGACATCATTCTCACTTACAGGCCCGCGGACACGGCTCTGTGAATGCCTACCCCAAACTGCAACCCTAGTGTCGAGCGCACACAGTTTCCTCCAAAATTTGCCATACAAGCCGGTTTTTGTTTCTCTCTGTTTGAAACAACGAACCTTTGCTTCTAAAAACTCTCGGAGCTCCCTGCATCAATCACCATCCCGTCACTGACGTAGACGCCTATTGTGCCCCAACACGAACTAAAACACCATACCATAAAAAGGCCCTCGCGAAATTTTCACCCCATCTTACAGCATAAGTCCCTTAGTTGAACCCCATCCCTACCCACCACCCTCATAGAAACGTTTTAAAGTCCCAGGGATAATATCCAGGTTAAAGAAACAACACACTAATAAGCAAAACTGGGAAAGCTACGTTCAGCGGCCACTTCCTTCGCGTTGACAAGATGCAACTTCTGGAAGAATTTCCTCCACCGCGTATAAACTTCTTCTTCGTCCACTCTTATCAACTCATATTCTACCCAATCGCATTTCGGCAATGAATTATAGCTATATTGCGGTAGATAATGCCGATCCAAAAGTATCACATGCTGAGATCAGAGATCGCTAAATTGCAGAACTTGGCCTTGTGCGGTCATAACTAATATTTGTACAGCCCATAAGTCAAAGAAGGAGAACAAGCCGCGCTTGGCCTCTCCCACATCACATTTCCCAAAATCCCTTCCATAGCACTTCGCGAGATTTTCGCTTTCATCTAAAACCCACACCGGAATTTGATAGAAATTAGTGCAACAAGAAAGTAGTTTGGAGCCCCTATTCCGAGCCGAAAATTCGCTATGAAAGCGCTTAAGGAGCAGTTAGCAGAGTTCAAAAATCCTGTCCAATAAATGTTGTGCCAGCCACGCAGCCGACAAGAAGAGAATTAGGTTCGAGACCAAAAACGTTCTCTAGATAAACTGAACCAATCCAGGATCTTATTTATTTATTATTTGGCGCTAGTACCTGCCGCGCACTCTGACCGCCGTACACCTTACAGAATAAAACCTCAATTTTCTCAAAGGTTAGGTTTTTTGTTTCCTGCTTTTTTACAGAAAAAAAAAACAGGAAAACGAGTGGTTGGTCACGTCGTTGCCTTTCTCCTGCCAACGAGGTTTTGAGGTGTAAACATCACTGGGATCCAGAGTTTTCGGCCAGCTTGTCGTCCCCTTGATGGGGACCTGGACCCATTAGGCAGTCCACCGTTGTAAGAGTGCAACAGCGCCACTCCGTGTTCGTTCGGTCATTGATCATTGATGAGATCCGAGTAGTCACTTCAGCACCCCTAAGAGCACCTTCCCGATAGTTTTTCCTCGCTAAAATTACAGCAGCGACTTTCTTGCATTCCCGTAGAAGAAACTATAAGTGCAGTATCACATCAAGAATCACTCCGATTCTGACATTGTCCAAACACTACATATGAAGTCCGCACAAAATTTAATGCTGCTTTTACAGCCGCTCATCTCCTGAAGGGGACATGCAAAACAGGGACGTTGGTAGGTGACAGGGCTAACAATAAGCACAGCAATGGGGAGAACTCCAGGGAAAAGTGAAATTCCTTACATCCTCCCTCAAATTCCTTTCACTCATTAGGGCTAGTCCCAAGCACAAAATTTGGCTCACTCACTTTAATGTCACCTCCCTACCCACCCCTCTCCTGGTAAGCTAATCTCGACGAACAACGTTTCTTTGCAGAGGGGGATGCTTCATGCTACTATGAATCATTGCCTAGAAAATGACAAGATGTGTTCTGAAATTGTTTCTGAAATCATATGTTTCCACCGATTGCAGCTAATTAATTCTGCAGGTTTCGACGGCAACCTGCGTCATTTCAATAAGGATCTGTAAGGTTAACAGGAATCAGTGCTCTGAAATTAAGAAGGTCTGGCATTTCAGGACTGCGATTGAAGGTGGATGTTTCCACCGAGTGGCCCTTATTAAGAAATTGTTGGCAATTTGACGAGGGAATCTTGCCTCTTTGCATGAAAGAGCTGTCATCTTGGTATGAGTCATCGCTCGGAAAATCTTATGATTTAGCTTCGTAGAGATACAGTTGAAGAGTAATGTTTGAAAGTGTGCTCCTTATTGAAAAATTCTCCGCAGTTAAATGAGAATCTGTCGGTATATAACACCCTTTTGCAATGATTTTAACACCGCATGAATACCAGTCAGCATCTCTATCGCTCCATTGTCTGGTTAGCACTGGTGATATGTGATTAGGTTACTCATATTCGAAATGGCTTTGGAGCCTTATCAATTTGAATGCTTCATCTTTGAGTACTATTTGCCCTTCGCTCGACTCTTAAAGGAATCTTCCACGGGAAAACTGCTTATCCTTTCTTGTGTACAGGTGTTGGGCATGGTCATTGAAGACCATGTGCAAAGTTCAGAGCGAAAATGATGAAACCCCCAAAAGAACAGCCCTGGAAAGACTCCATCTGTGGGACCGGATTGGACCAGTAGGCGGGACCGGAAGTGCTTTTGTGACGAAGTGCATGGCAGGTGCGGATCCACGTGTCAGTTTATGGGAAGGTCCAACATGAATCCTGTTCACGTTCACGCTTTTGACACGTTTGCACGTGTTGACTCCACGCCGCTAACAGTTGTGGAAGTTTTACAGCGGGAATTCAAAATTTTCATAGTCGAACTGGTTATCATAATTATTATCAAAACCATCGCTTATGTTCCGTTCTTTTTGCTATCTTCATGAGGCAAGGGGCCTAAGGTATCGTTTTTTTTGTGGGAATGGAGGCGGAGTTTTTCCGTGGAAGATTCCTTTAAAGAACCAAGCCGAATTTTAATGAAATTTTTCCATGACAAAGGATTTTGCTAGAAAAGTGTCACCGAGCCAGCCGGATTATTTGTGGAGCTCGGGAAGGGAATTTGAATAAGGAATATTTACCCTGATTTTGAAATGTTCCCCAAACAAACGCGAGCTCCGTTTCCTTCCCGGCCTTATCATGAAAGATAGCCCTCAATTCAGCGATTCCTAACAGGAAGAGAGCCATTTGGTTTCCGTGCAGGATTCCGCTAGCGCATGACCAAATCTCCGGAGCATTTGGGGCTCAGGAGAAGCGGCTTCTTTAAGTTTCAGATGCAATCCACCTCCAAGAATGAGCATTAAATGCAAGCAGCCTAATCTGCATCAGTAATTTATGTCGTGTATGTTGTTGATGCGAGACATGGAGCTCACCAACCCGAAACGGTATCTGCTTTTCTGAAATAATTTACTCCTGCGATTTTTTACAAGAGAAAATAGTTTGTTTGCTAGTAACAGCAATAAAAAAAGACTTTGATTTTGCAAATGTGACGTTCTTTGTAGGCGGTCTGTAACTTCCTCAGCAAATTACCTCCTGCCGATAACATCTGCGATGGTTGGAAAACAATCTCACGTCTTCTTGAGGTATGTAAGTGCTTCATAGCTCTCTGATGTTTTCAACTGGAACAAATTTGTAGTGCTTATGACAATGCTTCCAGAAAGGCGTCTCGACAAAAACTATCTGCGAGAATCTTGACAACCTCGAGCACCTGCCACATGAAAAATCATGAGGAACGTATCGTTGAGATAAGAATTTTCTTAGTAGATGTTAAAGGCTGCTAGAATCTCAGGGCCCGGATAGGCTGCCTAAACGAAGAAGGACTAAGATGGCGATCTGTACTTTCAACGCACGAACGCTTGCATCCGAAGCTCACATCGAAGATCTGATGATGCAGGCCAGGAAGATCAAGTACGACGTCATCGGACTGACCGAGACGAGAAGGCACCGCCCGCTACACGCCGTTTTCGATACTGGAGAAGAACTGTTCCTTGGAACATGCGACAGCAGAGGCGTTGGCGGTGTGGGTGTCCTCGTCAACACGCACTTGGCCATAAACATCGATTCGTACGAAAGCCTTACGACCCGAATCGGACGTTTGAGATTGAGAAGATGTGGTTCAACTCCTGCTTTGACAATCTTCGTCGCCTACGCACCAACATCGAGCTACGACGAGGAACACGAAGCATTTTATATGGAATTGGAGAAGTTCTACAAGGAAGATCATACCTTCTTCAAGGTCATCGTCGGCGACTTCAACGCTAAGATTGGCCCAAGAAGAACGGCTGAAGAACTTCACATCGGTACTCACGGAATGGAATGGAATGAGCAGGGTGAGAGACTGTCGGAGTTTATCATGTCGACCAACACCATCCATGGTAACTCACAGTTCCAAAAGCCCCCTCACCTTCGTTGGACTTGGGAGTCACCTGATGGACAGTTCCATAACGAGATAGACCACATCATCTTCAATCGAAGGTTTTGCCTGACCGACGTCGCTGTTGTTCCAAAGTTCTACACGGGATCGGACCATCGTCTCCTCCGCGCAAGATTCCACTTCTCGATGCGTGTTGAGAGAGCAGCAAAGTTCAGGAAGCGAAGCCCCAGGACAGTCATCAACTGGGACCACTTCGCTTCCCTTGTCAGCTTATGGGAGGATTCCGTTATCGAGAACATCGACGAGGAATATCATCGGCTCGTTGAACACCTTCACGAGAGTGGCAGGAAGGCAGAGAGTTTGCAAGTCACCAAAGGACGTCTGTCTACGGAAACTCTCGAGCTGATACGCCAACGTGGAGCCGCACGAGCTGCAGGCAATCACCAACTCACGTCCGAGCTTGCGAAGCTATGCAGAGAGGCGATAAAGGAAGATCTCAAGGAGCGAAGAGCAGCAGTATTAGCTGAAGCAGCAGAGGCTGGGAGGAGCATCCGCAATGCCCGCCGAAGCTTTGCCAGCTACAAGACCAAGATGACCTGCCTCCGACGTCCGGATGGAACAGTTACTGCATCCCGAAGGGCAATGGAGAAAGTCATCCACGACTTCTACTCGGATCTCTTCGATAGCCATGTCCATCTGCCCACTTATCAACTGCAACAGGATGGATACGTCGTCCCCTCAGTTCTCTCTTCCGAAAGTCCGACACGCCATCAAGTCGGTGAAGAATCGTACAGCACCCGGTCTCGACAGGGTTAAACCGGAACATCTGAAGAATGCACCGCCAGTTATCATCAAAACTCTGGCTCGACTCTTCACGCGCTACCTGTCGGAATGCAAGGTACCCACTCCGTGGAAAACCAGCAGGACCGTGTTGCTGTACAAGAAGGGAGACCTGGACGACATTGGCAACTATCGCCCAATCTGCCTGCTGTCTGTAATCTACAAGCTATTCACTCGAGTCATCCTTAACAGGATCGGCAGAATACTAGATGAAGGACAGCCATGCGAGCAAGCAGGGTTTCGAAGAGGGTTCAGCACGATCGACCATATCCACACGGTTACAAGACTCATTGAAGTTTCACGAGAGTACAAGATGCCGCTTTGTCTCACGTTCATCGACTTGAAGAAGGCCTTCGACTCTGTGGAGACAGAAGCGGTCATCGAAGCCTTGGGCAACCAGGGCGTCCCTACTCAGTACATCAAGATTCTTCGTGAGCTCTACAGCAACTTTACGACCAGAATCTCACCATTCTACAAGGAGGTCATCATCGACGTCAAGAGAGGGGTTCGACAGGGCGACACCATCTCGCCCAAACTCTTCAGCGCCGCTCTCGAGAACGTCATGCGTCAACTGGAATGGGAAGACATGGGAGTGAAGGTCGACGGCCGGCAACTACACCACCTTCGTTTTGCTGACGACATCGTTCTTATAACGCCGAACATCGAGCAAGCGGAGCGAATGCTGGCTGATTTCGACTGCGCCTGTGGTAAGGTCGGTCTACAGCTGAACCTAACGAAGACGATGTTTATGAGAAACGGATTGGTTCCTGATGCCCCATTCACGCTCAACGGAACGAACATCACCGAATGCTCCAGCTACGTGTACCTAGGTCGGGAAATCAATATGATGAACGATCTAGCTCCAGAGCTGAGCAGGAGGAAACGAGCGGCTTGGGGAGCGTACAAGAACATCGAGGGAGTAGTGAAGAAGACGAAGAACATCCGGCTCCGTGCCCACCTCTTCGATTCCGCTGTCCTTCCTGCCCTAACCTACGCCTCAGAGACTTGGACTCTGCGCAGGCAGGACGAGCATGCGGTCAGCGTTATCCAACGCGCTGTCGAGAGGACGATGCTAGGAGTAACCCTATACACGCAAGTGCAGAGGGGAATCCGGAGTGCCGAACTACGCCAACGATCGAAGATCAGGGACGCTGCCGTTTTCGCCAAGGAATCGAAGATAAGGTGGGCCGGACACGTCATGCGATTTTGCGATGACCGTTGGACCAGAGCGGTTACCGACTGGATCCCTCGGGACGTCAAACGAACACCTGGACGACCGCCGGCCCGATGGTCAGACTTCTTCACGAAAGCTCTGAACGAAAGGAATGAAGGACATCGTGTCCCTCGAGCGAGGAGGGTCCACTGGACAACTCTTGCACGCGACAGGGACGAATGGAGACGTTGCTGGCGCCCGCTCGAGCAATTCGATGATCAACGGGACGACAGGTGATACAGGTGATGTTATCGCTGTACATCTCCAAATCAGGAACACTCAACAATTACAAGGCATGCGAAATCCAGTCGAATGCTCACTCTTGCCAATTAACTGTTCCAGCCGGGGGAATAACGGTCGAGGAATTGATCCTTTCCTTTAATCACAAGGCAAGGCCTTACGGCTGTTGCTGCGCACCATTAAGTCGCGACAGTGTCGGGCCTCCTGCCCATGGGAGCCCCTCTTCGTCACTCTGAAAGGGACTGGCTTTTGAACCTAATCCCGACTCGTGGCATTGCAGCGATTACGATAAAGAGGGAGCGCATCGGGGAAGCATATGCACCACACGAATCAGTTACTTGGCTGCCAGGAAGCGAGGTGTGGCGCTTTCACGACGAAAGGTGCGCTGGTTGCTGAGCAGGACTTCGAAAGCACTCCGCCCCCAAAAGCGATCCGCCCACTAGTTTAGTTGGTGATTTGGACGAGCTGCGTTGCCAGCAGCGGCACAACTGGAGCAACTCGATTGGAGCGTGGTTTGGCATGGTGCCACCAAACGCGTTGCGGTGAACTCGTTCATACGTCCGCTTTCTGAGCTGTTACCTGTTCATGAGTGAAAACCAACGGCCAAAAAAGGGGTCCCGTTTTGCGTTTTCTTGACGGATTTTCCGCTTTTTTCGCCACTGGCGTACCATTGAGCACCATCCACGTCTCCTTTAAGCCTTCTTATAACTATCGTGATCGTTTCCTTTAAGTGCGATGCGATGCCAGAAAGACTTGTCAAATGGTTTGTTCCCTATGGTGAAAAAATTTTGCATTTTAGGTTGGCCTCTACAGGTAAGCTGTAAATGACGTCATCGTCGAAAACTGATAGAATGTCTTGTCTTTCGTTTATTAACTGGTGGAATATACGTAATTCGCTTCTCGTTTATTGCATACGAGCTTTATCGCTGGTTGTTTTGCGACTTCCAATCATTTTGTTGTGGCTGGGGCCTTCATCAGCAGACTTGTCATCCTGAGAGTGACTCTAGAACTAAGACATTGTTGCACTTTCTTAAGACAGCTATCGAACTAGTGGCCCTCACGGTTGAAGAGATGAGCCCATACTCTTGATCGGCTGTCACTGCCTCCGTACGACTAGCGCTATTTTACCATCATTGAATCCAACGTGAAATCAGAAAAAAATCCATAGGAGGTCTTCAAGTGTTGTAACATTTTTGCTCTAGTAGCGGATATTTTATATTTTGACTTTGAACGAGCTTCATAAATCGATTGCTTTCCTAAGAGATCGTTCAAAAACAACACACTTTGTTTCTTGCCTAACTTCTTGACCAAAAATACGTTTGCCACGGCAGCAAGTGCAAGGCAGCTGTCCTTCTCAAACAACTCCACTAGTTAAATTTCTTGTTTCTTTCGTTTTGTATGTTTGGAGAATCATTTTATGTGTGGAAGAGATAGCAACCAAATATCAGATTTTAGATTTATCAATGAGAAACGAATTAGTCAGGTCCGCCTGCCATCATAAAAAGTTGCATCGTGCTATCTACAGAGATTCGGTCGTGTGTGATGGTCGTGTACCATTAATTAGCAGAGATTACATGATCTGCCACAGTAAGATATCTTCTGGGCAGCAGTGTAGAAGGCGCTGGTGCAGAAGCCATTTCTTATCCAGGTGGCGCAACTGTAAAAGATACTTCCGTGTTGAGGGACGAGAAAGAGACAACTATCCAAATTCCTACCTAGAGCTCGAATCAGAGCAAGTGCTCGTTCCGCTGGCAACTAAACAAAACAGATTTAACTGATGCCTGAAGCGCTTTAATAAGAACTTGTTCGAGATGGTAACCTGTTACGGAGGCTGCGACAGTTACGGCTGTAGGACAGTATCCACAGGTTCTCATGCAGTTCGTCTGAAATTCACAACGCATACATTGTTAATTAACACGTGTTACCCGTCTGATTGCAGATCAATTGGAAAACGGCAGTATTTCTCACCCGGACGAATGGTTGCATATCGACATTTCTGCAGATGGCCGGGTCATTCTCGCATTCGATCGTTGTGTCGACGCATCCACCTAAGATCGGATTTTAGGCTACCCGACAGGAGGCCTGTCGCGCGGCGAGAAGGCAGGGACGCAGACAGGTCAGCGGACGAGAAACAGCGCGTTCTGTGTAATATGGGACGTACCATTGTACACAAATAACTACAGTACTAAATAGCCACAGTATGCGCTGCTGCTCGTGCGCTGAAACGTCTGTGTCTCCGTTCTCGCTTCATGTCGAGTATACGGAACCTGAGGGCTTTTCAGAACCAGCTCATGGTCGGCTCACCTTGAAGGCAGAAACCGCAGACATTCGGACAGTCTTCAGCAATGATTGTTCTCCATGTTGGGTCTCTGCACTGAGGCGGAGTAATAGTCGAGCATCTCACTCGTGGAACTAAATGTCTATCGTTAGTTTGAACCTGGCTTTGACTTAAAGGAATCTTCCACGGACCATGGACCAGTGGGCGGGACCGGAAGTTTTTGTGACGAAATGCATGGTAGGTACGGATCCACGTGTCGAACGCACGAACGTGAACAGGATTCACTTCAAACCTTCCCATGAACGTGGATCCGTACCTACCATGCATTTCGTCGCAAAACCACTTCCGGTCCCGCCCACTGGTCCATGGTCCGTGGAAGATTCCTTTAATAATAACAAAGAAATGGATAACGAACAGTCTTTGTTGGTGCACTTGAACTCAGGAGTCATACAACAGTAGCCACAGTGCTTCGGGCAGTTAGCGATGGCGATCTCCTTCACTTCTGGAGTCTAAAAGAAGGAATTCGCAGGTATTGTTCTTTAACTGTGACTCTCAAGACAAGCTTAAAACTGCAGAGTTCTACATGTACAGCTGGCCCAATATTTATTTCTCTTAAAGTTCATGTGCCGTTTGCTCTACAGGCTTAAGATGTTCGAACGTAGGGCAAAAAAGCGGTTACATATTGTGTTATTAGCACTAGAATTAACGCAATCTTTATAGTATATAATTGCGCTTGCATTTTTCATGTCTGCCTTGAGTACCGTCTCAAATGAATAACAACTACCTTAGGGATTTTAGGGTCAGCTCATGTATGAAGACTAAAGAATAGTTTTCGTAATTTTGTAAGTATCTTTTCTCTCACCGTCAAGCACAAAGCGTCCCTGTCGGTTGTCCCTCCTCCAGCGGCTGCAACACCGAATAGGGCGGTGCATGCTGCCCCAGAGTAGTTGTCATCGCATGCAGTTGCTGAGGCAAGGAACTAAAAAATGCACGTAGATACGAACGGGGTCTTTAGGAGCAGAATTTTTAAGGGCTTTAATGAATCAACAGTGGGAAAGCAAAAGGGAATGCCATGAATAGTTGCGATGTAACAGTACTGTACAGTAGTAACAGCAACTTGAAGAACGTGGAAGTGCTTTTGGGGCAAGGGATCAAAATCAGTGCAGAATTTGACTTACCGCTGATGTTGTGGCATCGCCGTTCGTGCAGTTCAAGTCGGTAAAGGCTGTTGCGGAAACAGATGTCGCCAAAGCGAAACAGGCGACCAGTACAGACAGCATTGCTTACCTGAACATACCGAATGGATTTATACTTTATGTTGCTCGTAGGGCTAGAAAAGCCTCTCCATGCAGCTCGCTCTGTAGTTGCTTTCAACCATTAATTTCAAGAATGTATCTATGATTTGTGCGTGGGTCCGCGCTGGTGGACGGGGTAAAATCCCTTTTTCAGTTATGTTCAGGCCATGAAAGTGTCCTTTGAGCCGGTCAGTAGGTAAAAGATTCGTGTAGGACGGTAAAACAAAAAACTAGAGAGTTGGTTGAAAGCCAAACTCTGTGTATAGGCTCAGCCGCGTCCCCACTGCTTCTACGATTTCGGAGTGATAAAGGAATGCGTGTCGCATCTCAAAAAGGGATTGATCAGGTCGATCCTGTAACTTTTCTTTATTTTTATGTTACATGTTTTTGATCATTTCCCTACTTTCGAAATTCTAGGACAAATAAGCTTTCCAAACATCTGAGAAAAGGGGAAGGTGCCTCTCATGTTTCCAAAGCCTCGATGGCAAGGATTGCATTTTTACAGCCACTTAAGAAACTCTGACAGGGTGGGGGTGGAAGGAGTAGGAAAATAAGCCGCCCATATGAAAAGAATTGTAAGGGCGGCAGCGAAGAACTGTACGGAGCTGATGGAGCGAAGAACTGTACGGAGCTGATGGAGTCCAGATAGTTTCCCTTCCCTTATAAATCATAGCCCTGACATGAGTCGTGTGTGGTCGCACATACATCTGTTCAAACATGTTGGCAATGTCCTATTCATTTGCTAATCCACTTCGCTAAAAACGACTGTTTCTGAATACACTCTGCTAGCACTGCGAAAAGACTCGTCATTAGATAGCCCAGCTTCGAAAGAGTATTTTTTCTGTGTATTTTTCGCATGACATATGGATGGGTAAGTGTTCTTCCCTGTATGTATGTCAATAGAATCGTCCAGAACCCCTCTCTAGTGGCCGTGGCCGCAACGTCGCAACCGCAGTGTACGAGTTTCTGTGAATTTGAATATTAGCACCTTGGACCCATGCGGCCCATATGTGGGCCGCAGTCTGTCAACCGCGTAGGGAATTTTTGTCCACATTTCGGAAAAATATACAGACTTTTTCTTTTCTTTTGTTTTCCATTTCATTTGATAAGGTTTCTTCTGCAGCATACAGTAGGTATTCGTTTTCAGTTTCCTTGTAAGGTTCCTAAAAATTTACTCCCACGCGGCCTCAAAACGTAAGATACAGTCGATATCTCGAAGTCTGATTGGGCGTGTCACCGGAAATGACGTGGCAGCCACCGCACTTGATAGATGTTGTGTGGATAAATACTCCGCCAGATATCAGCAAAGCGTGTTGGAAGCAGCTTATCCGCGCAACTTCTATCAAGTGCGGTGGCTGCCACGTCATTTCCGGTGACACGCCCAATCAGACTTCGAGATATCGACTGTATGCGTGGTCTCCAACGTGTTAATAATACGCCAAGCAACCCGCTCCGTTACTACCCAACCAACGGTCAAATTCAAAAATCCTGCGCTTTTCGAATATTGCCGCGTCGCGACACCGCGAAGCTAGCTGAACGCGGCGCCGCAACGACCGGACGATTCTTTTGACTGTTCCCCTTCTTCCCTTAATTGGCTGGTGATCCAAAAAAGCTTGCTGTCGTTATAGACTAACAAGGGAGGTCTTTCAGGGCAAGGTGCGCTTTTTGGAAACGGTTTAGTACATGTTGTAGGGACGCATGTATGGACCACAAAACCATGTTTCGTTTTCGCTGAACGGTTTTAGTAGTAAAAAAGTGGTGAATAATACTCTTGATGGTTCAATCCCCCGCGGCGACTAAATTTTGCAATCAAGGTTGGCGGCCACTTGTTGGCTTCAAAATGGTCCTGACGATGAATTTGACATCTGATTTTGATATTTAGCGCGATTTGGCACCAAACCGTAGGCGCCAACCCAA
>MU868412.1:201638-221120 GCA_036418205.1 Ostertagia ostertagi
ACCTCTTACTTTAACTTCAAGAACGTGGGCTAAAACTCCACCTAAATGCATGATAGGCGTTTGCTATCGCGAAAATTATGCATATTTCCAGCAGACCTGCTATCAGGAATTGATGGATTGAGTCTATCGGTGAGTCCAACAATGTTAGCTTTGCTATTTGCTGTTCAATTTCTAAGTTACAGCTTGGCTCTTCTTACTGGTTATTGCTCGTAGCAACAATATTCTCGTTGGTCACGACGGTAATCAGCTCAGTAGCTTCGATGAGAATGCTACTCAAGGACAGGCCCAACCCTCCGTTGGAACAGTTCGAACGAAGGGGGTCGCAATTTCGAGGACTGCCAGCCACAGGCGCGTGCGTGGCGTATCCGAGGGCAAGAATTGCTTTGTGCAGACCGCATTAGATTCGATTATTATGCACAGAGAGACAGTTTTAGGCAAATTACGGTGTTTTCTTGAGGAATAAAGAACAGTTGAATGCATCCCTATGAAAGGTTTGACTTCTCGGGGCTGAAATTAAAGTTCTTCGGACCTATTTTTTGGGGACGCTTCTTCCAGACAACTGTAAACACATAAGAAGCGGAAATCTCGTAGTCTTCACAAATGTCTTGTGCCGAAAAATGTCGCTGAAAATGTGCTGAAAGCCCAAAAACTCGCTTTTGCACGAAAAATGTTCGAACGGGACAATTTTTTGAAAAAGGGGACAATCACTAAACTTTTTATACTGTTTTGTTAGAGAAATATTTGAAGTTTCTGAAACTTTTTACAGATTTCCAAAATGTCGCATACGAAAGATTTTATGGGCCTTCAAAGTTGAAGGTGCGCCTTCTTAGAATTTTGGGTTTTCCACTTCTAACAGAAGTACTTTCCGGAGAGTTAGGCAATCCTTGTAGTTTTCTGAAAGCGCACCTCAGGCACAATCAAAATCTACCTCAACAAGTCAAAAAGTACGTCCCAAGTTATTCCCCTCTAAAATTTTTTCTTCGCGCGTCCCGTTCTTCCAGCGCCCGGGTGATACCTGCCGCGCTCCAAGGCTGACGCCGCAACGCAGGCGCTTTCTGCGGCGACGGCGCAGACGCTTTCTGGCGCAACGGATTCATGTCCAGCACTCTTATCAACAAAAACAGGGGGTCGCAACTGCGACCCGCCTAGCGAGAGCTCGGGGGATCGCAATTAATCCGAAAGTGTTGCGAGACGATGGACGTGTGACTTCGCCGTGACCTGCGCACTACTATTCGATGCCATGGTTGTCTCAAGGGTTCCGCCTCGCGTTGCATCGTTCTTACCCAGGGAAGAGTCCTTTTCAGGGCGTGAATTACACTTTTGTGAAACACGAATCTGTCGCATGATATTAGGGGCACGTATGCGGGCGGACGGCGACATGGAGCAGCGAGAACTCCGGGGAACCATGTTTAATTTTCCTAACGCGCTCCTCTGAATACCAGGAAAAGTAGGTCCCTCCAGTTCTGACTTCCTCGTAGGTAACAAATTTTTGAATATGGAAGTTCGCTGCACTACATTAGTACGCGGGAAGGGGATATTCTGACATTAGCACGTCAGTAGAGAGTCGTTCCGACATTGACAGACTTGTGGGCACTGTGGAAAAGTGAGGTGAAGTCAGTCAATGGTCGGTGACTAAAGATCGACTCTTTTTCCCTGCCGTACTCATTCCGGATAGTTCAGGAAGAAATTAACTCGTCGATCCCGCGCCTGCCCCATAGCACTGGGTCAAAGCTGGGCCTGTTTTCAAGCCTTGTCAGCCTCTGCTACATTACTCTGCTGTCTAGCATGGTGCTACAGACTAGAACCGCTTGCGATCGTCTCACAGTTGCATTAATTACTCTTTTTAGGCTCATGTTTGTTCAGATGTTGTTTTTTTTTCTGGTCATCTTGCTTCCCTGTTAATTTACTCCAGTACTCCAGTACCAGAGTTTATAAGTCAGTTTTCGGTAGACGTCTCGGAAACGTTTTGCAGTGCCGCATATATTCCGCGGGTGCAATGACTAGGACGCGGGGCTAATTTGCCGTTGGTGGGTTTTGAGCTAGCCCCGCCCCTAGCCGTAGCGTTCACGGCCTTTAAGCGTTGATCCATAGCTATCCCTCATTGAAAAAACTGTTCGACATGAGCTGAGAAATAGCCAGAGAAGTCCTTTCGAAGGTTGTTGCTACAGATTATGATACATCACAATTCTTCAACAGGACTGCTAACAGATCTTATAACCTTGCCGGTTTTGCGCCCTTCGAACCTCCTGCAATGCGCCTTGATCACAACCTAATACAATTTCTTACTTTCAGTAGAATCTCATTCTCCTTTGACTCGAAAAAAAAACAAAGCTGCATATAAATGTTAGAAAGTTGTCCTATAAGCAGGTACCAGTCAATGAAGTCGAGATCTCACTGTTGTGAGTCATCAGTGAATCTCATCTCTCACACTGTAATAGTAAATCTTTTTGCTCTCTTCAGTGTTGCTGCTGAAGGAGCCTGAGAACTCATAGACGATTAATGTGATAGCCTGTTGTCAGCTGACAGGCGCACGCCTAACGTCTACCAGTGATTACGACCCTAAAACAAAGCGGCGACTACTACTGAACGAATGCATGAGGTCCATGTAGTGACTGATTTTTTTTCTCCAAATATGCCTTTCACCACCCTCCTCCTCCCCTCCCCCAGCCTTCCTCTTCCTTCTTAACCTCTTCAATCTGCACCTTCCTCGAGTTCCCATCGATCTTCCTTCTCCTTCCTACATATTCTAGTAAACCAATTATCACTTTACCTTTGAATGTTTCATTTACCCCTTTGACTCGTAATTGTACACGTATGTAGGGCCAGGACTTGTACCTCCAGCATTCAAAGGTATGAACTATAGAGAAGAACCTACACTCCGCTTCTGGTATCGAAGTATGTGCCCTTGAGTATGACCACCGGTTTTTTAGTGTCAGCTTTGTGTTCTCACAACAGCGTCAAAAGTGCACCCTTGGGCGAAGATTCCACTGCAACATCCCACTCTCAACAATTCAGCTAGGAACCCTGTTTTCTCTTCCCACCTCTTCCCTATTTCCAAGTTATCTAAGTTTTTAGCTTTGTATATGCTACCATAAGATTCACGAAGGATTCACGAACCCTTATTAGAGCGTATAAAACATACGTCAGACCAATTCTTGAATCTGGCACTACAGTATTCAGTCCTTCTAAAAAGAAAGATATACGTTTGCTGGAAAGTGTTCAGAACAGCTTCACGCGGAAACTTGCTATGCGCTGCTCAGGATTATCCTACGAATTCATCCCTGGAAGTGTCGAGCGTCGCCGCCTTTTTTCCCTTCCCAGCTTGCTAGTTAGGCGGAAGCTTAGAGATCTTGTAATGGCATTCAAAATCTTATCAGGGAAAGCAGCGGTGGATTTTCGCAACTTCTTTGACTGCACTAATATAATCGGAACTCGAGAGGTTCCGCAGTTCAAACATCAAGATTTCCGTTAAGCAAGAATCCCGGTATCCCCGCTCTACATTTCCATAAACGCCATTATTTTCTCCTGCTCAAAAACTATGTTCGTCACGACATCCATGCCGCGCTTTTCCTCTGCGTTTCTTCCATCAAAAGATTGCAGTAAAATGATCTCACTTGCACGACGATTCAACCCGTGCCTTTCAGTCCTAGTCTGTATTTTTTGAATTCTTGCTTCCTGTTTCGTTTGTCTTCTTCTCCGCATTTCTTAGCTGATCTAGTCTAATTTTTTGACCACGTACAAGTTGTCTCGTCAGACCGAGTTGCTTGAGCTAATTTGTTCTATTGTTATTCGATAGGTATTATACCCACCACGTGGATAATTAACCCATTCGTGACAATGTCAGCCACCGGTGGCTGACAAAGCTCTCACTCGGGACAATGGTATTACTGTGGCTGCAGGGCTTGAAATGGAATTTGGAAAGTTTTCTTCCATGGAAAGAATCTTCATACCCTCGCTCATCTACGCCAGCCCTGGGCAGAGGAAATCTCCCTCCACTCGGAATTTTATTGAAGAAAAATCTCCTGACGCTGCTGCTATTGCGCAATCCTGCGCGGTCGCGAATGGGTTAATCTACGTCCAATAAATGAAATGAAATGAAATGAGGCTTGATGGCTAAGGCGGACAAGGAGTACTTCCTTATCGCACTGCCTCTGAGACTTCCTCGGACATCAAAATGTAAGATAGGACAGACTTCACACAGTTTCAGTGAGGCTGTGCGGCTTTCCTTCTCTATGTACCTGCTTGGCACGCGAGTCCAAGGATGGTCTCATATAGTGCTTACATAGCTGAAGTTCTGACTTTGAAAAACTGCTTTCGACTGTGCTGTTTTGTTAAATGCGATGGCATTTGTTAAGGAGTTACGATTTTACCTCAAACTACATAAATCAACTCTTTGAAATTATCACAAGGAGTGCCGTGGTTTTTGGCACTTTCTTCTGCCCGGCGCTAAATTCATGGCCATATGCCCTGCCCATTATTCGTAACCAACAACCCCTCTACAGTAACTTCAGAGAACTTTTTTTAATCTTATTAGATGCTTAGTGATCATTTCGTATACTGCTGTGATAATATTGGTTTCTGGTGATGTTGTGGTGTAGTTGTACTGGAATCATGAATGATGCTCAGCAATGGAACATTTGTGCTTTATTACGTTGTTAATTATAGCTTTCATTCTATCGAAAAATTTTTTGCTATTACTAAGTATTTCTTTCTCTGAATAAAGTCTTCTATGTACTTTTCTTTTCATCTGCTAAGAATTTGCATTTCCTAAAGGCAGATGGTACGATGACCTAGTCACCGTTCAGAAAAGGGTGATCATGTGCCAAGTGTTGCAGCAGTGAAGAAAAGACTGAAGGAAAATGTGTACACTCCGCGAAATGGCGTTCTTCTTGGAAATGGGAGGGAAGCGGACTTCAAGGTTCAAGGTGTAGTACACCGCTCACATTTGCTCTTACGAACTCACTTTATAAGGCCTTAGCGCTACTGCCGCGCACTTTTGAGTGGTGAGTGGCACATCTGTGATACTCGTGGACAGGATATTGTCCACAGAGGATCACATGACCTCATCGTGAGTTGTTGCTTCAAAATCTAACGTAGTCTGTTCGGAGCCTAATCCTGCGAGCAGTACAAGTACGTTGCTCCCACAGGTTTTGCTGCCTTATTCTAAAATCGTGGACTGTCAATCATGTCGCGTTTATCTTAATCAAAAAGCGAAGAATAACGTCCGGAGCCCTTCTAAGTTCCATTTTCTACAGGATTCAAAAAGAAATTGCTAATCATTCCGTAGCTCGACGAAATTTTCGCGCGATGTGACCACCTGGCGCTTAATTTTTCTTATTTTGTGACGATTTCCCCTTTTTCAAAGTCCAATAGTTGCTTTCCTTTCCTGATAACCTAAGAAAGAACAATTGAGTACTGCCAATCAGTTTCATCGATCAGAAATGAAATGCAACGAAGAAACACGGGGTGGCTGTATCATTTGGAGACGATGGAAAAGCGACGCTTTTTGGAAAAATTGGAATAAAATTTTTTCGCATTTTCAACCTGGAATTTTGTATTGATTTTCGAATTCGCGACCAAATTTGACACAGTTTTCCTGTTGGACATTTTTCCATAAACTTTGTGGAATTCGAGATTTTGAACAATTTCTAGGTGGCTGTATCAATTAGGAGACGCACTGTAGAGAGGGCCACCCACTAATAGGTAGGCACTGCTGTATAACCTGCTCTAATGCCAATTTGGTTCAAGGAGTCCTCCAACCCATCGCGCACTGCTGTTGCCCCATTGTCAGCACGCTATTCAGCACGAACAATATCCGTTACCCCCTTTTCAAAAACGGAAGAGGTCTGGTGCAGAACATACACCACAAGTGACGACGGCCTCCACAAAATGTAAATGCTTGTGCCAATGAAGTGATTAGCCTGTTGCAGTTGCATTCTGTCAATTGACACTAATTACAACTATCATTTAGCAAAAATCAGCTTTCACTTTGTACTTAAACTAACGTCAGTTAATGTCTTTCTTGGGGCGCGTCCTTAATGATGTGTTGCTCTGCACCCGACGCACTTCTCGTTTTTTTTTGAAATGTAGGTAACTTCAATTTTTCCCCATTTTTCTAATAAAAAATGGAGCACAAACTTCCGAAGTGCAGTAATCACCACATTTCAGATACCGATGAAATTACTGCTAGAATCGAGTGTGGAACGGAAAAAGGACGCGTACAGTCGTAGTGAAAGAATTGAAAGGCTAGACGTTCTCGCTGCCTACAAAAAGTGCGAGAGGCTCGCCAAGCCAGACGAAGCGAACGCCAAGAGCCTGGAAATGGATGTTTGGGAGATATGGAGAGCAGGGTGAATATCGGTCGAGGAAATCCTCGACAGGGGGGTCGTACCTGTTGGGCTGGTCCATGGGGGGTCGTACTCTTGGGGTCAGTAACAGAAGTGGTATCATGGTGCAGATAGGTAATAGGGTATAGCGCAGCAGAAAATGAAAACATCCGAAAAAAACATGATATTAAATTTTCTTTGCAGGTTCAGTCGCTCCATTCCTCCACCTTCATGAGAAGGGCGTATTTGAAGGCAGTACAAAGAATGAAAGTGCATCCCCGCAAAGAAGAGTGCCACATGTGCGCACGCGCTGCAAAGGCACCTCCTTTGCCTATCGCTCGCTCCTTCTCCCTTAATACCTCGCTGAGAATGACGCTGTTGTTAGGGACCCTGTCGGAAAAACGACAACCGTGAAGAAAAAGCGCTGGGCAAATGAAGTTGTTTTTTAGGTTACAGGAATAGCACAACACACTGTCTACTACAATACAGTTTCGTTCGAAGGTCCCCATCATATAACACCTTTCAATCGATTCTGCAACTGTGAGTGGAGGAGGGATGCATGGCTTATACCAATACCAAATCGGATGATGACGATTGCTCCTATTCTTATTGTTTGCGTTCAAAGATATTGTTCTAGACACATTCCGAGTGTTGCCAACGAGTCACACTTGCAATGGTGAATGAGGGAGCGGATTTCCAGGTGGCCGGATCCGACCTCGATAGATCCTCGACGCAATTATCTCTTCAACCAAAAAGCTGTAGAAGAAAACTAAACAGACCATCAGGAAGCGCAAACCTTCCGCTTTCCAAAACTATCTTCCCTTTTTCAGGATCTTACAATATAAGAGATATATTGCTCTTGAAGTGGCAAAAACTCGCGTGAAAATTTCGGCCTCCTCGACATTTACTCGACGAAATTTGACAGACCCTATCTTTCTGCAAGGAAGGCTTCCAGAGCAATTTCGATGCTTGTTGGAAACGCGAAATCCAGCTCTATCTAACTCTACCCTCAAGCTGCTTCAAAGGTTGTGAAATGGAGGAATGCAACCTTTTCATCGAGGGTGTAGATTCGGACGTTTTTTTTTGAAATTTCGGCAAATCTGACCCAGTGACAATCGCGCCGCAGCTGCCGTTGAATCGGCCTTTGATACACTCGGCTGTTTTGATATACTCAAGCAAGAATCAAGATTGAATCGCAACCCCGTGTCTTCAGGATTTCTGTGCGTTTCTGAACCTCGCCTTGAGGTCACACAAAGTTAATGCCTCTTTCCTCGAGTCGATATTTCAGTATGTACACAAAAGTATGCAGCGATGGGAGACGTGCATAGATGACAAGATGAAGCGTCCTTAGCATTATTTTGCAGAATTTTTTTTGATTGTTTTGATTTTTTTTTGATTTTTGTTTTGCAGGATTTATTTTAATTGAATAATTGGTACAGCCGCCCAAGGCCCATCGCGCGGCAAGACGGCAGAGTCGGCGGACGAGTTGCAGCGCATGGTGTGCGATGTAGGACGTGCAGTGGGACACTCTGTTCAACTTGACGCGAAATCCCTGTAGTACGCGCGTGACTCGTCCGCTGACTTTGCCTTCTGCCGCGCCCCGGGGGATTGAAGACGGGGGCCCTCCTGGGGGTAACCGACATTAATTGCTGTCTGTTAGAGGGGGTCTGCTAGATCTGATTCAGGAGGGGTCGTAGCCTCTGCGATCCACGTACTCGACACGATTTAACCCTGCCTGGAGAGTCGAAAGGCCTAGAGCAATGTATGGGCAGCCCAGAAGATGATAGTAATTAATTTTTCAAATAATTTTCTAATAATGAAGGCTAACGAAAGCAGGACAGGAAGATTTCTGAGGACTAGTCCAACTGGATGTGACAAGAATACCTCAACAGGCTTGTGCGCATGGGTGCTCTAATTAGGATGGGACCATATCAACGCCACAGCACGGAATTGTACAAACGACTGGTCGACTTGGAGCTATAGGGGCTGGTAGTCACTTTGGGTGAATTTCGCCAATTTTGAGGAATTATTATAAGAGAACGATCTACTAGTTAGTCAACTGTTGAAAGTTTCCAAGACAAACACTTAGCGGTTCCCCACTAAAATTTTTCAATATTACATATGAATTCGTTTCAATTCAGAAAAAAAATGCATTTGCACTTTAGTATTGAGGCGGCCCCAGGGTGTCATCACTTTAAACGATCCAGCAGATCAAGACGTCTGCCACCTGCGAAACTTATTCAATTTGCAAGAATTATTTTAAGATAAGCAGGTGATTTTGAAGAGCGGCAGAATTTTTTCGAGACAACCCTCTACTGTAAATTTTTCAGTCTCTTATGGGTGCGATCAAACTTTAAAGGAATCGTGTACGTAAAAATCATGTTTCTATCTCAATCATTAAAGGCAAACTCCGGAATTAAACTGGTGCTAAGAGCGCTTCGCAGTGATAGCTTAGCTGCGGAGCGACCCCAAAGTGGGAGAGGAAGCGAGAGAACTCTTTGGGAACGCTGAACTTAAGGCCTTAACCTTCAAAAAGGTCGGATGTGACAGGGCGATCAAGAGAGGTCAAAACACGCGAGAGAGAACGTCGTTTGAGAGAGCACGCTGATCTCACCACATCTCGCGGTGGGTGGGAAGCGTTCGATGGTTGGAGGCCCGTAAGGATTAGCGCCCTAACCGCGCAATTTTCGCGACCAAGTTGAAGTGATCTAGGTAGGTACGGGTCTTACAATTTCCCCCTCGTCGCGGTAGCCTTCCTACTAGTCGGGCTAATCCCGGGGTTTGCTTTTAATTTGGTTAAGACCATGCATCACCGATAAGTAACGATGGGCGACACAATGTGGTTTGTACTGATGACAATCTGTCGAGTGTCTGAATGGCGTTTATGATAACTATTCTTTATTGGTCAGTGGCGATAGACTGGGATGATTCGAAAGGGTAGGAGAAGAACGGATAGGCTGTGCAAAATTATTTGTATATTTGACCGCGTGCAGCCGAGCGGTAGACGGTGCGGGGGGAGGGGTACGTGCATTCGTTCGTCGTTGCATGTAAAACTAAAATTTTTCTGATATGATGCCGGATGTGCGGAGGATAGAAGGGTGTTGTATCGGAACCTCTGTAAATATAGATGGGGGTCGTGAAGGCTCGGCCATTTCCTCGAGACACGATTTTCACCCTAGTGGTTAGGTGAGTTGCAGTCTAATCTACAGGAGAGCTTGATAAGCTGTCAGGGTGTTGTAGAGAATGTGATCCCTGATACGCTTGCTTACTGAAACCACACCACAAGAGTGACCGTCGGCATCATGGATATCGCTTGAAACGCCAAGGACGTGTTGCTGGGTCATGGAAGTGAGGTTGAGACTGTGGTCCTGGCAGGGTCAAGCGAGGCGTTGAGGAAAATTTGGAAATACCCCCCCCCACCCCCCGCCGGAGGCCGAAGTCCATGAAACAACCCTCTTCAAAAGCCGAACTATGAAAAGGTTGAAAAGCTTGTTTAATTCTCCCCCAAAACTGCTCATAAAAAGCCCTGCTACCCCACCGCCCACAAAAAAATTCGTTTAAGAAGTACAAAAGTGAAAAAGTCAAAGAATAATCATTATTGATGAGTCCTACCAAACGAGCAAACGAGAAACAGACCAGAAAACGACAAACTAGCCACTAAAAATGGCATACTATGACAACATCTCTTCTTTATTTATTTCCTCCACAAGACTTACCAAATTCTAGTACTACACAGATTGTGGTTCTCAATTTGCACGTAGCCCTTCAGTTGAAAGAAGCTTTTTAACCGCCTTCGCCAGCTGTGTGTTGACTGGACTTTGGCGTTGACCGTGGAGCAGCTTATTTACTATTGAAATTTGAACAAATATTCAAATGATTATAACTTTCTTCAAATATGACGAATTTTCAATCTGAAAGCAGATTTGGGAGTTTTGTGAAGAGCTTTTTCTAATCAGTACTGAAATTACAGGAAGTTATAAGAAATAACAAATTTAGATCAAATAACGAGGAAAATTCGAGATGAGCACGAGTTTTTACACTTTCCGAAGCAACAACTTGCTTCATTTTCGTCAAATTCGAAAAGTTAATATGGCAGACAAAACTAGAAGATTTTCTCTACCAAACCGTTGCTAAAGCAGCTCTATACGTCCAGTATTCAAAAAATGGCCACGTTGAGGATTTTTGCAAAATTAACGAGGAAAATTTGTGATGAGTGCGAGTTTTTTTACTTCCTAAAGCCATAACTCCGTTCAAACTCATCCAATCCGAAAAGTAAATACGCCATCATAAACTAGAAGATTTGCTCTATCAAATGCTTACTAGAACTGCTCCAAACGTCCAGTATTAAAAAAACGGCTACGTTGAGGATTTTCGCACGAGTACCGCCGAAAGGTACTTTTTCGCTACATTGGCACTATTTCAACGGCTGTATATCCTTTTAAGGGCGTATGTACTAAAGTAAGAGCAGATTTGGAATCATTGCTTTTCTCTTTCTAAGAAAAGTGATTGATTAGCGTTTCTCAACTTTAAAGGTTACATGTTTATAAATTTAACCCTGAAGAGTCCGTTAACGCAATGTTGAATGGTGTACACCTCCCTGTAAATGCGCACGGACACTTTCAGAATTCTCTCGATTGTTCCTGAATTGAGGTTGTTTGTCCAAGGAGCCGTAGTTCAAGCGCGCGCAACAACTAGACCCTTTCTCGGATGCGCCGTGTACCTCACATCCCTTCAGATTCGGGGTCTTACTTGAAAGATGAAATATCTCTTGGAAAGCGTGCGAAATTCAGATTCTTTAACTTGTGTGGTGATAAAACACTGAAGTAACTAAGAATTACCGGACGCGCCTCAGAATCACGAAAATTTTGTGTGGGTGAAATATCATTTTCATTGGAAATCCTCTGGCCTGGCATCGACTCATCCTTGATATTTGTCTTCCGACGGTGATGATCCCACTGCATCAAAATGGCTCGATCTCTTCCACCCAGCGGGCCAATACGACCCCCCCCCCTGCGACGTGTCGAGGATTCCTCAACGCACGCTTGACCCCGGTCCTGGAGTGCGAACACAGTACCACGCGAGGATAACGAATAGAAGGGTGATTGACCTCATAGTTGTCCTCGAGCTCTCTTAAGTCTACTGTGTCAAAGGATTCCAGGCCTTCGAAAGGAGCACTGGTTCCATTTAACTAACACGGAATTGGGGCTAGCTGGAATGCTGTAAGCATTGGGCGGCTCGATCATGTAACTCCCTTTCAAAAACGAGGAAGAGCGTCGGGTGCAGACCATACACCACAAGTGACGACGGCCTCAAAATGTAAATGTTTTTGCCAATGAAATGATTAGCCTGTTGCAGTTGTATTCTATCAGTTGTCACTAATTACAACTATCATTTACCAAAAATCAGCTATCACTATGAACCACTACTAACCAGATTTACTTGGAGGCCGTCGTCACTTGTGGTGTATGGTCTGCACCCGACGCTTTTCTCGTTTTTGAATGGAGGGTACTTATTTACTAGCTTGACAGTACAAGCCACTATAGCGCTTACTTCTGCACTTCAACAGAGTTTTACAACAGCGCCTTAGCCTGAAAAAGAACCTTCACCAGAGATAGACACAGCGAAAAGCGCATATTCGGAGGTGTTCCGTTTTTTCTTTGGTCCTGACAATCAGGTCATAAGGAACATATGTTGTTTGATGCATTCCCTGTAGAACAGTGATTCGCTGGAATCATGACACAGCGCCAAAACACACGTTCCGCCAGGGCACATGCTCCAAGACGTTGTTGGCCTTTTCAAGTTTCAAAATGCTCTCCAAATGAATCACACAATGTTTGCATAATTTCGTTATCACCACGTTGGTTAAGCCTTGAACTCAAATAATGATTCAGCGTGATTGTGCAGCCTCAGCATCGTCTCCGGGTTTTTAAGCCACGATAACGCGCTAACACATTATTCGGCGACGCCGTCATTCTTCACGCAAAAAATGCCAAGCCATTTGATGAGCTTGTTAATTTCTTCTACCATCGCCGCTGTCGTCACATTCATTTTCGTTTGCATAAGCCTTTTCACACAAGGTATGTTTACTTCATGTTACATAACCCTGTTTATTTTTCACGTACGATATTTGCATTTGTTCTGTCATATTTACTAGAGTTCTAGAGTTCTAGAGTTCTAGCGTTCTAGAATGAAAGTATATAGTTTGAAACTTGAGTTTCTTGAGTTGAACAGCTCTCTCGACTTTCTCTCCTGTGAGAGCCATCTCCGCGTTCATTCAAAGACAGTTTTCCGAGTATCGCTGCCAGAGAAACTTACTGAGCGCTATCGCAAGTTACGGGGGTGTCATCTGAAACAAGCCTAGAAGACCTTCGGGGAAAATGAAAATCGCTCACTTATCATGGACTCTCTGCTCCCGCCTGAGGCTTAGTTTATTTCTGATTAAGAAGGAGATTTTTCACGCAGTTTCAAGTGCATTTACACCACAATGCCTCCTTTTATTGCGATAACACCTTTTATTCTCCCATCTGTTTTTGGCGGCGGAACTGGAATACTGCTGTTAATCAAAGGTGCTGTCAAAGCACTTCACACCTATCCATCTTTCTAGGTAATTGGCTTTTTGTACTGCTGAGTTGCAATCTCCCTCTATAAGTAGTGCTTAGAAGAGATGTTCAAGACGGCGTGACTCTGGAGGCTGTGTAAGGACGGTGTCAACAATGGCAACCACGCTGCAGTCACTTTCTTGCCTTCACACTCCCATGTGCAGTTCACCCTGGTGCCAAACCATACCGAGGAAAGGGGAAAAACTACGTGCGCTGTCATTTCACCCCTTTTTAAGCACCAGCGTAAGGCATGGGTAGGCTTTGTGCTATATGGAAGAAGCAACTCAGGAGTCGCAACGTTATAAACGTAGAAAATTGGGTGATTTTGGTGAGAGATTGACCAAAAATTGAAACGCTGTAGACGTCAAAATTTTCCGCGCTCCACTACCTCTATAGAGGAACAAATTGACATATGCATCACAGCTGATCGCAAGTATTGCGGAAGTATTAGGCTTTTACGGGAATGTTTTGGCCCTACTCTTTCATAAGCAAATCTCTCAATTTTGTGGCAAAAAAACAACGTTTGAGCGTTTCCATGACGCACATGTCCTCCCCCCCCCCTCCCTCTGGTCTTATTTCAGCGAAGCAGCGGATGGATAGGTCATTTCTCGCAAACTTCCGGGTTTCCATGAAACAGTGTCCAGATTTTCTATTTTGATTTCTGATAAACAAATTTACAACGAGGCGTATCCGACAGTGCGCAGTACTCTAACGCAAACTGAAGGAGACACTTTACAGGTACCCGACAGGAGCCCCGTCGCGCGACAAAAGGCAGTGATGCAGAGGGGTCAGCGGACGAGTTGCACTTGTTGTGTGATGGGGGATACTCTAGTATATTTTATTTACTTGACGTGAAATCACTGCAACACGCACGGCAATTCGTCCGCTGGCCCGTCTGGGTCTCTGCCTTCGAAGCGCGCGCTTCCAGTCGGCTTCCTATAAGAAGAGAGGGGACTATAATACATAGTTGCACAATGCGTACGCATTGCGTCACCGTTCTGAAGAGCACAGATCAGGCTTATCAATCTATTGAATGGGGAGGAGATCCAAGTTCAAATGTATGCGACCGGAATAGCTTAGAGGAGCAAACACCGTTCCAGTGCACAAAAACATAGCCAGAATGGAACCCAGGCTAAGGAGCCCCAATCGACAGCATCTTTTCCAAATTTACCTTCAATAAAGATCGGAAATTGTGAAAAAAGTTGACCTTGGTTAGCAATAAAGAAGGGAAAAATGGAGTTAGTTGTGGATGTACAGTATAAAGCTTCGAAAGTGTGAAAAGTGTCCCCACAAAATTTACACCTATCGAGAAAACTCAAAAGTTGTGCCGTTGATGAGCGAAAACAGAAAGTAGTAAAAACCTGAAACGCATACAGGGCTACTTTGAAAGTTGGCGTAATTTTGACATGAGATGTCACACATTTATTTACTAGCTCCATCTTCCATATTAGTAGTCCTTTATTCGATTGGTTTTCGATTCATTACTTTTCTTTCATTGTCATTTTTCAGAATGGGTGACAGTCACTGTCTCAGCGAGTATCATATCAATCAGTCAGTCGGCTGGAATTTTCCCATGGGGATGCGTCACTTCGAATACCTGCAATCTCTTCTGGGATGTAAGTGAAATTACGCAAAAATAACTACTTGTTAATATTTTATTCCTGCTCTGAAGGATTACATTAGATGATCCAGAAAAAACTGAAATCGCTACTATCGACACTATTTAAAAAAGCAGTTTCTGCATGAACTGCACTTAGGATTCTTGCCTTCCGGTCAATAACTGCCATTTACCAAAAAAAAACATTTATCTGAGACCACAATTTTCAGAGTGCTGATGGATGGGACATAATGTTCTTCTTGGTGATGTTGTTCGCTTGGGTATTCCAATTTTTTGCACTCATTCCTGCAGCGATGGCAGTGTGAGTTGCACTGATTGCATTGAAGCACTTATAGGGGAGGAGTTTGATACGCCTGTCTGTCTGTCTGTCTGTCTGTCTGTCTGTCTGTCTGTCTGTCTGTCTGTCTGTCTGTCTGTCTGTCTGTCTGTCTGTCTGTCTACCGTCGACGGTTGACTGGCTACCCAGACCTGAAGAAGTAGCTGGTGTGATCCAAATGAGTTAGAGCTGCGTTCGGGGCATGTGGGCATGTACTAGAGTATAGTGCATGTATAGTAGGCGGGGCTTGACCAAGAGCCCGTATTTAGCGGATGGAGCCTGCCCGAATACTGTACTCTTGTGCAAGTCGAGTAGGGCTCCACTTATCAGAACCATGTCCTCTAACAGCTGAGTGAGCTAAGTGGGCGGAGAGTTGGGAAAGAATTCTGCATTAATCGAGTTAGGCTCCTTTTATATGAGCATGCCCTTGAACAGCCAAGTGAGCGTGGTTTCGTGGGCAGCTACAACTCGAATATGAAGGTGTAGAACAAGTGACGTTCACGGAGTCAGTGAAGTCAGCAGGAGCTTTCGCGGCTCACGTATTTGACCTCGGGATGCATGACATCTTACCCTTTATGGATCAAACAGAAGCAACATTAGCAACAGATTTCTGCATCAACAGCTACAGAAAGGGAGCGCTGCTGAAATTGAAGACTAACTTTCTTTTTTTAGTTGCATACCGAGATTCCGACCGAGGAAGCACTCATAAGGTTCTGCGCTTATACAAGGAATGGTAACATTGTTCCTGCTAGTTGTTCTGGTCACGTACGGAATAGAATACAATCGCAATACTGGTGTGATGATTTATTTTTATTTATTTTTATTTTTAACATATTTGATGTCTTGGCGGATCTCATTTTATGTTATACATTTTTTTTATCTTTCATCATTTTTCTTTTTTTACCCCATGCTTCAACTTCAAGAACGAGGGTTAAAACTCGACCTAAATGTATGAAAGGCGTTTGCTATCGCGAAAATTATGAATATTTCCAGCAGATCTGCTGCCAATTGGTGGATTGGGTGTATCGGTGAGTTCCAACAAGATTAGCTTTGCTATTTGCTGTTCAATTTCTAAGTTACAGCTTGGCTCTTCCTACTGGTTATTGCTCGTAGCAACAATATTCTCATTGGTCACAACGGTAATCAGCTCAGTAGCTTCGAAGAGAATGCTACGCAATGACTGCGACTACTACTAATACAATCGCTTTCGACATGGAACGTTGCTGCATTGCGATCGTTCTTAGCAGTGGGGCATACAGCTCATGCATACAGTTGCATTTTCCTCTTTTTTAGCCGTTTTAAATTTTTTCTGGTCATCTCGCTTCCCTGTAAATTTACTCCAGTACTCCAGTACCAAAGTTTAAAAGTCAGTTTTCGGTAGACGTCTCGGAAACGTTTTGCAGTGCTGCATATATATTCCGCGGGTGCAATGACTACGAGGCAGAGCCAATTTTGCCATTAGTGGTTCTAGCATTGATGCCTTCGAACTACCCCGCCCCCCTAGCCATAGCGTTTACGGCCTTTAGGCGTTGATCCCTAGCTACCCCTCATTCAATAAAAACTGTTTGGCATGAGCTGAAAAGCAGCCAGAGGAGTCATTTCGAACGTTGTTGCTGCAGATTATGATACATCACAATTCTTCAACAGGGCTGCTTAGAGATATTATACTTACCTCACCGCTTTTGCGCACTTCGAACCTCCTGCCAAGCGCCTTGGTCACAATTCTATATTTTACTTGCAGTAGAATCTCATTCTCCTTTGACTCGAAAAAAAAAACAAAGCTGCATATAAATGTTAGAAAGTTGTCCTATAAGCAGGTACCAGTCAATGAAGTCGAGATCTCACTGTTGTGAGTCATCAGTGAATCTCATCTCTCACACTGTAATAGTAAATCTTTTTGCTCTCTTCAGTGTTGCTGCTGAAGGAGCCTGAGAACTCATAGACGATTAATGTGATAGCCTGTTGTCAGCTGACAGGCGCACGCCTAACGTCTACCAGTGATTACGACCCTAAAACAAAGCGGCGACTACTACTGAAAGAATACATGAGGTCCATGTAGTGACTGATTTCAATCTGCACTTCCTCGAGTTCCCGTCGATCTTTCTTCTCCTTCCTGTTCTAATAAACCAGTTATCACTTTACCCTTGATTGTTTCATTTACCCCTTTGACTCGTAATTGTACACGTATGTTGGGCCAGGACTTGTACCTCCAGCATTCAAAGGTATGAACTATAGAGAAGAACCCTATACTCTGCTTCTGGTATCGAAGTATGTGCCCTTGAGTATGACCACCGGTTTTTTAGTGTCAGCTTTGTGTTCTCACAACAGCGTCAAAAGTGCACCCTTGGGCGAAGATTCCACTGCAACATTCCACTCTCAACAATTCAGCTAGGAACCCTGTTTTCTTTTCATACCTTTTCCCTCTTTCCAAGTTTTCTAAGTTCTTAATTTTGTGTATGCTACCATGACATGTCGGTCAGACTCTGCGATTGCATCGCGCGATGCAATCGCAGAGTCTCACCGACATCTGAGGCTTGATGGCTTAGGCGGACAAGGAATACTTCCTTATCGCACTGCTTCTGAGGCTTCTTCGGACATCAAAATGTAATATAGGACAGGCTTCACACAGTTTCAGTGAGGCTGTGCGGCTTTCCTTCTCTATGTACCTGCTTGGCACGCGAGTCCAAGGATGGTCTCATATAGTGCTTACATGTAGCTGAAGTTCTGAACTTTGAAAAACTGCTTTCGACTGTGCTGTTTTGTTAAATGCGATAGCATTTGTTAAGGAGTTACGATTTTACCTCAAACTACATAAATCATCTCTTTGAAATTATCACAGGAGCGCCGGGTTTTTGACAGTTTCTTCTGCCCGGCGCTAAATTCATGGCAATATACCCTGCCCATGATTCGTAACCAATAACCCCCTTCCCCCTCCAGTAACTGCAGAGAATCTTTTTAATTATGTTTGATGCCTAGTAATCATTTCGTATATTGCTGTGATAATGTTGGTTTCTTGGTGATGTTGTAGGTGTAGTTGTACTGGAATCATGAATGATGCTCAGCAATGGAACATTTGTGCTTTATTACGTTGTTAATTATAGCTTTCATTCTATCGAACATTTTTTGCACATTACTAAGTATTTCTTTCTCTGAATAAAGTCTTCTACCTTTTCTTTTCATCTGCTAAGATTTGCACTTCTTCAAGGCAGATGGTGCGATGAACTAGTCACCTTTCAGAAACGTGTACTCAGGTGACAAGTGAAGAAAAGGCCGAAGGAAAACATTTACACCCCACGAAATGGCATTTTTCCTAGAGGTGCGAGGGGGAGCGGGCTTCAACTGGGGTTTGAGGTGTAGTACACTGCTCACCTTTGCTCCTACGAACTCACTTTATAAGGCCTTAGCGCTACTGCCGCGCACTTTTGAGTGGTGAGTGGCACATCTGTGATACTCGTGGACAGGATATTGTCCACAGAGGATCACATGACCTCATCGTGAGTTGTTGCTTCAAAATCTAACGTAGTCTATTCGGAGCATAATCAGGCAGTACAAGTACGTTGCTCCCACAGGTTTTGCTGCCTTGTTCTATAATGTGTTCTAAAATGTGGACTGTTAAGCAGGCTTCAAGCAAGCCTTTATTAGTGGCAAAAGCGATCGGAGTAGCAATCAATGCTGCATGTACTGTAGTTTTATGTACTGCCTGCCAAACGAAGTTTTCAAAATAAGCGTGCCGACATCGACAGCAAATTCGTCCTTTGCATATGCCTTTTGGGCTCCTGTAATGCAACAAGATAAAATGATTCGAAAATGGGCCAAGCTCTTGCCGAAATTACATTACACTGAAACATTTCAGGACCCCTTTTGCAAAATTTGCTACTTTAAAATTATACTGTCAATGATCCATTCACCACTGAAAATTATTAGGTCGTGAAGAAAGTTCTTGCGCTTTTGGACCTTGATTTTCAAATGCCTGTATCTCGGCTCATTCGAAACCTTTTTGACTGTTAGAATCCACAAACCTCTGCCAATAATAGCTGCGTTGAATCAGCCCGGTAGTGCAGAATACTGGAGCTCTAGAGACGATGAACCCGGCGGAGGTCGTTTCCGCATCATGTTGGTTTTTGAAGCATAACTCTTTGGAGAAGCTATCCAGGTAGTCGAGAAAGTGACAAATTATAGGCAAAAGGTCTACCGAGTAGGATGTTCGCAGGACTAATTCGTAGCCAATCTTGTCCAACTTCTGCAGGGTTGGTTGTGGAATGTGCGTCCGAGCTACCTGTCAGGGACGAGCCGGTTCCTTTATAATGAGGAATTTCGAGCATATGTGCCAGAGTTCTAGGAGTAGTTTGACACATTATCAGGAGTACTTTTTCCACATTAACAGATCCACCTGGTTACGAAAAGCTAGACCAGCCGCTGACCTTATGAAAGTCACCTCAACCTTCCTTCAGTGAAGTTTCACTTTTGCAAAGTTTGTAGAGCCTGATCGCGGTCGATCACTTCACCAAAGGTTCGTATTCTGTAGCAAAGAATCCGTTCTTTGTCGTGCGTCGCAAATGATCAAAAAGTCAGGTCGTTTTCATGGCATAAAAGGAGCTAGTAAGCGGCGAGCAACCCCTCAAA
>MU868412.1:221220-234046 GCA_036418205.1 Ostertagia ostertagi
AAATAATACGAATAATGTCTGAAGTTCTTGCGCTTTTCGGACCTTGATTTTCAAATGCCTGTATCTCGGCTCATTCGAAACCTTTTTGATTGGAGTAAAGACTGTTAGAATCCACAAACCTCTGCCAATAATAGCTGCGTTGAATCAGCCCGGTAGTGCAGAATACTGGAGCTCTAGAGACGATGAACCCGGCGGAGGTCGTTTCCGCATCATGTTGGTTTTTGAAGCATAACTCTTTGGAGAAGCTATCCAGGTAGTCGAGAAAGTGACAAATTATAGGCAAAAGGTCTACCGAGTAGGATGTTCGCAGGACTAATTCGTAGCCAATCTTGTCCAACTTCTGCAGGGTTGGTTGTGGAATGTGCGTCCGAGCTACCTGTCAGGGACGAGCCGGTTCCTTTATAATGAGGAATTTCGAGCATATGTGCCAGAGTTCTAGGAGTAGTTTGACACATTATCAGGAGTACTTTTTCCACATTAACAGATCCACCTGGTTACGAAAAGCTAGACCAGCCGCTGACCTTATGAAAGTCACCTCAACCTTCCTTCAGTGAAGTTTCACTTTTGCAAAGTTTGTAGAGCCTGATCGCGGTCGATCACTTCACCAAAGGTTCGTATTCTGTAGCAAAGAATCCGTTCTTTGTCGTGCGTCGCAAATGATCAAAAAGTCAGGTCGTTTTCATGGCATGAAACAAGCTAGAACGCGGCGAACGACCCTTCAAAATGGTGAGCTGTCGCGGCACGCCCTATTTGAATTTTTGGGACTTTCCAGCTCTTCCCGTACAACAAGAAAACACAATGCAAGTGCGATTAGTTTAGGAGGAACCCTCTCAATAGATTTGTGCAAACGTGCTTCAACCAGAACGTTCGACTAATCGTTGGCGTTGTCCAATCTCCGATCACCACCCTCACAATCTTTAGGGCTCTCGCTATTCTTACAAAAGCTTTTTGAACAATTGCTTCAGACCATATTTATTGCGAATCTCAGCCAAGTGCGTCTATAATATCTTGACCTGCTTCCTCTCCATACTGGCCTGCTTTGAGCTAGAAAAAGGAAATCATGCAAATTTGCTCTTGGAGTATGCCGTATTCAAGGCTTCAAAAAATGACAACTAAATAATAAGGAACATAGCTAGCCTAGCTGTTAGATAGAACAAGAAAAGCTCTTCAAAACCACATACAGCTCATTGGCAGCTTGCTTGAATTCGTAACAAAATAAAGCGTTCAAAAACGAAACACCGAAAAGCGCAAGAACTTTCTTCACGACCTAATACATGGGTAAAACATTTTTGAACATGTTCCAAACTAAATATTTGCACAATGCAACGTCTCTCTACTACCAGCAGCCCCACACGTAAGCACTTGTAGCTTTATTGGCTCTTATCGCTAGTCAATTGCTTAGTGTACGAGTGATAAGTGGACGATGGCGGAGTGTCAGTATCCTTGAAACGGCGTTTTATTCGCTCCAGCCTGATTACTGATTATTCTGGCCTTTCAATGTCGATCGCATGCAGCTCTGGAAATCAAGATGACAGCGGAAATGATGCTGACGATAGTGAAGGTATCTTCCGTCATATTTTTTAGACATATTAGACTTGTAATGGCTGTAATGATTTTTTGAGAACATGAAGTATTCACCCCTTTCGGAAGCTATGCCGTACTGAAGTTGTATGAACCAGATACCTTATATCATAGTTCCTTCCACTCACGCTGATTCATTTTCAGATTACGACGATGAGGATGAAGGTATACAAAATATCTACCTTCATATATGCAATGAAGAGGGTCGAGAATTTGCTGGAGTCACCACATTTCATGGGATGGTAAAACTTATCCAAACATTCATTTTCTTAAATATTTGCAACATACAGCATTCATTCTACTGTGTCTTTCAAAGAGACTGAATTTGAAGGCATGTCTAGGATCAAGCTGGTGTGGGTTGTATCGTATACAAATGTAATGATATGAAATCGGCCGGCAGTAAAGAAAAAAGGAAAAGAATCCGTCGAAAACGCTTAGGTTAAGGGCTCACTCACCTTCCTAATCGGCTGTGCTAAGGCAATGAGAGACTAAGCGCGGAGAGGAGAGTATGAGGCGAGAGAGCGCAACAGATGAGAGGCGCCAGACAACAGCCTGAAAACATTGCAGCTGCTGCAGCTTATTTTGCAAGGCTGTAATGCCCTTGTCGGGTGAGTCCCTGACACATTGGAGTACCACATCAGTGATTGTCCTTCAGGGGTTTGAAGACTGAATGGAATTCACGCTTCTTTTGCTCGCGGGTTGTACCTTTAAGGCTGGTGTCAGAGTCCGCGATCCGTCGCAGGTTTCGCTGATTTTCGCGATTTGCGCGATTCACGCGACGGGTCACGGAAATCACAAGTGCCCGATCAATACTGCAAGGTGTTCTCCAATCCCGCCGCCACTTCTGCTTGATAGTGATGGCTGAATGACGACTGCTCATGATTCCACTTGTTTCATATTCAGTGTTTCAAATGTTCAAATGGGGCACTTGCAATTTTTGTGATCCGCGCGAAGCCTGCGACGTATCAGAGGAATCGAAAGTGCCCCATCACCCCCCCCCCACTTTTTTCACGTTTTATGGGCGCCGCGGCGAGCACGGCCGAGCCGGTAGCGCCCGCGAAGTGTGCGGGAAATTTGAAAATGTTCCAGCACAGCTCGCGGGCGCCTTGTGTGTGTTGTGCCTTGTGTACTCCTGTGATCCATCGCGAAAATCGCGCAAATCGCGAAAATACACCCAAGAGCTGCTGGGTTTTGTTTGAGTATCGGACTTTTATAACTAAACGCGTGATACATGTAAGCCACAACCGCGGCAACTGATCAAGACAAAAGCAATAAATGAGCCCACCATGTAGGCAGAGAAATAAATGCTAAGAATGGCTCTAGGCTGGGAAAAGTAAAAATAAAGAATAAGTAGAATAAATGAAATGAAACTACGTCATCAAAGACGAATTTCTCTACTTTGTAATTTCTAGATTCGGATTTTCATGTCGAGAACATGGACTTCATTAATATTTTGGGTTATGGTCGTCTCTACATGTTTAGTGTTTTTCATGATCTTCGTGAGTTCCCGAATTTCGCTACACTGTGCTTTTCGGATATAATTTTTTATTTGGGGAAGTGATGTGGTGGCAAAGGGCGTGTCACCAATCGTACGATCCAGGGATCAAATTCCTGGGTCGTGAGTCGCCCGGGCCAACCAAGCCTTCCATCCCTCCGGGGTCGGTTAATTGGTACCAGACTTGTCTGGGAGGATAAAAACATGGACCTTCACATCGGCTGGCCTACGCAGCTCGTTGTATAGGCCAAATAACATTCTCGAATTTGTGGTGTATGCGGAAAAGGGATAAATGCCATGTTTTTCACACTTGTTCAATGGGTAGTTACAAGAGATTCGTATAATAAGGTACAAACTTGGTAGTTGGTGGCAACTATGAGACGTGCAGTGTAGAGGGATCGAATTTCGCCCACGCCAACCATGCTCTCTACCGTTCTGGATAGGATAAATAGCACCTCGTCTGGGAGGACAAAAAGGCGACTTGCACTTGGCTGCCCTCTCAATTCATGGAAAGAACCAAATCGCATTCCATTACCACGGTTAATGGATACCTATAGCTCATGTGACTTATCCCTAAAAGCAACTGTTCCACCCCGAGTGCTTTACAATTTTTTCAGTGCTTTTGTTGACATTTCCAGTACTAAGTGTTGACTTACCAATAACATTTAGAGCGGTTACATTCTTTCGAATTATGCCAAGGCAAACACTTTTATGCGCCGATATACTGACGTGAGTCACGTCGACAATGTATTCTTATCATTTTGTGGATCTCAAGAGTGAGTTGCGGCAATTAATTTCGTTGAAATACTCTACTTCTGAAAAGTATGAACAATCTAGATTAGCTGCTCAGCACGTTTACGCGATTCCTCAAGTCAGTTCTGTACATACAAAAGGAGACTGTCTGAAGATTGAGGCTCGCACATTAAATAGACGGCTGTTGATTGCCTTCCAACAAGGTAACATTCAGTTGTACTGTTTCAGACGCAGGTATTTCATTTATTCGCGAGGCTAGGTAAGTAAGTGGAGCTCCAAGCTGCATGGTATAGAGGAAAACTCACCAGCGGGGCGGACGTGAGCGTGTGCTGGTGACGTCACAATTGCGGTAAGCGCGTTGAGAAGACGAACAATAGCCAGCGCCACGTAGTGGGGTTGCTGGCATTCAACCAACCTTTACAATAGTGGAGCCAAGAAAAAATGGTGGTACAGCGCCTACTAGATACCATTTTTGGTAACGCTACGCTGGTGACTTGCCCCCCGTTCTCCACCAGTCCCAAGGGAGTTCACGTTGTGATGGGCGTTGCCTGATCACAGCGGGCGAGGATGCCGGTGGAGGAGCTACAAAGTCGATTACAGCACCTCCACCAGCATCCATATGATCTTGGCTGCACCGCCCAACATACTTAGCTCGCCTAATCCCTTGTGCTGATTATGCCTTCAGAAGTCGCGGGGATTAACAGAGGGAGAAAAACTCAACAACCATCAAGAACCAAGCCGATCAGTGAAGCCGGCTCGTCCTTTTCCTGGAGGAGAGCTGTCGCGGCTCTGCTCAATCGACATTGTGGCTGAGAACGGTTACTGTATTGATTGATGATTTTATGCTTTCAATTATCGATTATATTCCGAACAAACTCACTGAAGTTGCTCAAAACCCCAAGGAAATCCCAACAATTACTCAATTCCGCACTTTCGAAACCTATTGATATTAGTTTTTACAGATATCACTTCTTCATCTGAAATAGTCCTGTTAATATCTGCTCCAACTGTCGCCGAGCAACCAGTTTACTTGAGAAGTCGTCATCATCATCGAATATTCGTAGAGGCAACCCAAGTAGGCAAGTGTGTGACTTTATTCTTTTCCAGTTTGACGGCAGCTGACAAAGTTCTTAAGAAACATTCAACAACAAAGTATCCAACTATCCATATCTGGAAAGTTTTATTTCAAAATTTCGTTTTCAAGCGATTCTTTAGATATCTCGGTTGAACATTACAACTGCACCATGTATTAGCGATTACTCGGAGCTCCTGTGGATTCAGCAGGGACGGATCCTACTTGAAAATTCGGAACTGTATACAGTGCAGGTTTGCCTTCACTACTTATCTCGAGCGAAGGGGAAGGAAAGGGAAGGAAAGGTTCAAGGAAGGTCTTTCAGGGTGTGCCAAGCTTTTTCAAAACGGTCTTTTGCATGATATAGAGGGCACATGCGGGAACCACAGAACCATGGTTAATTTTTCCTGAACGGCCCTCTGAATACCAGAAAAGGGGGTCCCTAGTCACACCTTTTTCACCAGTTTTTCAATCAAAGTCTATTTGTAAGGGTTACTGACGTTCCTAATCATGAATTTGGTACTAATTATTCATGCTAACTCCATTTTGCGCGAATTTTGAAACGTCAACTCGAAATGCAAAAATTTGTCACCACGAGGAATCGAACTAGGGACCCCTTTTCTGGTATTCAGAGGGCCGTTCAGGAAAAATGAACCATGCTTCTGTGGTCCCCAATGTCATGCAAGAAACCATTTTGAAAAAGCTTGGCACACCCTGAACGACCTCCCTTGTAAGAGCCGAATCAAACCTCACGCAGAAGGATTAAGCCTTTAGGGTTGGTTAGTTGGTGCCAGACTTGTGTGAGATGAGAAGAGAGCGAACTCTTTATCAAGTGGCTTCCAGACTTCTATACCTCATTGTATAGACCAGATTACATTCAAATGCCACTACTAATGCTACAACCCCAAATGAGAATAGACTGGATGGCATATCCCAAAAAGGAACTGACAAACGTCGAAAATTTTCCCTTATATTCGTTTTTGATAAGGCAGTAACTGCTTGCAATTTAATTTGATTTTATTTAGGGATGTGAGCAAATGCAGGTGATCGAATGGATGCTCAGAGAAAAGGGTTGTGTCCCAGCGAGCACACTTGAGCACAAAAGGCTACCAGTATGTCCCAATAACAATTTCCGTCTGGACCACTCATTGCAAAAAGGTGAGATAACAACAAAAAAATCAATCGTTCTGTTCACAAAATTCAGTCGTAGAATGGAAATTTGAATAACAGTGCTGTAGTTCGGTCTCAATAGAGGCTTCATAGCATGCTGCAGTAGAGGAGAAGCATGCAGTAGGCAGAAATACTACTTAGATAGATATATTTATCGTGATTGTTCGCACGAACAAAGCTCCAAAAATTCTTGGTGGCCACGGATACCTAGGCAGCGTCAAGGCTCCATGGGAAAACTCACCGGCGGCGCGGACGCGTTCGCGTGTTGGTGACGTCACGGGCGGCGAGGGAGAGAGCAAGGGCTAGCTCTGCCGCCATTACTTCAATACATTGAGTATTCCGAGAGAATATCGTACTCTTGCATCACTGAGTAATAAGTGGAAATAAGTAGGAGTCCAGCTCTGAGCGCAGACTCAGTTCAAAAAACTAACATGACTGTGTACTTCTTGGATTTGCATATGGAAGCCTCGACTTCCTCCGCATTCTCAAAACCCAACTCCTATTGCGAGGATGGTACCTGTATATAACAAAAACATTTCTCTTGCGGCACAATTAATTGAACAAGTTGGTATAGTGCCAGAAACCCGGCACTGTTTGGACGAAGTGGCAGCGGCGCTGGCCACTGCTTGCCCTTCCTTTGAGCCTGCCGCAGCTGCGACGTCATTTTGACGTCACCAGCACGCGCTCGCGTCCGCGCCGCCGGTGAACTTATTCCGTCCCCTTCCCCCAGGTCGACACCTGGTACACTTGGTTGAGGGGTGCGTTGCAGTTCTCCTCCACAGGCCAATTATTCACCTGAAATTGAGACACCACTCATTTGCTCGAAGCAAGCTTAGGACTAAGCCTAGGCCCAATCATAGGCTTAAGCATAAGCCAATGTGTAAGCATAAGCCTAATTCTAAGCCCGGACCAGCCTTAGCATCAGGTTTGATGGCGCAGCTCCGGTAACCTGACCCCATTAAGAGAAGTGAACCCCTACACTGGCTGAGTCAGAGTTGGTCGTATTTTATGATTTTGAGGAAAGGGATCTGGCGAAGTAGAGTTGTACTTGAATGACAAGAGGAGTCAGTTTTTTGAGAAGGGGGATGAGTTCGGTACAAAGTTAAAGAACTGAGAATTATGGCGAAATTTGACGTTACAGGCCGCGTTATTGGCCGCGTAGCGCCTATGGGGTAGAATCGTACCCTCGCCTTCAAATGACCAGAAATTGTGCAATTGCAGAAATTGACGTGGCATTAACGTGGCATCGATTCAAGAACATCTTTGAGCACACGTGATGTCACCTTTTCATCGAGAATTTAGCCACGTGTGCCAATGCCACGTCAATTTCTGCAATTGCACAATTTCTGGTCATTTGAAGGCGAGGGTATATCTGTAATGGGCCAACGTCGATTTTAAACTGGTCCAGGGCTCAAATGCTAGGTATCTGGGCTATCTAGGCACTCTTAGGACTCCGCACATATGAGTGTGGATCGAATTGTGCAGTCTTAGACGGTTCTAAATTCCGAAAAGTCTTGCACAAGACGCGTGCTATTATCCGGCCGATTGATCGATCGGGGGCAGTATCCTCTGAGGGGACGCGTCCCCTGTTGCTGATTCTATCCTTGGTTGGGGGAGACAAAGTTGCGTCATAGGACCAGCCATACTCTGCTTTTCTATACTGCAGGCAGCGTGAGCCCTCAAAGAAAAGTGTGCCGCAACACGGGGAGGGGGGGGGGGGGAGAAGTAATCACAACATCACGCGATTAATGGCGGTGCTATGACGCAACTGTCTCCCCCAAGCTGTGGATAGATTCAGCGGCTGGAACGCGTCCCACTTGGGGAAGGATAGGATATGGCGCCAACAGTACCCTCTTATGGAGGCGCTATCCACAGGGTCCCAGTCATGTTCTGCAGCAAATTGATCCTATAGAAGCTAGAGTTCAGTGCTCTGGGAATGAACTTTGAAATTTTTGGTTAAATTTCGAATCCTGGTGCAGGTTTAATGGCGTGAGCTTCCCTGTGAGGGGCTTATAAACGCCAATAGTTCTCATCTTCGATATGAGGACGGTAGGATCAAGGAAAATGTTGATGATCCTAGGATTCCCAATGCAACTAGTTAATTTAGAATTTCCATGTTATCCTCCATGTGCCTCGATGGAATGGAAAATATTGTCAACCTACCTCCGAACTTCACAAGGATTGAAGATATCACTTGAGTTCAGCAAGAAAACGGAGATTCTCGTAGAAGTACGCAAAATGGACATCACGGACGTATTGTGTAGGTCCTTGATGTACTAACATGTTTCATTGTTGTATTATCTTTAATTACTGATTGGAAGTTTTACTTCAGCATTCGTTGGAGGTGGAACTTCGCTTTTCCTTGGCTGTAGTTGTGTGACCCTAATGGAAACGTTCGTATTTCTACTCAAACTCGTGCTACAATCAATCAATAAGGAATCATATGAGGGAATCGGTGTAGCTAATGGTGAGCGCTTACTATAAAACTTCAGACAGAAAACGCCGATCGATGGGGGCTAGGGACCTTTTACACAACTTAATGGAACTAAATTATTTCCATGTTTTCTTCTGCTATTCGGTGGAATTGAAGTTCCAAAGAGGCGGGGAGGGAGGCACTCCATCGGACTTCCAAGAAACGGGAATACTTTTGAGATGCTGTCGCATTTTGGACTACAATAATCTGAGAGAACTATCTGAATCAGCGGAGTGGACATCCGAGGTTCAAGGGGGTAGAGCTCGGTGGATGAGCCGGTACGAAAATCACAAAGGACGTGGGCAGGTGTGTGAGATGTGGGCCACACATTGAACATTATCAAACAATATATCATTATCAACATTATCAACATTATCGAATAAGATAGGAAGGGCCTCATCCCCCCACCTCCAGTTAGAAACGGCAAGTTGAAACTCCATTTCCACCTACTGTCTCTGAGCGCTCTCGGGGCCGAGGTGAGTGTACTACATCTCAACAAAACGAGCCGAATAGGCAGCAAAGCCCGGCTCGAATCCCGTCCAGGCCAACTTAGCCATCCTTCAAATCCCTTGGGTGATCCTTCCGGGACGACTCCATTCTCCGACCTTTCCCCCGATCTCTACATCAGCCGTCAATCTTAAATCATTCTTTAGAACAAATCGTAATGGATCTAATCAGAGGCTCAGCACAAGCCAACGTATAACCATAAGGCTAAGACTAAGCCTAAACCCGAGTCTAACTTAGGTTTCAATGATCGCGAAGCTGGCGACCAGACCTCAGGAGGAGAACTGAACGTCTCCTCACCGGGTGCTCATTTTCACAATCTTGACAGGGGCTTAACTTAACTGTGTTAAATTTAGCTGTGGAAGCATTACTGAATCTAAGAAATGTAGTCAGTTCCATTTTTAAGTAATTTGTTCGTGGTACAACTTCCAGGAAATACTTCACCAGATTGGTTTCAGAGTCGGAAGTTGATGATATTGTTACCGCTTCGAGATACTCTCAACCCTTAATTTCGGATACACATATTCCACAGAGGATCCCATCAAGTGCGTTATATCGAAAATCAATCAATAATGTTCATTTGTGTTCACTTTCTTTCACTTTTTTCCTATGACTATTCCTGTTAGGAATCGACGTGAATGAGGAAGATGTTATCGTACCCACTAGCATGCAGGCGTCACCGCATAAATCGATTCATTGTGTTCGGTAAGAATCGGCATGTTAACAATTTTTACTCTCTTGTAGCCAACTGATCGATAATTGATTGCTCATCCATTTTCAGTTTCTTACATTCAGTGGAGGATGACGAAAACGATACGCATCGGCGGCATTACAGACCTCGTCCACCCTCTCTATCAGAGTTGAAATTCAGGTAAAGCTCATGCAGAAGACAGCCTGGCTGTTTCTTCTCTCAAAGGCACTATAATTGATTTTTCTATTTTCTTACAAAAAAAATACAGGATATTTCTTTTTTCAGCAGCACATTCAACGAAATGGATACGCACAACATCGGTCAGTTAGGTTACCGCAGAATATGTACTTGTTTCGGAGACGAGAAGATAGTCGAGTGCAGACCACACACCACAAGTGACGACGGCCAAGAAAAAGTGGCTTTTTTCTTGGCCGTCGTCACTTGTGGTGTGTGGTCTGCACTCGACGCTCTTCTCGTCTTCCGAAATGGAGGGTATAAGAATCAAAAATGACTGGCTAATGTTGCCAAGCACACTATCCACTCTATTTAACTATTCTCTTATGCCAATATCTCATTTGTAAATCTTTGTGAAACCTTCCAGAACGTTCTCTGAAAAATCTTCCGTTGAGTCAAAGGCTTACTTTTGACGGCAACATGGAACGTCGTCGCCTGAAGCGACAAAGCGCGGTCGATATTCCAGATGACAAACTTGACCAAGTATGTTTGCCGGTGTCGATTATTTGCCTGTGAAGGCATGCACAACACCTAAGATTTATGTTTCTAGCTATTTCGTGAAATCTGGAATAAAACGAAATTGAAATAGTGGTGATGTGTATGAATGTTTTTCAATTTCAGTACCTTAGCGATCCAAGTGGCAAGCATTCGATTTGTGACGATTTCGATCGAAAACACCCAGCTCGGGTTAAAAGTAAGTCTGCATTTCTGCTGCTTAGAAAGTGCTGTTAAGCTTAAAACGTAGAGGATCAATAATATACAATACAATAATACCTGAGTCTCATGGTGTTATAACCATGCTTCTCTCTTCCTTCCCTTTTATTAGGCTCCGCTCGCGACTTATGCGATTTGGCAATCAAGCGATTTCGCGATTTGGGGAGCACGCTGCAAGGAATGGATACGTATCGATAAGGATCGCCTAAGTCGGTAAACGCCCATTGGGTGGAGTCATTTCAATCAATGCGCACCTAGTCTGTTTAGCTTTATCGCCTAGCGCATAATCGCCATCTTCGGATCGATACGTATGCTATCCTTTCAGCATGATCGCCAAATCGCATCAATTGCGAGTTGTTAAAGGGTCCTTACCAAAATTTCAGTGCCGATCTGCAATTTTGGGTGAAACGTACCAAACGATGCCTTCTAGGGTTGTTACATTCAAAATGGCTCTATAGGTCTTTGACTGGATTCTCATGATTGATAGAAACTGTTTTCACTTCTGGATCCTATAAAACAGTGTTGATCCCAGAAAACGATCAACCTCAAATTTCAGTTCGTCGAATTTCAAGTGTGACGTCACGTGGCTCGGCGTCTAGCTCTCGTGCCAATGTGCATATCGTTGAGCACCAACGTCGTCATAGTCAAATATTCAACAAATTCATGACAATGAATGATTTTTAAATTTTTATCGAGTCACCTATAGTAAATAAAAATACTTATGACATGAATGTGTTTAGATTAAGGAAATAAACACCATGAATACTGGATGTGGAAAAACTCAGTTTACCGGCCGCGCTCATCAGCAGAGTTTTCGTTTCAGGGAGGGCACAAAAAATAATAGCTTCATATATTTCAGAAAGGTCCTCCGATTAGCAGAAGCAGGCCCATCTCCTTACTACTCAAGATTAAACCATTCGTCATCGCCAAAGGACGGCCTCAAGTACTTGGCCTGAGCAACTGCGTGATTTCATCGTCGGGCCTTCTGGTGGTCACTTACTAGAGACCATAGCTCAAACTGTGCAAAAGTGCTGCTAACCTGCTCACCAGACATTGTCGGTGTGGTCCACTACCCTCAGGGTCGACCGTTCCTTGAAACTAATCGGAGAGGGGTCGTATTTGGGGTTGAGGTAAATCATCTTCTGGAAAAGTACGAACAAGTTTGTATTTGAGGAAGTTGAAGGGGTCATGGTGTCGTGGTTGTGGGGGAAGGGGGTCGTATTGATTTTTTTGGAGAAAACTCCGTGTATGGGGGGCTCCATAGAAAAGGTCACCAGCGGCGCGGACGCGTTCGCGTGTTGGTGACGTCATTTTGACGTCACAGCGGCGGCGAGGGAACCTCCAAAGGTCTGACGTTGCCGCCAATACTTTCATACCTTATGCAGAAGCATTTAGTCCGCTAACTTCACGGAAATCGACTATTTACAGAAACACAGAATTAAATACCTTAATACATAGAGATAGCCATAATCGTGATGGTGGTTGGGGAGGGTTGGGACGGAAAGGGGGGTTAAAATTTGTGTCAACTGCAAACGCGGTTCGTAAAAAAACGAGAGACCGCGAAAACATTCGCGTAAACTGCAAACGGCGCAAAAGAGTTGACCCACACGATTCTCATGTTCATGACTTCTCAAAGGTGGACTTTCGGCGTATTCTCTTGGCGTGGGGTGGACGTTTCGGAGTGGAAGAGCGATCTCGTGTTGATGGAGCCGGAGCTGAACGCGAACACTGCTACTAGATCTAGCAACCCCATAATAACAACGACTGACATGCTGTCAGAAAACGTCCAGCTTGTAACAGCTTCATCTTTCACCGTACTTGAGCAAGGCGCCTGGAAATGCTTACTGGATCCTTGTGGATCTGAAAAGCGTAATGAACGGGAAAAGAACGGCTCCATCGTGTGTCGCGCCTGTTCTGATGTCCTCGGCTACCGTAGCGGGTATAGCTCAGACGGTAGGTTTACGAAACCAAAAATCGTTGCATAAGACGTACCCTCCCCTTCAAAAAGCGAGAAAGTGTCGGGTGCAGACCATGCACCACAAGTGACGACGGCCTTCACAAAATGTTAATGTTTTCTGCCAATGAAATGATTAGCCTGTTGCAGTTGTATTCTATCGATTGTCACTAATTACAATTATC
>MU868412.1:234146-249619 GCA_036418205.1 Ostertagia ostertagi
GACGATAGCTAGTGCAGTCTCCTGGACTGCCCTTCTTCTTCCATTTCTTCCAGATAGGAATCGTCGTGCTTTGTTGCCAGCTTTCAGGCACCTTCTTCTCTGCAACGATCTGGTTGAAGAACTCCGTCAACCATTCTGCAGGATTCCAGCATTTCGATTTCCACAAGTCCGCCGCTAGGTCGTCAGGACCAGTTGCTTTGCCTGATTTCATCTTCTTCATGGCCGTGATGGTCTCCTCCATGGTTATCTTCTGAACGGGACCGTGTACTGGCGGAGCGCAGGGGATGGCGGGATGAGTAAATTCGACTGTTGAGATGTTTTCGAAGTAGTCACGCCATCGTTTCAGTGTTTTCTTGCGGTCCGTCAAGAGGTGGCCATTCTCGTCATTTATGCCGAAGAATTTTTCTATATCCTCGGTCTGGCGATGGCGGGTCTTTGCAAGTCGGTAAACGTACCGCTCTCCATCGCGCGACTCGTTAGTATTTGTATTACTATGCAGCAATCAATTGAGCTGCTTTCAGCAGCAGAACGGCGCTTCCTTTTGCCTCTTTCTTCGGCTGTCTGATAGCTCAGCCAGTTCTCAGATGTCTTTTCGTGGAGAAATGCGTGGTACCGCTTCTTCTTTTCGCGCACTTTCTCTCTGACCTGGTCCGTCCACAGCCACGTTTGCTTGTCAATTCTCCGCCGTCCAGGCTTCGTCATCCCGAGCTCGGATCGAGCTATCCGAGTTATTTCTTCGGCAGCACCTTTCCAGGTTTCGTCGACAGTCGTTACCGCTGGTAAACGAATGCGGGAAACGACGGCCGCTTCTTTTTCCTTCAGTCGCCACCACTTAATTCTCGCTGGCCCACACCTTTCGGTTAGTTTCGCTTTCGGCGGGGCGACCTTTAGCGTACAAATTAGTGGTCGGTGTTGCGTGGCGACCGTTTCATAAGGCACTGTTTTCGCGTCTGTTACGAGCCCTTGGTCGCGGCGCCTGACAAGTACGAAATCAATTTGTGTTCTGGTGTTACCGCTATAGAAGGTGATGAGATGTGAGTCGCGTTTTCGGAATTTCGTGTTCACAATGGCGAGGTTGTGCGAGTCTGCATACTCGAGAATTCGCTCGCCATCAGTGTTACGTGACCCATATCCAAAACCACCGTGACAGCTGTAACCGTCTTTCGTAGCGCCAACGTGCCCATTGAGGTCACCTGCGACAATTATAGCTTCTTGTGACGGAACCTCAGCTGTCTTCTCATCAAGCAGGTTCCAGAACTTGTCTTTGGCTTGCTCGGAGCATCCGGTCTGCGGAGCGTACGCAGAGAAGAAGTGGTATTTTCGTTGTTCGATGACGACAATGATTTTCATTAATCGGTCGTCGAAGCGCTCCACGCTCACTATCGAATCACGGAAGCGTTCAGAGACAATCATCCCGACGCCATTGGTGGTTTTGGGACCGCCACAGAGAACGGCTTTGAAGCCGCGGCCAATGTCCCTCGACTTGCAGCAGGACCACCTCGTTTCCTGCACGGCACAGAAGTCTATTCGTCGGCGCTCTAGCGCTTCTGCCAGCTCGCTGGAGCGGCCCGTCAACGTGCCAACATTTAATGTTGCAACGCGGGTCTTCGATACGTTGCATGGCTTTTGGACTAGCCTAGTTGCCCCCCGATGCCGTCCTTGCACCGGAGACCCTCGCATACTTTTCACACTCGCCGGGCTTTGCGAGTGCGCGTCGGCTCCCGCGGACGCCGTAGCATTATCTCGAAATTCATATGGCGACATTAACATTTGTGATGTGACGTGGGTGTTCGTAGGCCGGCCTGTCACGAGGGCCTGTCGCCTGCATTCGAATGTCCGTGTTCAGCTCAGCTCACACAAAGTGAGCAGTTCCCAGTGGCACCCCTTGGAGGAACGGACATCACCACCGCCCGTCCACATCCATCTCACCGCCTGCTGGGAGGTTGTACCTAGCTCAATAGTGCACCCCAGATGTTGGCTTCTCGCCACGATCCCTAAAGGCTGCAGAGGCAGGGTGCAAGCTCGCCGAACAGGAGTGGCTAGGGGCAGTCGAACATGCGCGAGGGAAATGATCACCGACCACCCTTCCCAAACGGTGTCGAATGAACACACTGGTACACCGTCCAATCCGCTGGCACACAGCTCAATGCGCTGGTGCAACGCTCGCGAATCGCTAGTGAATCGCTCGATTCGCAAAGGCTAGTGAATCGCTCGATTCGCAAAGTCCGACACCGGCCGAAAAGCTCACCGGCGGTGCGGATGCGAGTGCATGCCTGTGCCATCACTGTTGAGGCGAGGGAGCAAGCAGTGGCAGGTTTGCCCGTCATTCCGCCAGAACAAAAACGGGTTAGTGTTACTCGACTTAACTGTGCGTTTTTCCAATAAGAGGCGCCTGGAGCGAATGATTGGCATTACGACATGCCCTCCTGCCACCAAAACACTACTGGAACGAATAGTGAAACAAACCAAGTTTTTTTTTTTGTTTCTCTATCTAGAGCACAACTACGTTGATTGCAACAAGTTTGATACTCGATCTTAGGCTTCCATTCCTACTCACTACCACTTCATTCACAGTGAAGCTAGGGTACCAATCACACAAGGTAAATTTGCTTGTTGTTCTCCTCGCCGCCCTTGTGACGGCGCCAGCCCGCGCTCGCGTCCGCGCCGCAGGTGAACCGAAGGTGGCGTAGCATGAAAGGTGATCCGCTCGCCACGTGCATATGTCTCGAAACGAATCTCGCCTAGATCGAATCAAGCTTGACATCCCTCCGAACGGTGCTATCGTAGTTGAGGGAGCCACGCGGCGGCGCGGTGCTCTGTTCGCCTCCTCCTGCAAGGTTTAGTGCTCGATGGCACGTATTTCGAAACTGATAGCGAAATAGTAACTGCCTCCGGGGTTTTTTTTTGGGGTTTTACTTTCTGAGCCTTCGGAGGAGCAGACAAACAGAGCACCGCGCGCCGCCGCGTGGCCCCCTCAACCAAGATAGCACCTCCGAACTTGTCTACATGATATCTCATACGCCTATCAACTATCACAGCCCCAAAATCTCAAAATTTTAATTTTCGCCGAAACTTCGCCCATAGGGGTTATTCGATGCCCTGATCACGAAAATGACACTCAATTTCGGCGTTGGCGCCAGTTTGGCGCCAGGGCTGTTTCCACCAAATTCGCTCTAAACTTGTATGCAGGGGTGATTTGGGGTCCTGATCACGACACATTGGCTTTCTAGCATTTGCACTATTCAAGGCAGATTTTCCGTTTTCCCTGGGCCCGCCCACTTGTACATATTACCTCAGACTAAGCTTAGGAGGAGGGAGGACTCCTGGGTGGGTGAACCAGGCAACGTGTGGCAAAAGTTGAAGCGTATAAGATCACAGGATGGGTGATTCACTCACTTCGGAGCACTCTTCTCCCCAAAGGCTTAGTCCTGATCGCGAGCTAATCAGTGAGAGGGCGCAGACGAGCCGAAAAATAGGCGCCAAAATGAATGTTATATTCGTAATCAGGGCCCCAAATAACCCCTATCCACAAGTTTACAGCGAATTTGATAAAAGTAGCCCTGGCGCCAAAGTGGCGCGCCAGATGGCGCCAACGCCAAAAATGAATGTCATTTTCGTGACCAGGGCATCGAATAACCCCTATGGGCGAAGTGTTGGCGAAAATTAAAATGTTGAGATTTTGGGGTTGTAATAGTTGAGTCGTAAGTGCCCCTAATAGGAAGAAAATGCTGACTCGTATATACGCTAGCCTAGCAAGTCATTGTATTCAAGGTGTCACTGCAATCTGCAGGTATAGGATCGATTTGATTGATTATTACATTTGAACAATATGTGGAATGAGAAAAAGCAAGCTGAAGCAACAGACTCATCAGACCATTACACACATATTCCGGAACTAATATAATCAATAAGGTGTGAACTGAACAGCGGTCTGGAAATTGCAAACATTCAGGAGTAACCGCAACCAGACTAGGTGAGAAATCGGTAATAGTGGAGCCGCCGAGCTTTTCAACCGGAAGCACCTAACGTTAGCGTAAGTGAATCCCAAAGAGGTTTGCCGGAAAAGAGACGGGTATCCATCACGTTATTGACCCTTGTTGAGCTTCTGCAGATCCCCCTTCTTCTCCTTCCTGTTCTTGTTTCTGTGGCACTTGTCGGTAACGCTTTTTGCACAATGTCCATCCAGCGGTCCTAGTTCCATGCAAAGGCAGATCGCATTCATGGTTAGGTTAAATGTATATATTGCAATTGCAAAACAACAAGCACACTCTAGTTAATCAATTCACTTCATAACAGTCACTTTGGAAGCGACAGAAGTTCCTGCTAAGCGAGCATGATGCTACATTCGAGACCAGCAAAATACTCGGGCGCAATGTGCGTCGGGGGGAGGGCAGTCGCCGGGGGACAGCGCGCGCTCGTCGCGGCACCTAGTGATTAATTCGTCCGAGCCCTAGGGGAGGTGTTTAAGGGCCAGATTCCAGAAGGGGGTCGGGGCAGGGTGAATATCGCTTGAGGATTCCTCAACGGCACGTCGAGGAATCTCTGCCCGAGCAGAGACAATCTCTCGCGCGGACATTCACACTCGCCATGCCGTGCCGTCTGTGCTCTCCGCGCGGATGTTCACTCTCGGCACTACACTCGCATGGTAAGAAAGCATATGCGACGGATTTCCTCGAACACCGTTTATTCACTTCCACACTACTGCGGGGTTTTGAGTAAGGACAAGTGACCGAGTGGGACTTCGATTCGTGAGAAGACTGGAATGTTCGAATTTCCCTGTTCGGCCGCACCAGACAAACCGCAGCCGCGTCCCTGGCCCCCCCCCTGCCCCAGAGGCACATAGTGCCCAAATACTCGTTTCGCTTAACCTGTTCACAGGCGAAACCGGTTCGGGGGGGACGGCGCTCATAATTATGACACCCTGGCAACATACGCGACCAGGTAACTATTCGCTTCAGTGTGTTGACTACCCGCCCTAGGAGGAGCACGAACGGAACAGTGTGCCGCGCATCGCGTGCCCCTCCCCCTTCACTATTTTACATATTTGATGCTTGCTAATTTTTATATTAGTATACAAATCAGCAGAGGGTTAAAAGGGCGTAGGGTAAGCTCGCATGGGAGAATGCCATCATTTCATGTTCTCCACGCCCTTCCATTCAATCGAGTTGGCGTTTTTCAAAAGTCCCCCGCTTGTCCGCCCTTCCCAAATGCGAGATGGCGTGACGTCACCCCTTGAATTGACCGGTTCAATGTCGTAACCTGGTAGCTAGGTGAACTTGTTAACATTCAATTTCAACTCAAACTTCATAAATATGGGAGAAGCCCAAGAAGCTTGAACTCGGAGGAGGGTCGTCAGAACACTTCATATGCTTTTACGCCCATTAGCGCTCTACAGCTCACCTGTGGTTGGCGGGATATATATTTGTTTCTCTTGAATCAAACGTGGCACTTGCCACTTCCACTTCTGTGCTTCCCGAGCGCCCTAGTTAGGGAGAACTGTTGAGTTATAGCTTGTGCATACATATGGAAAGCTTGTGTTGTTATCCATACATGTCGTTTCTCGCGACTGCCTTATGCAGCGTTCCAAATAAAGTGATTAAGTAAAGAAATAAATAAACTCGCACCAGTAGTCTGCGGTGGCTGTCCATCTTCAGGACAGCAGTGCAATGGGTTCCATGGACCTCAGCGACGTTTTCCAAATCGATCGATTCAGCGGTGAGCCATTCCAGCAGAGCTGCGCTCTCCTGGAATGGCTCACCGCTGAATCGATCGAATAAGAAACTGCAGTTTCATGTGATGCAGTAAAAGGTGGACCTTTGAGCTCCTTAACGACGGCGAGTTTCTTCGTAATTTGAAGACCGAGAGGGCTATACCTTCTCCTTCAAAAAGGGAGAAAGTGTCGGGTGCAGACCATGCACCACAATTCACTCACACACGCTCGCGCCACCTTCCCCAAAATGATCACTGTTTGGGGTCTGGCAATGAAAAGATCCAGCGCTGTTGCAATTGTGATGTTTATCGATACACTAAATTACAACTATTCATTCTAAAAAAAAATGGCAGTGCTCTCACTATGAACAACCACCTTCACTTAACTCGGATGTTCTTGAAGGCCGTGCAAGTTGTGGTTGTTTGTTCTGCGCACACGACCGGCTTTCTCGCTTCCCACTTCGAACCCGGCAGGAGGTTACATGGGTTGCTTCCTGGCTATTGAGGCCAAATTTTAGCCCATACTTAATCCAGAATTCCTAGGTCCTGAGGAAGCTGTTTATCCTCGGCGAAAGCTCAGCCAAATAAAGCTTGAAAAGAAGAGTGCCTGCAACAACTACACGGTTTCTCGAGAATATAAATGCAATAACATAAGTAGTTATTTTCTGTGAAATTTTTTAGAATCTCAGATTTTCTGAAAGCGCGTCCGGCGAATCGACTTCCTTTTGCGTCCTGCTCCTCTGTGTAGTAGTATTAGAAACTGGCGAGGTGGGCCATTACGAAACCCTTCCCAAGTTTCAGCGCTTCGCTAGTCTAGTTCTTAAACTGCAGACAGTTTACGCTCCCCACGAATCAGCACAGCTACTTTGATATAGCCGGCCACTCAACTGGCTGAGCTTCAGTCATTCGTGAGAGGGACGCCACTTGAGTGGTCATCTGCTACTGTGTGAAACGGTGTATAACAGAAAAGGCAACACTTGGCGCGATCTCCTCCCCCGTCTTCGAAATTTTTGACACTCCTTCTTCACACCTCACCTACCCCTATGATACCCATAATCTTCCTCGGACCACCTACAACTATTCAGCGCCGCTTGAGGTATGTAGTTTTGACAGTAGTGCCGCCCCCAATGTAACAATTTTGGCTTACACTTGCAGCACTGCTCTAAAATTATTTCGAGCCGAATCTTTTTGCCTACATCTTCCATCTTCTGTTACCTCTATTTACCTCACTATTTATTTCGAACTGGCACCCTTTGACAAGAAGAGGCCAGAGGAAATGTTGAGGATTCCTTGACGAAAAACTGTGGGCGCCATAGTTTGAAGTTGGCCGCTAGATACTGGTTTCGCAGTGGTGCTTTGCGCCTCAGCGTTGATTCAATCTACTTTGAATAGGCATCGTTCCTCTACCCCTACTGCGATCCTCTAATTCCTGCAGGACTTAATTCTCTGCGGAGCTTCCTACGCGGGCATGCGTCAGTTATAGGCGAATGGTGCGTGCTCCAAGGGTCGGGATTGATCCACAGTCATATTTCTACGGGCGAAGTCCTGCGCCCATCTTGAACCTCAGGGTCAAGCGGCGGCCTGGCCAGAAAATTCGATGAACGGGGTCGTATTAGGCCCCTTGAAAGGACCGAGGAATCGTGAGTGTCGAAATCGTTTGCAGTTGATTTCGAGGCCATCAAGAGGCCCTATATTTTACTCCTAAGTCGAAATTTTTTACGACCCCCCCCCCCCCCTTCAGGGGTGGTTTGATACGACCCCCCCCCCTTTGTATGTAACACTTGTGTAGAGACAGTGTTTACCATCAATATTTATTTCTACGTAAGTCATTAAAGATGAAACTTTAGCAAAATCCACGACAGAAATTCATCGCTGCTTGCAAACATCGTTTCGTATAGCATACTATATACGAACACGAAAAAATGAGATGCATTCAAAGATATCCGTGTACTCCAAAGGGTTACCAAACTAGGAGATGAAATAAGCTGAACCAGTGACCGTAATATTGACAATATTACCTGATAAAAACTTATGAGAAGTCAGAAAAAATTATCGCTCCAATTGAAATAGTGAAATCCTTCACGTTCTTCAATTGCAACACAATTTTTACACCCCTCTTTCTAAGGCTATAACTTCCTTCATATTCGAGCTTCTGCGCCGAAGTGATTTGATTTGGAAAATTCAAATTATTCTCTCTCCAACCATGGGTAAAAATTCTTCGAAAGTTAATTTAATAAAAATTTAGTACGTTGTTACTTTTTTCTGTGCAAAGCGACTTTTTGACCTTCAAACGATCATAACTTCCTTCAAAGTCATTCATTTGGGAAGCTGAACACGTATAATAAACTACAGGATTCAAGCTTTCTAAGGAGCACCCAAGCGTTCCTGAAAGATCAGTAGTTCAAAAATTAGTCCCGTTGTTACTTTTTTTGGGGGTTTGCGTTACTATTTTTTTGGAACCGCGACTTTTTGACCTTCAAACGATCATAACTTCCTTCAAAGTCATTCATTTGGGAAGCTGAACACGGTGTAATAAACCACAGGTTCCAAGCTTCTTTCCTTTTAATTAAGGATGTGCTAGAAAGCTCCGAGCATGCGCTTGCACTACATCCCTTGCCTTGGTGCGCGCCACGCCTCGGGCGCCCTTCTAATTCGCTGATTCATTTGAAAGCTCATTTAGAGGGAATCGTGGTTTATAGATGCTCTAGTATCAGTCATCTTACGAAAACGTAACGTGCTGGCTATTATCCGATATTACCAAGAATCCCACTGTCGGCCACCGAGAGGGTACGACCCCCCTCCCTCCAAGCTCAACTGAGTACGACCCCCCCGTTGTTACTCGTAACAACGTAGGGTTGACCCTGCCTGTTCCCCCCCCCCAATGAAAGAATCCTTGTCGCTGCTAATTGACCCACTTCAGTTCCCTACAATGGAAAAGATCCCTCATCATTTCAATACAATATGTATCCACTCGAGTGAGGTATGTTCAACGGCAACCAAGATGTTATCAGACTTTTATTCGGCTAATTTCGGCCTTATCGCCTTCGTCGGAGCCTGGAAAATCAAAGATAAGTGCGATTCACCCTCAAAAATCATTTCAAACTTCACGTAAAGTCCCATAGACCCCGCTTTGTAGATTTCACCACTTGGGGTTGAAGCCTTGCAGTGCTTTTCTACACCTATGAGAAAGCGTGAGCTTGTGATTTCCAAAGGATGTTCATCAAATTCATGAACCCTTTATGTTGATGAAGTTCATCAAAATCGGCAGCCCGGTGAGATTTCTAGGGGCTTCCCGCTATATCAGGAGGGAACGCTTCTTGCAAGCACAGCTACTGGTTACCTCCTTACGAGGAATTTAACATTTTCTGCGTTGCTCCTAACGCGATCTTAAAATAACTGGAGAGTGGTTGCACCTGTGGCTTGACCTGCGCTGTCGTGAACTGTGCTGAGAACTTAAGTGAGAACTGTTATAAGCTTCCTGCTGTACCAAAAGAGTAACAGTTACTTCAGAGCGCAGCTACTGGTACCCTTCCTCGAGAGAAATCGAAATTTCCTGCATTGCTGCTGGCTTGCATGGCCCTGGAACAACTGAATGGCTGCAATTGCACTTGCGCCTCGACCTACGTGGTCGTGCACTGTGCGGGAGGCAGGAATTTTGGAGCTGAGAAGAGAATTTTTACAGCTTGCTACTGAACCAGTAGAGAAACAATTGTTACAGAGGGTAGGTACGGGTCCCACTCTTTGCGATGAATTGGAAATTTTCTGCATTGCTGCCCACATGGCCCTGGAACAACTGAAAGGCTGCAATTACACTTGCTCCTCGACCTACGTGTACTGTGCGGGAGGTGAGAATTTTTGAACTGGAAATGAGGTGGGAATTTTTATAAGCTTGCTGCTGTATCAATAGAGAAACTGTTACTGCAGAGCGCAACTATTGATACCTTTCCTTGCGAGAAATTCGTAATTTTCTATGTTGCTGCTTGCATGGTCTTTGAACTATACAGTATGAGCTCACGTGGAGCAATTCACCAAGTGAGCAGGGTAGCCCTGTCGACGAGAATTTCGGATGTGAAGTTGTCGTGGCTACAACTCGTAACGATGCAGGCCTGTTCTATTGCTGCGGATGGGAGTTATCAGACTCCATCGAGGAATGTTAACCCATACTTGTACAGCTGCTGCGCCATAGTCCCACAGTCGAAGTACATATACTCTGTTTCATGCAGCCAGAAATCCACGTGGCACACGTGGCTAAATTCTCGATGAAAAGGTGACGTCACGTGTGCTCAAAGATGTTCTTGAATCGATGCCACGTTAATGCCACGTCAATTTCTGCAATTGCACAATTTCTGGTCATTTGAAGGCGAGGGTACTTACCCATATGCCCGTGCACTTTTGAATGACAATCTGAGAAGGCTTTCGACCAGTGTCATGTTGAGCGCTTATTTTTTCCATATTTCATAATTCGGACAAGACTGCATGACAAAATTCAAAAGAAAGATATTTAATGCATTAACATCGAAAATTAGGGTCAAAAAAATGCAAATTTCAATGCAGGTGTGTAAATTTTGTGCATGATGTGTAAATTTTCTTCCCAAATCGACAGATTTAAGTGAAATTGTCCAGAAGAATTTCCTCTCCCATTGCCGGTCCCTCGATTTCGATTAGAAAAGGCATTGTCGGCAGCCATCGACAATGGTAGGTCAAAAGAGGATATCGGATATCTGATCAATGAAGATGGCGAAGATCAACGGGAAAACTTTTTCGATGGTCTTCGCACAAATTTTGCACAACTGTGTGAAGGAGTTGCTTCTGATTCCAAATATGTGTGCATTTTCTGTATTGCCACGATTGAAAGGATTCATTCCAACGGTACTTCCATGGCATTCCTGCCAACTCTCAATCCAGCGAGGCAAGGCAGCGTACGATCGATCGACGATTCGGCACCCACCGTTGACATCCTGGCTGCTCACAGAACTGGAGAAAACAATAGACCTGTTTTTTTAGGGACAAGCTCAACAGGGAATAGGAGAGGTTGACCAAAGCTGGTCGAGTTAAGCCGTTTTATCCCTCTTCATTTTGAACTCTGTATCAGTGACTTTGCTGACCGATATTTCCGCTGAAATCTGCGAGGGGGGCGGCACCACCAAGGGAACCAGTTTCGTTATGACTTTCTAGCATGAAACTGGAAAGTAACCTCCCCTTCAGAAAAGCGAGAAAATGTCGGGTGCACACCAAGCACCACAACTGACGACGGCCTCCAAGTGAAATCTGGGTAGAAGTTATCATAGTGATAGCTGGTTTCTGGTGAATGTCGTCGATCGATCGTACGCTGCCTTGCCTCGCTGGATGAGAGTTGGCAGGAATGCCATGGAAGTACCGTTGGAATGAATCCTTTCAATCGTGGCAATACAGAAAATGCACACATATTTAGAATCAGAAGCTAACTCCTTCACACAGCTGTGCAGAATTTGTGCGAAGACCATTGAAAAAGTTTTCCCGTTGATCTTCGCCATCTTCATTGATCAGATATCCGATATCCTCTTTTGACCTACCATTGTCGATGGCTGCCGACAATGCCTTTTCTAATCGAAATCGAGGGACCGGCAAAAAATTGAGGAGGAAATTTTTATGGACAATTTCACTTAAATCTGTCGATTTTGGGAAGAAAATTTACACATCAAAAGACCTGCATTGAAATTTGCATTCTTTGACCCTAATTTTCGATGTTAATGCATTAAATATCTTTCTTTTGAATTTTGTCATGCAGTCTTGTCCGAATTATGAAATATGGAAAAAATAAAGCGCTCAACATGACACTGGTCGAAAGCCTTCTTAGATTGCGTGAAGCATTTGATTCATTCGAAAGTGCACGGGCATATGGGTAAGTATGTACTTCGATTGTGGGACTATGGCGCAGCAGCTGTACAAGTATGGGTTAACATTCCTCGATGGAGTCTGATAACTCCCATCCGAGCACTGGAAGGCCTGCTACTTCGAAGGGATTCGATCCGTTACGAGTTGAGCCACGACAACTTCACATCTGAAATTCTCGTCGACAGGGCTACCCTGCTCACTTGGTAAATTGCTCCACGTGAGCTCATACTGTATAGTTCAAGACCATGCAAGCAGCAACATAGAAAATTACGAATTTCTCGCAAGGAAAGGTATCAATAGTTGCGCTCTGCAGTAACAGTTTCTCTATTGATACAGCAGCAAGCTTATAAAAATTCCCACCTCATTTCCAGTTCAAAAATTCTCACCTCCCGCACAGTACACGTAGGTCGAGGAGCAAGTGTAATTGCAGCCTTTCAGTTGTTCCAGGGCCATGTGGGCAGCAATGCAGAACAATTTCCAATTCATCGCAAAGAGTGGGACCCGTACCTACCCTCTGTAACAATTGTTTCTCTACTGGTACAGCAGGCGAGCTTATGAAAATCCCCCTTCCAGCTCCAAAATTCCCGCCTCCCGCACAGTACACGACCACGTAGGTCGAGGCGCAAGTGCAATTGCAGCCCTTCAGTTGGCCCAGGGCCATGTAAGCAGCGATGAAAAAAATTCAAATTCTCCGCAAGAAAGGGTACCGTAGCCCTCACTCTAAAAGTAGCCGTTTTTCCTATGGTACAGCAGCAAAGCTTATAAAAATTCTTTCTTCAGCTCCAAAATTCCCGCCTCCCGCACAGTACACGACCACGTAGGTCGAGGCGCAAGTGCAATTGCAGCCATTCAGTTGTTCCAGGGCCATGCCAGCAGCAATGCAGGAAATTTCGATTTCTCTCGAGGAAGGGTACCAGTAGCTGCGCTCTGAAGTAACTGTTACTCTATTGGTACAGCAGGAAGCTTATAACAGTTCTCACTTCAGTTCTCAGCACAGTACACGACAGCGCAGGTCAAGCCACAGGTGCAGCCACTCTCCAGTTATTTTAAGATCGCGTTAGGAGCAACGCAGAAAATGTTAAATTCCTCGTAAAGGAGGTAACCAGTAGCTGTGCTTGCAAGAAGCGTTCCCTCCTGATATAGCGGGAAGCCCCTAGAAATCTCACCGGGTGCCGATTTTGATGAACTTCATCAACATAAAGGGTTCATGAATTTGATGAACATCCTTTGGAAATCACAAGCTCACGCTTTCTCATAGGTGTAGAAAAGCACTGCAAGGCTTCAACCCCAAGTGGTGAAATCTACAAGCGGGTCTACGGGACTTTACGTGAAGTTTGAAATGATTTTTGAGGGTGAATCGCACTTATCTTTGATTTTCCAGGCTCCGACGAAGGCGATAAGGCCGAAACGTTAGCCGAATAAAAGTCTGATAACATCTTGGTTGCGGCTCAACAAACCTCACTCAGATGATAATATTGTATTGAAATGATGAGGGATCTTTTCCATTGTAGGGAACTGAAGTGCATAGCATCGATTAAAGTCGCTCATGGGGGGGGGGGGGGTGGGGGAATGAGCACTCACCATGCAGACAAGTCGCGGAAGCTATACACTCCCGTACAGGTTTTCACGGCTCTGATGGCCTCGATCACTGCCGATTTCGACACTCACGATCCCCTTCCTTTCAAGGGGCCTAATACGACCCCCGTTCTCGAATTCTCCATAGCCCGCTTTACCCTGGTTCCAATGGCGCAGACTTCCTATGATGGATCAATCGACCCTTTGGAGCACCCACCATTGCCCTTCTGGCTGTCCGTAGAAGTAGAGAAGATTGAAGTCCTGCAATTAGAAGGATCCATAGGGTAGAGGAAACGTGCCTATTCGTAGATTGATCAACGCCGAGCGCAGCACCACTGCGAACCAGTTCTAGCGCCACTTCAAACTATGGCGCACAGTTTCGGCAGGATCCTCAACATTTCTTCTGGTCTTCTTGTCCAAGGGTGCAACGTTCGAAATAAATGTGAGTAAATAGAAGTTAACAAGAAGATAAGGTGGGCAAAAAGATCGCTCGAAAATAATTTTAAGCAGTGTGCCAAGTGTAAGCCAAAAGTTGTTACATTGGCGTCACTACTTAAAACTACATACCTCAAGCGGCGCTGAATAGTTGTAGGTGGTCCGAAGAAGATTATGGGTATCATAGGGGTAGGTGAGGTGTGAAGAAGGAGTGTCAAAAATTTCGAAGACGGGGGAGGAGATCGCGCCAAGTGGCCTTCTGTATACACCGCACACATATCAATGACCACTCAAGTGGCCGTTCTCACCGAATGACTGAGCTCAGCCAGCTTCGAGTGGCCGCTAATCAAGTAGCTGTGCTGTATTCTTTAGAGCGTAAACTGTCTCACTTAAGAACTGACTAGGAAGCTGAAACTTGGGAATTCGTAATGGCACCTCGCCATTTTCTATACTACACACAGAGGAGGCAGGACGCAAAGAAGTCGATTCGCGGCGCTTCAGAAAAATTCTGAGAATTCTAAAAATTCACAGAAAATTCTACTATGTTATGCATTTATATTCTCTTAGCAAATCTTTGTAGTTGTTGAGGACTCTTTCTTTTCAAGCTTTATTGGTGAGCTTTCGCTGATATAACAGCTTCCTCAGACCTAGAATTCTAAGTATTCTAAAATTTGCCTCAAATAGCAGAAGCAACCCATGTAACCTCCCCTTCAAAAAGCGAGAAAGTGTCGGGTGCAGACCAAACACCACAACTGACGACGGCCTCCAAGTAAATCTGGTTAGAAGTGTTCATAGTGATAGCTGATTTTTGGTAAATGATAGTTGTAATTAGTGACAACGATAGAATACAACTGCAACAGGCTAATCATTTCATTGGCAGAAAACATTAACATTTTGTGAAGGCCGTCGTCACTTGTGGTGCATGGTCTGCACCCGACACTTTCTCGCTTTTTGAAGGGGAGGGTATAGCCCTCTCGGTCTTCAAATTACGAAGAAACTCGCCGTCGTTAAGGAGCTCAAAGGTCCACCTTTTACTGCATCACATGAAACTGCAGTTTCTTATTCGATCGATTCAGCGGTGAGCCATTCCAGGAGAGCGCAGCTCTGCTGGAATGGCTCACCGCTGAATCGATCGATTTGGAAAACGTCGCTGAGGTCCATGGACCCATTGCACTGCTGTCCTGAAGATGGACAGCCACCGCGGACTACTGGTGCGAGTTTATTTATTTCTTTACTTAATCACTTTATTTGGAACGCTGCATAAGGCAGTCGCGAGGAAACGACATGAATGGATAACAACACAAGCTTTCCATATGTATGCACCTAGCTATAACTCAACAATTCTTTCCTAGCTAGGCGCTTGAAAAGCACAAAAGTGGGAGTGACGAGTGCCACGTTTGATTCAAGAGAAACAAATATATATCCCGCACCACAGGTGAAGCTGTAGAGCCTTGGCGTAGCATATGAAATGTTCTGACGACCCTCCTCCGAGTTCAAGCTTCTTGGGCTTCTCCCATATTTATGAAGTTTGAGTTGAAATTGAATGTTAACAAGTTCACCTAGCTACCAGGTTACGACATTGAACCGGTCAATTCAAGTGGTGACGTCACGCCATCTCGCATTTGGGAAGGGCGGACAAGCGCGGGACTTTTGAAAAACGCCAACTCGATTGGAATGGAAGGGCGTGGAGAACATGAAATGATGGCATTCTCATGCTTACTCCCATGCCCTTTTTAACCCTCTCTGATTACACTATATGATTAGCAAGCATAAATATGTAAATGTGAAGGGGGAGGGGGCACGCGATGGCGCGGCACACTGTTCGTCTGCTCCTCCAGGGCCTAGTCCACAGGAATAGTTACCGTTTCGCATTATGTGGC
>MU868413.1:0-67670 GCA_036418205.1 Ostertagia ostertagi
GGAACCTCGTCAAGGAAGAGGCCGCAATATTTTGAATTCAATACAACATAGCGGTTGACTATCACCAAGTCACAGAGAGGTGGAGCTCAACTATCGCACCATCACATCTTCTCTCTCATTAGATAGAGGAATAGAGTAGAGGCGCTAGCGCAACGATACGGGGGCATCCTCTTACGACCAAGCTTTGGACAAGGGCAGAGCAACTTCAGAGAAAATGAAAACGTGCTCACACACCCTGGACTCACACCTCCTCCGCAAAGCTCAGTCCCGTTATGACAAGAAGAAGGACGTTTTTACGCGGTCAATATGCGAATTGCCACCGCAATGCCCCCCCCCCCTATTTTGCGATAGCGCCGACAGAAGTCTTTTACCTATAACCTTCCGTGACGAGCCATGCACTCATTTTACATTGAGAATGACAATAACATTCTGATGCATGTTTGCCAGTGCCGTGACCAGCAACGCTAGCCCTTAGACATATCAGCGGTGTTATTCTATTTCAAACAATTAACCGACAAAAATAGTATTGAAGGCTGGTGACTTGAACCAAACTTGCACATTGAGGGCTGATATCTTCTGTAGAGCTTTCCTCGAGGTTGTTATGTAGGCTTTAGTAGCTTACGTTTCGGCGAAGCCGCGTTCTTCAGAGCCTGAAAGGATCGAAGGAAGCCAACAAATTCTACACAGCAACCTCGCGGAGAGCTCTACAGAAGATATCAGCCACCAATATACCATGCCTATGTAGTTGCAATGCCGTACATGGAAACTTGTACAGCTTCCATCCACGCTTCATGCACAAGATAGTGGTCCCGCTTGCAACGGTAGTTTTTGAAACACTAAACAATTTCAACTTTGACAAAACAATCATCTATCGAAATGCCAGGTAAACTGATCACCTCACAGAAACAACATGTATGTGATAACAAATGACCAATTCCTGTTTCCAAGATTCCCTACACACAAACTCTTCGTAACCTCAGATAGAGAGAGAGCATCAGTCGGAAAGCCGCGATTCACAGGTATTTATTCGAGAAAGAGAAGTCAGAAAAAGTCCATGTGAAGGGGTAGGCGATGACGTCCAGCGTGCTTAGGCACGTCTCGAGTTCTCAAATGCTATCACTCTCTAGAAGACCCATTAAAGCATTACTCACCTCAAAATCAAGAACACTGACGAAATTCAAAAAAAATATTGACAAATAACAGAATCACATTGAGAAATCTAAAATTATGACAATATTAAGACTGCGAGCCCACGAAATCAATTATTAAGAAAAAATCCACCGGCGCAACATGGAATGACACAGAATTCAAGCTGTAAATGGGTTACATGGTATCATTTTTGGCAGGTAGTGCAGAATTTCTGCAACAAAAAAAAAGAAACGATTACGTAGAGGATAAGTAATCGATAAGTACAAGAATTGATGTCATGAAATAAATCATGCCAGAACGCACCCGCGTGGCGTATGCGTTGCGGCATGGCCTGTACTATAGGCGTGAAGGACATGAACATTTTAGGAACACGGTCAAATGAGGTTATCAGAAGCCTAGTTAATAACAGAAATCAATTCACATATTTGCTACAAAAAGCGACGTAAAATATAGAGACACGGAACACAGCAGAACATAGTGATAGCGAATCATTTGATCATAAATTTTCAATTCATCTGTACAGGGAAGAAATTACTTAATGGTTCACGCAGGTGACAATACTCCGTCGGATCTATGAGCAAATATTTTAAACGGAGATATTGGCAAAGCTTACTATATATGAAAATATGTAATTAATGAGACACCGCCTATGAGGACGGCTTCGTGCTCAACAAGGGCGTTTGTCTCAGCGGTCCTACTCACACACTCGACAATCTCATATTAGTGGCAAATAAATTACTTATACTAATTACTTATGAATCATGTGACTGGTTGTATAGATGGCGTTCGTTGACGTTTCGTCATTAGCTTTCGTTCCTGCTGATCCGTTGCACATTCAGTTAACGTTTCCTCGCTTACTGATCGATCCCTTGAGCCGCACTCAGCCAATTCCTGAAAGAGTTAACTCTTCTAAAGGCAAAACCCGAGATCAAATGAGTGAGCGCATTTAGTGATGAAGATGAAGACGGGTAGTAGTCTGAAAAAAAACAAGAAGGCAAAAGGAGCTCCCTACGCTCGAAGAGTGCAGCCCTCCCTTAGCCGTACTTCTTTTTTGAAAGGAAAAGTGGGTTTACGGACCACTTGAATTTCCTCTCTAGTCCCAACGCGAATGGCGGAGAGCACAGATCAGAAGACAGCACCGGTTCGGCTGGAAATCCCAAGAAGGAGGGTGAGAGCCCTAGGGCCAAGCCTTGTAGGGAGGAGGGACCCCGAGGTGGGTGAGCCAACTAGTAGTGAGGCAAAAGATGTGTGAGATCACAGTGGATGAGCCGCTCATAGTGCGAGAGAGGGCAGACGAGAACATCAAACTGAGGCGCCCTAAAGGATCGGGTTCAGGTGGTCCTTCTACCAGAGGAGTGACGTGAGTGGACGAATTTCTGAACGGCTAGCTATAGCTGCTCTATTGCTGCAACCGCGGCAACGCTCTTCCTGCAGCGCCAGCGTGGCAGCTGACAGCGGAAGTTGGAGTTTGCGGACCAAGATGTGGACAGCGGGACCACCAAAATTCTAGCGCTTTCGCCGCGCACGAAGAAGCCGAACATCAAAGTCTGCCTACCACAATCGGGGATGGAACAGGTGAACATGCCTGACCCCGGAAAGCGCCTCCAATTACTGGAACACAAAAACGCTAAAAATCCAATTGAAATGCGCACTTAAAATCGAGAGTCGTAGGGGAAACGCCCGATTTACTGCAATGCACACTGCGTGAAGCACATGGTGCACCACGCTGCCGCACGGACAGGACCTTTGTGCTTTGTTTTTTTTTCGACTATGTTCTACAAATGTGTTCATACTTGCTGCATCCGAAAGGCAACGAATATGCTGAAACTCATTGAAATACCAGTACGTTATCATAAGAAGAAGCATAAGATGCAGATCTGAGGAAGTATGGCGGGTAATGAGTTGAAATAGTTGAAGCAAAATAGAAGCTAAGACCGGCGATACGGCCAACCTACCATACCTTCCACGCCTGCCAAAGATCACTCCGCCCACATACGTGGCGTAACCTCTCACTTTCGGTTTTTGAGAGAGCAACGAATTTTAGAGAACGGTGAATGAATAAAATACTAACTTTGTAATGATACAGCTGTTGCTTTACTGTATTCAATTCCGTCTGCTGATCTTGTATCACTTGCATCAAGGCTTTCAAGTGGTTCATCAAGGGTGCAGCAATGGCAGTCAGCTGAAAGTTGCAAGTTAACTGTCAGAAGCTGTTGGATCTAATGCCTTCCAATAAAGTTTCCAAGGAAAGCAGCTCCAAAATTTCATAATGTTCAAAAAAATTTCGACGAACCTTGTAGCAAGGCACAGAAGGCAAATTCTTCTCGACGTCATCCAGAACGAGCAGCGAAGCGCCAGGATTCGCTTCGTCAGCTTCCTTGCGTGCATTCATGCCTAAAATCAATACTTAGATTAGATCAGCAAAAAATAATGAGAACACCTCTCAAAAATAACATAAAAGAAAAGATAAAGATTTCGGCATTCTCTGCGAAGATGCGCCACGCATTCTACCTCCATTCAGAACCATGATGACATCTGAATGCGTTATGGACTATACCTCGGCGGTCAACCGATGCCAAGCCAAGGCTTTTGTCCTCACAGACGAGCCTGGTACCAATTCACTGACCCCGAAGTGGTGGTGGACTTGAATGATCTGGGCGAGATTCGAGATCCGTGCATAGAAAATGGTGCCACTTGACTGGACCCCCCCCCATATTGGTACATATTCACTAATGAACAAAAATAATGCAGTCTTGGTACTTATGATCAGAAAATGAAACAGTACCTTGGTTTATACTGTCGAGCAATCTATTTCCATGGACTATAGCCGACATAGCTAGCTCTTTGCAGTCACGCTGCTTCAAATCTGCAACAGCTAGACCGCCTAGCAACTCCGTCAGCTTCTCCAGCTCTTCCGTTCTGCCCTTCTGAAAGCGAAAGGATTATAAAGATTTCCTTATTCAAGAACAATTATATATCCTAAGCAGCGCGGTAGTTGGTGGATTGCCCGCAATAGCCAATAAAGAGCTTCCATAGCGCTCATTGCTAGTTGCGATCTTGAGACCGGGAAAGTCGTGCTTAGTCTCACTGAGTTTTTATCAAAATCACCTTGTCGCCAGGTAAAAATTGTGCCAGAATTGTTTGCTTGGTGAGCAGAGCTTGAAAGATGACGTCATCGCTCCGCCGTAATCGTTCCGTGGGAGTGAGCACTGGTTGTGCATGTTCCAGTACTGTAGGTTGTTGTACCGTAATTTCTGACGCATGAACCAGTCGAGGGTGTGTCAGCACATGGACCTAGAAGTGAAGAAGAATTAGTGAATGAGCCAGAAGCATAAAAAAGAACAAAGTCACCTTGGCTAAGCCATCTGAATCCAATGATGAACTAGTGCCAACTTCGAAATTGCAGTGCCTGAAAGTTGAGTGATAGCATCGTTCAATAAAGGTAAAATAGGTCTTTGTATTACTCACTCTATTCCTTGGGTTTGATGCTTCTTGTCGTTTTCGATTTGATCGGATATTAATTTGAACCACCTGGAAGTTAACGGTCATATTAGTCATCACTAGATTTCAATAAAAAAAGATCAAATGATAAAGCATCCGGCCCTGATCAATCCCTTCCAGGATGTGCCACGTACTCTACCTCCATTCATAGTCGCAAAATTTAGAAGCGAATTGGTCTATACAATGACATGCGAGGCCGAGCCATTCAGTGCTGCGTTATTGGAAAAACACAACCAAATCCTGGGAATATTAGGTATGCCCTTCATGAAGAGATATAGCTCGCTGACAATTGGAGCGAACGACTTGAGACTGATCAAACTGTTCGATACTTCAGCCCGTTGATTATGAACAGGTTACGTGGCTACTAGGGCTGAAGTGGTTCAGTGGCAAGTGGCACGCTTACCACGCGAGCGGCCGGGGATGAAATCCTGGGTCGTGAGTCGCCCGGTCCAACCAAGCCTTCCATCCCTCCGGGGTCGGTTAATTGGTTCCAGACTTGTCTGGGAGAATAAAACCACTGACTTGTACATCGGCTGGCCCCCGCAAGTCATTGTATAGGCCACATCGCATTCAAACGCCACTACGAATTTACAAATGGAAGTAGAATGCGTGTCGCATCCCACAAAGGGATTGATCAACGGCGAATGCTTTATTCTTTTAATTTACACGTGGCTACTTTTACTTTCCTCCATGGCTCTGCCACGATTGACTGGAGTGCAAACTATTGGAGAACGGTGCCTGGCTCGGATTTAAAAAAATTGTAATTGAAACTACAGTGATCATGAGCCGATGCTTACCAGGAAGGTCTTTCAGGGCGTGACGAGCTTCTTGGAAACGGTCTTTTGCATGATATAGGGGCAGATGCGTCGCGATGCAAAAATTTGTCACCAAGAGGAATCGAACTAGAGACCCCCTTTTCTGGTATAGAGGGCCGTTCAGGAAAAAATTAAACATGGTTCTGTGGTCGCCGCATCTGCCCCTATATCATGCAAAAGACCGTTTCAAAAAGCTCGTCACGCCCTGAAAGACCTTCCTGGTTAGGAGAGATCGTGATGAGGCGGTCCAAAGGACCGAGATCCAGTAGCCCGTAGACCGCATGAACGCGGACTAAAGGAGGAGGGCCTAAACAATCTAAGACCCTACTCCAATTCAGTGCTGATGCTAAAGTGCCCCATATGAACAGCTCAGATTGATCCTCACGAATTTTTGCCTCGAACAAACCGCGGCGTGTACATTCGTTATGCACCTGACGTTCTTTTGGAGATGATCGTCGCTCTGAACCGTGCTCTTTTAAAGGTTTGCCAGCTTTGTGAGTTGCTGCATCGATCGAGACGTGAATTTGGCATGGTGCCAGCCGAAAAACAGTCTAAACGGCCATTATCTGAGCCGTAAGTCAGCCCATCACTATAGGAATCAGAGGTTTATACAACGTGTTTTGGCCAATCTTTTAGGCTTTCGCAGTGTTGCACCCCTTGACAGCTCCCACTTTCATTTCTAGCCGACAACCAACTAGTGAGCACCGTACCTTTAATACGGGTCATAAAAAGAATGGAATAAATTTGAATGCAAAACGCAGTGCGTCTGCATCCAGCAAAAACTGTAAAACGTACGTCTTTCTCTCAGTTGCCGTGGCTGCGACAAGCTCGTATATCTGAGCACCATACTGACTGTTGAATACGAGAAAGAATGCCCGTTTGTCGTTTGCCTTCTCCTTTGCGATCAAGGGAGCCAGCGGCATTATTGGCGACCATTTCGTCTCTTTTGATGGTTCCAGCGTCTGAAATGCGTATCCTATGAACTGGTAAGTCACGAAAAAGCGCGGTGAACACTGTAGCTGCTACGCGGTTACGCTGCTACGCCACCCAAGTCATACAATTGGTGCTCAGTGCCCTGGGTTAAGACTCACAAAGCGCTCGAGGAGTATCCTGATTGGTAATCGCGAGCAATTCATCACAATTGATATCCCTTCTACCTGGGTTCAGGAACTACGTTGGGTAAAATTGGAAATGTACGACACCCGCCGGAAAGAGCCCACTCCCTCCCCCATTCGACTCTCCCCCTCCGGTCACCATAGAGCTTTCTATAGTATTTCGTTCGCGTATGTCACAATCGAAACATGTCGCGTGAACCCTCAGGAGTCTGTCGCGTCGATCAGAAGTATATGAAGCTCATGAAACGGCAAACTTCTCTAATTCTTTCTTCTTTCCGAGAATCGCTTTGATTCAAAAAAAACCTCATCGCATTTCTTGCGAATACTCATACGAGCACTCAAAATACTACCTCATGTCGCCTAGTGACTCCCCCTCCATAAAATCGGGAAAATGACACCAAGAAAAATCCCAACGGACCGTTAGACTACTTCCAGTCGCCAGTGCCACCACTGAGGTTCGACAATCATGCTGAAAGCACAAACCTTCAATTGCAATTTGTTACCATCGCTGTGCTTCGTCAGAAAGACCAGCATGTTTTCCAGCAGTACCACATGCAATTCTATCATCTTTCCTCGATTGAATCGACACGTCAATGGGCCATCATGTACGAGACGATATCTGGAATTCATACATGGTTCACTGATTTCAAAAACAAGAAAACAATTTTTTATTGCGCCATCCCCTAGTCTCAGCCGAACCTGCATGATGCCCATTACAAAAAAGCGCCGAACGTTTCCTCCAGAAAAAAAAAATCCAAAAGAAACAAAAACAAGCTTTAAAAATCACAGGGAGCTTTGCATGAAGGAAACACCAGCGTGACTTTCGACGTTATTCATTGCTCAAGTCATTACCTTTATCGTCCTAGATTGCATAATATTTACTTTTGAAGCTGCTGGAGGGAGGGGGGGGAGCGGGGATTTGTGGACTGATAGTTTGTAGGTCATGTAACGGAAGAAACCTCTAGCGCTCCTGAAGGGCATAGCTGAAGGATTGATCACAAAATGGTGATCGGATGTGCCTTCGATGACAAGGTATACTTCCAGGAGTGAGCTATCGCCTAGAACCATATCTTCAAAGCATGCCCACGACTCTTTTACTACTTGGAATATTTGATAAGGGTAAGATAATCGCTTTTTATGTGAAATTTCAGGTTTCAGTTCCTGCGGCGGAATCCCAAGCCATCGATAAGAAGCTCAAGGTAGTGTAAGGTAGAAGAAACATCAATTCAGAAGGAGTAAAGCAGTATGAGTTAAGGAAAAATTCCAAGAAGGAAGTGATCATTGGCTGCCTCTTCCTTGAGCCGGCCTTGTTGGAGCCTGGGTCAAATCCATGCAGCTCTAAACAAGAAGGAGTTGGGGAGGGGGGCGAAATTCGGGATAGCAGGATGCCGGTCTTATGCGGTGGAATTGGCATCGCTGCAGATAGATACCCGGATGAGCTTCTCACAAATGGAAGCAGGTTGTAGGTAGTACTGCTGCAAAAGGGACCGGATGGAATCATATGAGGATCCTCTGAAAAGGGAGGGTAGGGGAATGCGGACTCTGAAATGTTTGTATGCAATGGCAGCCCTTGGTTGGGGATCATGAGAAAAGCTACACTGCATCTTGCTAATTTGTAAAGTTATTGAAACTGCAAAATATTGAGGGACCTTCTTGCCAATTTTTGTTGTTATCAAATATTATTTTTGCATAAAAAATAATGGTTCTGATCTGCTTTGCTTATGCTGACCTATAAGGATGTGTGAAGAGGACCTCTGGGTGTCCACCCAATTATTGGGGTCAAACTGTCCCCTAATTGTAAGGACAACTCTCGCCGCACATCCCAAGGGGATGTACTGCCCTTATGACACAGTTATGGGATTCCCAGTCTGTGATCGTTCTTGTTACTTGACCTATGCCATTCCTGTTCCTAACATCCGTGCTGTTCACACTCTTAATAACTGTGCTTGATAACTTACTGGTTTCAGAGGTCTCTGAAGCGCTCATGAGGCTCTTTTCGCTATTGGTTCTAATTTGGCGTAGGATTCGAAGGTCCAGAAAGGTTGGTTCTTCCACATAATTTATCACAATATTTAAAGTCAGCTCAAAATTTATCAGGTTTACCATCTGGCTGATAAGCAAGTCAAGGAGCTTTTTGGGAACAGAGAAGTCAAACACCCTACGGTTAGTCCGATTCTGTAATAGTAAAATAATGCCTGCGCTGAAATAAATAATATTTGAAAATTAGCATGGAAAGATGCTAAAAATTATTTTGCAGGCATCGACGTATTTATCATTCAATCGCCCTCTTCCACCGTCATTTCTATTGCGAGGCTCCCAAGAAAGAAATTCCATACTGGACAGGTAACTGATTTTATTTGATTACTTTCTGATATTTTTTGCTAGAGTTAAAAATAAGATTCAAGTCGATTTCCAACTTCCCCTCTTGGCGGACTTCATTGAACTTCTTCTGCTAGTCTGAGTGAAATAACGCAGGGCTTAGCGCGAATTCTTGAGTTGCTCCCCCTATGCAGCTAGCATATGCAGTAGTTGCTGACATGGTCCTTGTAGGACGTTTGGTCCTATGCAAGTTAGGTCCTCCCTTACCAACAAGCCCTTTACTCGTTAACTTTTGAATGATGTAACATAGAGCGATTCGTCCTACTTGAAGGGTACTGACTTTATGGGGCTTGGACTTGCCATTAATTTTTTTTCGTAGGTTCTACTTTGCAGATTTTCCTGATTTAGCGTTTCCTTAGGGGCGGGCCTTTGTGCAAGATAACGAGGGAAAGATCAACTCTGGAACAGGAGCTAACATTGTACTACATGCACATTACAAAGCGCATAGTATGCTTTATCTTACATGATATTTTGTTTTTAGATGCCACCTCTACCCCAGCTCCACGTCACCGGCTGAATCAGAATACTGGGAGGTTGACGATAGTACTGTGAGTTTAGTCTTGGTAATCTTGTCCACATACAATACAAAACGTCATTTAAGGCTAATGGTGAATCCGGGTGTCTTAACACAGGAGCTCATAATACTACCGTAATACTTAAACGATTTAATGCCACCAGTAATCTTCAGTATATTTCTAGGACTGCAAAGGTAAATTCTGTGCTATCAAAATTATTACTGCTAATTTCTTGTATGAATGAAAATCCGAAAAAAAATGAAAATCTTATATGAAAATTTCTTATTTCCAGAACGACTCGATGATCATCAGAATTATCAAAGTTCTGAAAACCACAGTTAATACGCCAAGAAAAGGGAAAACGCGTCCTTCTCTATTCATAGTGAGTAATAGAGTAAATGAGTTTGATTCGCGAAATCAGATGACACCCTCGCCAACCCCCCTAGACGGCCCCGTTCTCACAGTCAATGGTGCCCGAGGCGCTGCTGAATGCCAGCTCATCACACTTCGGAACTCCGCCCTCAAAGCTTTGAAAAAGCGCTTAGCGGGAGCGAGTGGTAAATACTTATAAAGGGATATTATAGAAAGAGATTTTTTGATTTCTTAAAGAATTTTTTTGAAAAAATCCATTGAAAAATTTTCCCATTCCCCAGAAATCTGCCTCTCCCTAATTCCCTACAGCAATACAACCCCTTTTCCTCCAGATAGAACTTCCATTCCTAGAAGCACAAAATTCGACCCCCACTGGGAACATTCCAACGGACGGTTGACCCCGGTGCATAAGACCGCAGTGGCTAGAGTGTGCTGACCTTTGATAACCCCCTTAAATTTGTCCTTCACAATTTTTTCATCTCTCATTTGACCAAGAGTCATTGATATCCTTTTGCTTTCAGCCTGTCTGCTCTTCTACGCCCTTGCGTACCAGCCCAGATTTTCTTTTCAGTTCACCAAAAAGAAGTGACGGAGCAGCTGTATTCCACAGAACTCTGGACAAACATGTAGTAAGTTAATGACAATTGGCGAGCCACGCTTCAGTGTTTCAATATTTTTAGAAATAATGGGATTTTGTTTCAGCCTATTCCCAATTTCCCACCACCTCCACCACCCGTCGAGTTCAACGACGACACCCTGGTTGCATTTGATAACGAAGACATCAAGGTAGTAAACGCTAAAGACTGTTTCACACCCTTCAGCACGAGCTATTTTTGTGAAATTTCAGCTGTGGGAAATCGAGAAGTCGCGTATGTGCCTGGATTCGATGTGTACAGTGTTACCGATAAATGATGATTCCATAGTTCTGAACGAGGTAAGTACATATACCTTATAGATTTCCTACCAGCTCTACGGTCTAGGATTTACAGGTCCATTTTGTGGTTCCAAGGTAGGGTGGGGGTAGATGGAGCGAGAGATCTATTCTCTATAAGATTTAGAAAAACGGGAAGAACCAGATTCCTGGGAATTTGGAATTTTTCGCTAAATTTGGAGAAATTTCGGACAGCTGTTATAGTGTGTAACCCATCCAAAAGGATTTCGGCGTTTTCGGGCCAAGTTCTGAAAAGTGTCAAGATGTAAGAGCCTGCATTAACGACAGTGTGAACATCAGCGGTTGCTGGAGTGGGTGAGGGTCGTGTTTTGGATTCCGTCACGGGACTGTCCAATTTCAACATTTCTCTCCGTGTGACACGTTTGATCTCGTTTCTCATGCCTTATGCTTACCCTAGGCCTCAACACAATAAACTGTGTAATTTTGGAATTTCGGATAACCTCTCCTGGGGCTCTTCTATGTGCCAGACCAGATTTGCTTACAGTTGTGGGTAACAGTATTCCATCATGCTCCATAACCTACACTAAGGCACACTTCGTTTAGTACAATCCTTTACCACATCGCCAAAGAAGGACCCACACCACGGGTCAAGTCCTAATATCGTTGGCTACTTTGTGAAAGTTACCCAACCCCCCCACCCCCCCCCCTTTCTCCTTCAGGAAAAGTTTTCCGCTACGATCCCCCCCCTCTTATCGACCAATTTTTTACCCCAAAAATTATCCGTCGAAGCGGGTTACTTTCCCTAAAACGCGGAACCAACTCCCGTCCATATTCCTTTGCAACTTCCCTATGTTTATACCCATATTTCCACTGCTTCTCCATTTTCTAGGAGGATATATCGCGCCGCTGAAACGGCAAATTTTCTCCCAGCCCGCTCCCCTCCCATCACATGCCACTTCTTACAACCTAAGCAAGTACGCCCCCCTACAAACTCACCAAAATACGACCCCCCGTTGCTACTTATAGCAACATAGGATTGACCCTGCTCCACACTGCCCCAGCCCTCGCCAAAACTCCCCTTGTATCTCAGGGAAACTCGCTCATTACTGTTCACGGCACCCCTTCAGAAAAATTACATTTGTAATTTAGTCCCTGCTCCTCGACCTTACCCTTTTGTACAATCTTTACGGTGACGGCAATACCATTGCATGTACAGTTACCCATTTCAGATTACTCGTGAGCTAATTTGAACAATTTAGGATGGAGTCGACTTGAACGAGACATTCATCGATGAAGTGACATTCTACGTGGATCGACCCCCATCTGCCGCAAGCGAATCTGTCTTACGCGTTTATAGTAAAACTGATCCATCGCAATTTTATGAAATATACTTGTCAAAAAGTGTTGAAGTGTGAGGACGTGGTTATCGCTTTTCCTTCTGTTCACTTATTGATGCTGTAAATAGCTCGTGCTTCGTGGTCACTTAATTTGCCTACTCCAGTTTGTATGTGTGTCATATGTACAAATTCTAATAATAACAATATTATAATAATAATAATAGTAATAAATCAATTCCGTAACTCGGCCTTGAGTGAATAAGGCAGAAGCTGAGTAAATTGAGGGATAATAGAACTGATACTAGAACCTTTTTGGCTGTCCGCTGGCGAATAAATAGCCACTAATACTATGACTAAGGCCTAAAATGAGGGGTTCGATGGTGAAACGCTCGGCCAACAATGGAGACGACGTGCTCAAGACCGGAATGGGTGGTTCAAACTCGACCTGCGTGAATGGCGAAGTTTGCGAGGACAAGTCCGATACAGGGAACAAAGTGAAATCTATGACTGTATGGGACAAAATAAATTAAAAATAAAATAAAATCGTGTTTAAAGGCGGTATCACGGTGGCTGGAGGCGGTACGGTTAGGAGGCAGTTCCAACCATAGATCTTGATCCCCTTTCCTTGGGTCCAGGCCACCATTGATACCATCGAAATCGCACTGCCGTCCAGTCATCGTGATCACTGCCTTTAAGCCACTGGACACAGGCACAAATGTCGCACTTACTTTGTGAGGTTGAGATAAGCGTAGTCATGCCCGCTGAATTCTTTGTCGAACGGTGTAGTGTCCATCCGACGCTGAAGCTCTTCCAAGCGTCGCAGATTCTCGGCGTTACGTTTTGCGGTGTTCACAGCGCTCAGTATTCGTTTCGCCGACACTACCGTACGTAAAAGTCGATCTTGTTCCTGCATTTCAATATTTCTACAGCAGAATCGAAGAGGTAAAAATTTCAAGATCACTTATGGGCTATATGAACTAATGGACATAATGTGAGCGTCATCTAAACCATGCGATCCCCTCTCGCCTCATGCTGCGGGAATAAACGAGACCAAATCCAAAAGCAGAGCTACGATAACTTGTTCACTGTTGAAAAACTAGAACTGGCAAATGTTGCAGCAGTCAGCGTACAACCCTGGGAATGGGACATCCATTAACCCGTTGATTTTTGGGCTCGACAACAATCTACGATGTTGGCGTCACTGTACGGCTTGCCCAACCATCCTACTTTCTATCACCGCACATGGTAATCCCTTCCCACCAACCAATGGACTGACATCAGTTCACACCAGTAGGCGGGCCTCTACACGGCGGTGGCGGTTCTACGACCATTTTAGACCATTGCGGGCGCTCAATTCGCCTCGAAATGCTACGTCTTGCGGGCCAGCACTCCCTTTGAAGTATTCAGATGTCCCCCTCTTCATAAAATTGTCATACCACAGTACAAGCGATATTTTGGCAACCATTGTCCTGTCCCACGACTTTCTGGTGCGTACAGAGACTATGCTGGTTCAGTTCCGACAAATGGCGTGCTTAGCGACAAAACCAAGTGCATTTGTATCTCGCTCCCCACTTTAGGTGTCTGTAGGTGTAACGATGATCCGACCGAATGTACTTGTATGTGTACCTCGCTGGGCTCATTGGTGTATTTGGCGATAGTTTCGAGTAGGAGCGGATATTTCACGAGTCGTTGCATTTCTACTGGTATCATATCCTTCAGCTGTAACTTCCTGCAGAGAGCATTCGCCTCAGCATCGGCTAGAAATCGCACCAACGCATCCTCTTTGTCCTTTTTACACCTGAAAAAGTTTCAATGGCAAAAGGTATATCACCATTTCAATCCATCGACAGAAATCTACTTGAATTTGTGAGAGAGGTGTCATAACTAAGTTATTGGGATTCGTAGATGGGTACAGTAGGGTATAGATATGGAAATGAAGTGAAAGGTAGGTAAACGAGAAGAAAAAGCTGTGCAAAATGCCACAGGTATGTATCCCACCCTGTAGACGGATTTAGGAGGTTGGGGATTTTTCGTGAACCGAAATGTGCCGAGTTGGGCTGGTTATGGAGCACTGATGGAAAACTGTTGTCCACCCCTATTAGCAAACAGGGGAGGACGGGGGGATCGGCACCACTGTCAAGTGAAGGGTCACCCGCTGCAGTCAAGCTCTCGGAACAATGTTCTTTATGCCGGACTCCCTGCGGTTTCAATGTGATTTGGCTTTTCCTTGGCTTTCCGTTTACCTAGCTGACCTTGCCAGTAACTTCGCAAACGCCCAAACACTTCTGCACTGATTGGAAACTTTTATCTCTTCACCATTCCTACACTTATGGGACGACCTTTATTGTCCGATGAGGATTCAGAATCTCCGTTCTGTGACGCTTATTTCTGACATGTTGCATATCTTCGACCCTAACATCGTTTTTGGGATAAGAAGGATAAAGATCCATCGCTCACAATTGGTGAAAGGTTCCGCTGGGAAACAGTCGAGAATCGTCTTCTCACCTTCTATTCCTAATTGAATTACATAACAGACCTTGTTCTGAGCATTTCGAGTGCATGTTGTTGATGTTGGCAGAAGGTTGACGTGACTTGCATAAACTTTTCACCGGCTTCACCCTCGAACATCTTCTCCATAAGCTCGCCAATGTTGCCGTAAAGTCCATTGAGATTTGGATCACGTCGCCACTGAAATTCAAAGCCCAGACTACAATGGTACTGAAGTTCCAATTTGGAGCAAGCATTTGCGCGCATAATCATGGGAGGAAAATAAAGTGTTAATTTTACTTTTCTACAGAAAAATCTGTTCACCTGTTCAACTGCCTGCCGCATTCGATTTGACATATCCGTATGAATTTCTAGCAATTGATCCAAATTTGCAAATAATAAATGCACAACGTCCGGTGATACAACATTATTCATCAGCATAGGCTTATAGAATACCCGTAATAAAATCTTCAAATTTCGCACATGAGTTCGTTCGGTATGAAAAAGTTCTGAAAACAATGAACTCGAATAGAAATGTGGTAACCCATGTTTTTATTCAGAGAGGTAGATAGTGACAGTAACGGTTACTTGACAGGAAGCCCGTCGCGCGAAAAGAAGGCAGGGTCAGCGGATGAGTCGCAGCGCGTGCTGTGTGATTTAGGACGTACAATGGCACATAACTTGACGCGAAATTATTACAGTACGCGCTCGACTCATTCGCTGACTCTTCCTTCTTGCCGCGCGACGGGCCCCCTGTCAGGTACCCGATGATAACCATCAAATTCGAACAGCAGTCACAGACATGACTACTAATCCGCATTAATCGGCAGAGTGCACAGCTATGGGACGTATACCATAACAAGCGAGTTGGAAGAATGTGCCCGGACGTAACTGGTAGCGCACTTGGCCCGAAAAGCGAGAGGTCGGGTTTAGACCCACTGGAGCGAGAGAGTGTTCAGCAACCCAACATTCTGTGAAATAATCGTACCCGTTACAGACTCCGTCGGGTTTCTTCTCCCTTCGTTTCAAATGCGAATCACATCCCAGCCGACTAAGCTGTCAAGGGGAGACAGCTTCCGTTCCACCTCCCAATCACTTCGCTCCAGTAAATGACGACGCCTGCATTCTTTCAACCGCGACAGCGCGATGCGAGAAGCGAGCGAAGAGAACGTACCAGTCCCGTTTGATTTTGTACAGCTCCCGCAATCCATTTTCCACCTCATCAACCGACCATAGCTATATCGACATACATTGAGCTCCCACATTACTCCTGCGCATCAGCGACCCGCTCCATCTAATACCTGGAAGAGAAAGTATTTCAGAAAGATATGTTTTTTGTCATCAGTCCCAAATGATCCGGTGGTGTTCCGTGCACTAAATTCAATCATTGTAGCTTCTATAGAATTCTTCTAAATTGTCAGCGATTCTCAAACCTTATAGCATCCGTTTTCAAAGATATGCACTACACAAAACTTGCCTCATCGATTAACTACTGCTGCTCCTATACTATAAATACCAAGAAAGAAAAAATAAAAAAGCAAAAATTTATGACCACTCTCACGAACAGTTGACTGAGCACCAGAGAGTCTATAACTGCCACTTTACGTTCAGGCATCGTGAGTTATACGTGCGCTGGTCATCTCATCACATCCTTTCGATCGTCAAACTTGACACAACTGATCTGGTCCATTACCCAACCCCACCCCTTCCGCGATGCTGTTCAACCAACTCACTCGCTGATTGTTGTCCTGTGTTCATCTGTGTACACGACAAAAACTCCGTCTCCGCAAACGGTAAGTATAGATTATTACCTGTTGAAACGAACAAATTTCAAAAACCACCTGCCCCTTAACATCAACCTATTTCACCAAAATACCTCCAACTTTCACAGAAATTACAAAATTCCACGGCCCCTATGGACATCCTCACCCTGGCATGACTCTTCCGTGTTTGCTGGTTTTTCTTGGTTTTTTCTTTCCTCCTGTGCTCGGTGGTTTGTTTTCTTGTCCTTTTTCAACCGCCTGAACAACTCCCCCTCGAGCACCTCGGACATAAAGAATTCCTTTCTGTTCACTCTAAAGCTACATCAAGCCGCATAAAAACTAGTGACATAAGGAATCTACGCTCCACGTATGGTTTTGGCCAATTCCCAGTAATTAGCGCTTCTCCTAACCATTTAATCAAGAACCACTATCAGGGTGAAATCCGGGTCCCGAGGAAATCTCCCCCCCCCCCCCCTCGCAAACCGGGGGGGGGGTGGGTCGATTTGCCCCTGATTAATACGAGGGGTCCTAATGTGTAATCTGTATCCGGAACGTGGCGTGGTAACCATATGAGAGTAAAGGAGCCCTTTCCTACTAACAAATTGTCATTCAACCATAATTAAAGCTTCCCAGTAATCGAATTAGGAATTAACTATTTATCGCTTCCATCGTATGCTCTCCAGACCTCCTCCACGGACCTACGAATATAGCTTTTTCCAAAGCGACAACGAAGCGAAAGAAATTAAAGCACCGTCAAACATTTATTGGAGATAGTCCACTGTTAATCTTACATCGTTGAAAACCCTGCCCGAGGAGAAAATCGAGGCTTTAAGTTATTCCGATCATAGTTTTTGAATCTCGTATCTGTACCGGAACCACAACAGTAAACCCGATACACTTCTTATTTGGTTGCTGCAAAGCCTGTCATAGCGGGAAACGAACATGGTCTTTTCCAATCATCCCTACAATATGCAGAAACTCTGTTCGAAAAAAGAACGTCGCTCCTGAAGGACCCCCTATTTCTGCATCGACTGGGCGCAGAGCCTCGTCCATAAAGTCGCGATTCCCTAACCCGTGCTTCAGGACACTGCTGTAATGTAACGATACATGCCAACAGCACCTTGTTGGGCTGAAACGGTATCCAGGGGGGGGGGGGGGGGTGGGGATCGCCGTCAATTCCTGTCAAGAGCCGGAAAAGAGAGAGCAATCTATAGTGAGGCTTGACACGGATTATAAGACACTTCTACGTTTGATCACGCTAAAAACACTTCGTTTATTAGCAACTCTCATCACACGCAACACCTTCAATTCCGCGAAGGACCGACGCATGCGTATACTAGACCGAAACTAAATAGAGCTGATCTCTGATTGTGTCAGCGACCCCCGAGAGATTCTACCTAACATTTCAAAGGTTTAAAAATTCCTTGCAGTAATAGCAGTCTGTCAAAGAATCCTGTTTCAGTGAAAAAAAAAACCCCTCGTCTTTCCTCGACGCAGATTTCTCTTAAGTAGGATTTTCGAAAGAAATCAGTAAACCATAAAAGCAAACCCTTCTACTTTCCCAAAACAATCACATCTTCCCAAAAATCGAAAAAATTAGAAATTCTATAAAGACCAACAACTCACAGGAAATTTTAGTACCTTCGACGTTACTCGACGTATAAACAACTGAGTCTACTTATAGGAAAGAATAATAAACGGGCATCTCAAAACAACTTCCAGCGATGGTAGACTGCAATCGAAGCTCTTTCGAAGCACACCTTCAAACGCTCTCGCAAAAAATTTCGAGAAAGTATAAGTGAAACATAAGGGAAGAAAGCGAATTTCATGAAAAACCGCTCCACGCAAAGCCCACCCCCCGACGCCGGGAAATACTGCCCCTTTAAATCGGAAATCTCCCCATGTAACATGCCTATTTATCATTATTTTTCTTATTGCGTCGTTTTTTCTTCTGTTGAGTGTACATGCCGTAGAATTCGTGTTTTCACAATGGTACATTGCTTTTGCAGATCCTTGGTGTGACCACGGATTTCTGCGGTATGGTGCCGAGGTGAAGTGTTTCTCCGTTCCTATTCATTCTAATTGTCTTCTCATTTACTTCAAATGTTTCTTCGTTCTGGTGTGACACTGTAAATCATCGCTCCTGTGATGAGAGGTGCCATATCATTGAGAACCCCTTACGGGGACGGCGACCGAACTACCCGTCACCGGGGTCTACCCACAGTGGGTTTCTTCCTCGACACGGATTTGCACCCTGACCACACATAGACGCACTGACCTGCATCCGATCCGGGAGTCGACTGCTCCCGCAAAAACAATCGCTGAGACCCTTCCTTCTTCTTCATCCTGAACGAGAAGTCGCTGCCCCAAGATGGAGTTGACGATCACTTTGGTTCCCAACCGCTCGTCCGGGAATTTTGAGTATGCGTCGAGCTATAATTTAATCAAGCCCGCTTTTTCCACTACAAGCAGCAAACAACCTCACTGACGTAATTGAAACAATCATCTAAAAACAAAAATATGAAACCCAAAGCACAAAAACCGGTTATAACGGGCAATATAACGAATGAGTAAAGGCCGTTTTTTTCAGAATAACCAAACAGATAGTACTGAAATTCGCTCAAGAACAGATAGCCTGAATTACCGAGATTCGAAGAAAAGACATAACAGAGACGGAACTCGTAACTTTGAGAGGGAATTTGTCCATTACTACCCATTCCTCAACACTCGTCGCCTCTTGCGCCACTGTAAAACCCGTCAAACTATTTTTAGGCTACGAGTGACTCAAGGACTTGAACAAACTGTGACCTCTGCGTAAAGATGAAACTCCCAAATATTTTATCACATCACAAGCTGTTAACGCGTAATAGATCTATGCCACCGTCTGTAAATTAAAACAACTAAACCTCGAAGACATCGGTTTACCCCACACAGTTTAGGTGAGTACTTCAGTGAACTCATCTTGCGATCTGAATGTTTGTCGAATTACGTAAGCCGAATTCAAATTACTGATACGCCAAACCCACTATATCGACTAAGCCGAGTTCAGACTTCTGCCCATCGAGACGATCGCTAACATCCACGTCGCGCCGCGGCAGCGAACCGCTCGATTGCCGTATCGCAACCAACCTGCGTACGCTACGACCGCTCTATTCGATGATTTACGTCGGTCTAACCATTCACGGCAAAGGAGTGTTTGGCCCCAATTTACATGGGTGAGAGATTTAGGTCAACTACTAACCAGGTAAGAAGCAATTACACTATCACATCTTTACTGCTAGCGTGTATTCATCTCACTCAGCACCGATTCATGCCTATCGATCTACCAACAGGTTTATCGGACAATCCACTGGTCTCGACATCCGAACCGCCACTCGTCGACTTCACATGGCTCCCAGACAACGTCCGCCTTCTCATCCCTCGCATACCACTTGCCATCAAACTCGCGTCCGGGCGTCTGAAAGCAAACTACCAACTCCCCCGCTGTAATTTCAACGAAACTTATAATCCGAAAAAAGTTCCCAAATATAGAAACAGAACACTTTCCTGCCTTACGAATTTCAACTAAATCGATTACAACGGCACTAGGAGGTGATTGATGGGATGAAGGTATTGATGTGAGAAACTCCGTCAAACATTGTGCGACAGAAGAGGAAAAACCAAAAAAAGATTACCTATTGTTAGTGTCCCAAGCCGGTCTTAATACCTGATTGGTCGAGTATATGTAAGGATCCCTGCCGTCTTTGGTTAGTAATCCCGAATAATGCAATAGAAAATTTCTCAGATTTCAATTATTATCAGCGTTTATACACAAATGCAACTCAGAAATATTCCCAGCATATGACAAGCTACACCGACTTCCAAATGACTGACCGCGAAGTTTAGGTAAAGCAAAATTAGCTTAGAATATTGCAACTAGCGCACCTTTCCGTAAAAAAACGCCACATACCCACACCCTTTGCCGCGAGCGCCACGTCACCGGCCGCATTATGCTTCCTGTAAACCACCTGCAATGCATTACAAAGGCCTACTCTAGTTCCTTGACCGCTGAGAATTCTGCTGCATGTCACTATTTATGTGCGAGTTAATGAACGTGGACTTATTAGCAGAAAACATCAGAACCACTTTTTCTTCTAACGTGTTTGTTTATGACGTGTCGCTGGCACTCGGGGCGGCCACCGGGGTCGTGTATGGGTTTTCTTTGCGCTACCGTCCAGGACTTGCACCTGTGCAGCACAACCCACTCCGCGACATATGGCTATAAGAGCAGTAGCGCCGTGTGGTGCGCCGGGGGTATTCATTTTGAGTAAAGCAGCAACAAATGACTGAATAGAGATGGAGCTATCCACATTTATGCCTCTTGACTGGCCCATATAAAAAAATGAAAGTGATGAGAAAGGAGAAAAGCAAATCCCAGTTAGAAACATGGGCGCACCACACAACGAGTATTGTTGTTAGGGCAAGGCGTGCACGTTTCGCGCGAATCGCAAGCTTGATGCGGTTTGAACGCCTTATTGGCTGAAGCTGATAATTCACCAAGTCGCAGAGCGCGTCGCGCTCGCTTCACGCTCCGCCACTTCGCATAGACGCCCACCAAGCCAAATTAGTTACAAAAGCAACGAACGGGTCAGGAAGACAAATTCTTCCCCAATCAATTTTCTTCGCGCTAGTCCATAGTATGAAGAGCGTCATCTGTGCCTTTTGTTGAATTTGTGTACTAGAAGATGACTACTAGTTATGAGGCAAACTGTAACTGGAACAGGTTAACTACTCATGTGATGCAGGGCTGATTTCCTAGCTAACATCGAAAAAAGGTGGATGGGGTCGCTAAATGAATCCTCCGGGGTAGAAATCGCGATAACTGTCGCCTGATGATATGGAGACAGAAGTACCAAAGGTGTGTCAGAGAGAAAAAAAAACGAAAGAAATGGTCAAAAATCCGAGTAGTGGAATAGCTTCTGCAACAAGAAGCTCAACTGAGTCTAGCCAGCGGCTTCTATAACCACATGAAGACTCCAATGATTCCGATTGCCTGGTCTGGTAATATACTCAGAAAATACCTTCGATTTGTGTTTGCCTTGTGTTGCCGGATAACAGGCATCTGTCAGTGAAGATGTACACTGGGTGTGTACCTTGACGTCACAATCTGAATATTGAGACATAGCCGTTAGAACACCATTGAAAACCAAAAACTTACTGGCACAAAAGTAACACCATGGTTGCATTCCCCAAATGGCATCTCTGCACTGATAGCAATAGTGAACAGTATTCACCGGATTTACCATAAACATATGTCCTTTCACCTGAATCAACAGTTATTTTAGATCGAAGTTCTAGAACATTACTGGATTCATCACTGCGATGGATGAAAAATTGCCAGGGTGGCACGCTTGCAAAATTTCTTCAATTTTTTCATTTTCTTATTAGCTTATGTTGCTTTTTGTGCACTGCAGATACCCTCTCCTTCAAAAAGCCAGAAAGTGTAAGGTGCAAACCAAACACCACAACTGACGACACCCTCCAAGTAAATCTGGCAAATGATCGAATACAACTGTAACAGGTTAATCATTTCATTGGCAAAAAATATTTGCATTTTCTGGAGGCCGTCGTCACTTGTGGTGTATGGTCTGCACGCGACACTTTCTGGCTTTTTGAAGAGGAGGGTATGTATAGCGCTCTGTCACAGAACAAAACTGCAACGCATGACTGTGGCTACGTAGGACGTAACAAATGGTAAATTCTATGTAAACTTGGCGCGAAATGGCTACAGTAGCACGGCTGCAACTCGTCGACTGACTCTGCTCTCTGCCGGCGCCGGTGGCCTACCTGTCGGTATCCGAGAGAACTCACAAGAGGGTGTTGATCTAAGTTTAACTTGGCTGAAGTTCTAGCGTAGAATGTCGACATTTTTTGGATTGGCGTATTATTGCGGTCGGGGCCATGCAAATATGCGCGGGTTAGCGCATAAGCAAGCAATTAGATAATTCGCCGAACCACGTCACTTCTTATCCAAGATCGGACGAAGAAGCGCGTCCCTGCTTGAGGGCGTGGGGCGTCGCTTTGCTTTTCTGCATTTTCAGTCAATTCAACATCCAAACAATTCACATATCGACCGCTGTTAACTCACACTTTGATCTGGGTGTGTGCTTCATAACTCACCCTTATGACGGTGCCAAACCGCAAACGATAGCCTGAGTTTTCATGTCTCACCGATTCAAAACGTTCGATGACCGACGATGTGTTTTCCAAGGCTCGACATCATCTGCTCTCGCGACCCTGGAACACAGCATGTGACAAACATCATTCATCCCATGAGTCATACAGCCAAAACTAAAGTCGTTACAAGACTGCATAATTGTGAAAAAAGAAAAACCAACACCCGATCTTCCATAGCGAAATCGCCACGAGCTAAGGTGGCCATTATTGGCATCGAAATGTACCAAATCCTAAATGCAAATGAATAATTTAGAAAAGCTGACAGGGAAGAAGGCGACATCTTTTTGGGTTATCGAGATTTGCTCGCCGATATAGGAGCAGGAAGAACTTATACTTACCTCGTTTTTGTATCGCGTCAATTGGCCTTGCAGAAATTTCCACCATATACAGCCCAAATTAGTCCCTACTTGCTGCGAGCTCGGCTTCAGAGTAACGTCATCGCAAAACCATGTCACGCAACCGTTAAATTAAACACTCATAGTCAATCCGAGGCGAGTTTCGTGGGTTTTTTATTTTGATTTATCCTTGTGTTGAGAATTGCTTGAGACGCACTTCTGAGGCCCGGAATCAGATGCAGCAAACCGCTCACACCCTTCCTTCCTTCTAGCGCCCCGCATTCCCTGCGACCACACAAATATTTACGATTGGCAGCGAGCGCGAAACGGATTCATTTGACTCCGAAGACAGCACTCAAAATTTTCGGTTTCAAATTGAACGAGAACGAGAAGTTGTGGAAGAACATACCCCTCACAGGTTGAAATGCGCTTTGTAAATCATCTGTAGAGGAATTGTTACCCTACCGTTGGGACGTTTTGAAATTTCTTTAGATCCCCCTCCTTCATGAGAAATTTCATACGACCCCTTCTTCGCAACTTCTTTTTCCTTTTCCCTCGAAAAACACCGTCGAGCGGGGGAGGGGGAGGGGGACATACGCACGCTGAAGCCGGCAAATTTTCTCCTGCGCCTCACCTCATTACATGTAATCTCGTGCTACCGAAACAAGTACTACCCCACCCCCCCCCGTCACCACAAACCTCAAAAATCTACGACCACCCGTTGGTACTTGTCCCAACGTAAGGTTGACCCTGCCAGAAGCTACTGAAAGGTAGTGAGACGGAACAGAACCACTAAATCATGTTCAGACCGATAGGGGTAGCAAGAGTAACACATATGACAGAACCAGCATATGCGCTACAGTGTTGTTCAGGAGAGCTAGGAAGATGGAAATTGGAACAAAATATAAGGTCAGAAAGAAACATATCGACAAAGTTGAAGAGCACAGTGGAAAGCCCAACTCTTAACTACGAGGGTCAAAAACCTAATGATACCATTGGGAGCAGTTAGACCACTTCTACATACATACAGCATACAAATAATAGATGAGTGCTGGCCCTTCGATCACAGAAACCATAGCTAAAAATCAGCTAAGGACACAGCGAGCTGTCCCCAGATGGAATAGCAGGGAACTTGTTGGAAAATTAAAACGAACTAAAGATTTAGGATGATTATACTCAGCATCTGACTGGAGATAGGTGCTACTAACAGTAATGTACATATTTAGTGAAATTACTTTTACAAATAAAACCAGTACTTCTAGCTTTCTTCTGATGAAAACGGAAATCGGAACAGAAGGTTTTCATGTGGAGGTTTTGGTGGCGTCACACATTCGATTTGAGTTAAGAATGGTAGTGACATTTTGGAAAAGATCTGCATGAGACAAAAAAAGTTAAAACATAATGTCAGAAGTCTGCGACAAGGCGATCACCACGGTGGTTGGACAAATTGATTGGTCTGGGTGATTCGATCCGGGATTTGACACCCAGTCTATGTGTGGGGTGAATAGCGGCAATTGCCATAGCATCGTTCCTGTGTGATTTCGATAGGAAATCTTATGGTAAGTTAACAGAATCCAGGCGAAAAACGGAAAACCGGAATTCGGAATGCCACTTATATCGTGTTAACAGCAAATTCTTAACATCCAGTCTTAATCCAGAACTAGTTCATAATAATGCAGTTGTTACTGGATATTTCGAACAAATTGCACATAAAATTACCTAGTTGACGTTTTTGGCGGAAATTTGCCATATGCTCGTTGATATCCGTGACGGCACGCTGTCGACCAGGGACAAATACCCTCTTCAAAATCTCCACATCAGATTCACAAATCTGCTCAGACGTCGTGGCAAGGATCTGAAGAAATGAACTCGTACTTCGGCATAAAATTTAAATACCTCAAAGTAGTAATAATATCTGATTCATCTGTCAGGGAATGGGTGTAGGAAACATGGCAGCATGTGCCAAGCTACGTGAAACTTCATGGAAACCAGTCATTAATTGGAGCCAGAGAGTAAGAAATAACAACATAACAACCTGTATGGCGCAGAAGAAACAACCGTATATCCGAAATGCCCAGGTTCCAAGGAAACCGAACATGGAATTTATTGTAAGAAAAAACGTTACGTAAGAATGCTAGTGTAGGGTTAGATAGGGTGAGGTTAGAAGCTTAATAACAAAATTGTTTTTCAAGTATGAATGCGGACGAAAAGCAACAACAAAACAATGACACAATGAGACTTCAAAACGGTTTTTGGGACGGAAGCTTACAGAGCTTCGGAGAACGGGTTCATATCTATGGAAAGATATGGAATAAGCACAATTTTATAACATGATTTTTTTTACGAAATTTGGAAACTGAAAATTTGGTCGTCAGTGATGTGTGGCACCCTAATCGGCGTACTTTGTGAGTTTTCGTGGCGAAGATCAACCTCTTTCAACGACATTATGGGACCACCAATCGTTGGAGGAGTGTCTGTTAGGGCTCCTTCCGCGGAGGGAAGGGAAACGGGGGAGAACGGTCCCCGACTTTCAACATTCTTCACAATGTGACAACTGACCTCGCTTCCATTTTAAACCCATTTCACACCGAAATGTTGCCCCTATGAAAGTTTTTTTTTCTAGGAATCTCTGGGAAAACTAGAAATTTTTGAATTTTTCTGCAATCACACATGTCCCACCTCTCGCAAATCGGGCATTTTGGAGATGGAATTGTTGAGGATCACTATGGAAAAGCTCGAATGAGGATCGCATGGGGATCTACACCACGGAAAGAAAAGGTGGGGTTCGTTCTGCGGACCCCGAATTTTGCTGAGACCATGACTGGCACTGATTGCTACTCGAATGGCCTGTGTGCACGTAAATGAGTGATCCCCTGGGCTTTTTCGTGCATTTCATTCCTTCCCTACAGAGAAAGATCTAAAGATTAGTTTGAAGCCTTTCTTTCAAATATCTAATTTCTTCTGTAGTCAATGTTATAAAAAGCTTAAAAGGCATGCCTTATTAGTCATGCAAGGGCACTGTTTGAGTGAGAAAAGAATGATGCACGAAAAAACGTTTCGGCGAACAGTTTTGACCGTACTGTATGTAGAAAGAATCTTGAAATGAAATGTCAGGCTCTACTGAGTAGAACAAAGCTTTCTCCGATGGATTCATCAGTTTCACGAGATAAATTCAAATAATAAATTGGGGTCCAACACACTGTTTGGAAGCACACACTACGTCGCAGTTGCAGAAACAATGATTCATGGTTACGAAACCGGTGTCAGACTTTGCGATTGCGGATTCGCTAGCAGATCGAGTGGTACGAGCGATGCGCCAGCTAATCAGCTGAATTCGCTGGTGCATTGTTCGAACCGCTGGCGCATCACTGGTATCCCATGCATTGCAGTAAATCCGTGGAACACCGGCTTAAAGCCGATGTCAGACTTTGCGAATCGAGTGATTCGCTAGCGTCCACGGTCTCGTCGTGGCCAGCGAACCGCTCGATTGACTGGTACCGCAACGCGATCGCGGACGCTAAGGAATCGGTAGTTGCGAACCGCTCGTTTCACAAAGCCTGAATCGTCCTAATGTAGCTATTCAGAAGGTGTGGTGAATCTTTTCCATGGAACTACCTTCGCTACAGTCTTCACAAATCACCATAGCAAACTAAACACAATTCTCTCTCACAATTCGTGCAGAATGAACGGGTTTTCATGAAAAGCCAACCGTTCTCTCGACGTGTAACAATACATACACGTTTGGTTATGCAAGGCAAGGCGAAGTTGAAAAACAAGTACGTCAATAGGCTATTACATACCTTATCGATTGGTTGAATAATACTTTGATCGGAGTTCGGAATCACAAGCGGTGAATTCGGTATCACGAATGTCGTAAAAATCTCGAACGCCCATCGTCGAAAATCTTTCGGTGCACCTTGAGCATTTTGGAAAGCATCCGTAATCATATAGAAGAACTGAAAATACAAATTTTCGCATTTTAATACATTTCCTTTTTCAGCGAAGTTATTACATAGATTTTTCATAAGGTGTTTTACGTTACGACCAGATTTTCCACCTCAGAGAACCACTCCACCAAGGCAGGAGCCTGACAGCCCTCTCTGTCGCTTGTTATTAATTTATACATCTTTATTTATTTACTTTTAATTCATCTATTTACTAGTTTGCTTGTTTACTTAATAGGCCACAGCATGGGCCACATAACAGTTTGGACAAATTCAGAAAGGGAAAAAATAAAGGAAGCAAAAAAAAGAGATTGAAAAGAAACGACGCGCGAAAAAAGCAAATAGGCTACACATCACGGTTATTCGCTGGTATTATGGCCGTGATCTGCCTAAGCATGGTCAACCGAGATTTGTGGCCTATTCATATATGCCACCCCCATAGCGCTGATGTGACGTGGTAGTTCGTTGAAGCTACTCCAACTTGAAACACTTTCAACTCCTTCCCCAAAAGAGGGTGAAAAGATAAAAGACAAACAAAAGGTAAGCGGTGAGGGGGTGGCTGATTGCTGAAGCGGAAAGATTAAAAAATTTTCTTGAGCTTTCGCAGAAATTGGTCATGAATCTCAAATTTTTTTCACCCTTCGTTTCCCATGTCCATTTAAATTACGATCCTACTCCGACGAATGAGACACCCCGTTCCCCATAAATAATTAAATACGACTCTGCACGTCTGGCTAGTTCAGACGGAAGAGGCCGCTACTTTTAAGTACATACAAGAAGTCTCTTCCCCTACTGAAGTACTAGATGGTGCTACTAGTAGAGCACAATGAGTTTTCTTGCTCATTCTCGCAACGCCTATTTGAGACGATCGCCGCCAGACGACCCCCAATTTTTCTTCTCAATAAATTATTCACACGAATTCACTAATCTTCACTACACCACTTGTTTATTCGGGGCTAATGTTCGCCCAGCTTGCAATTGGTGTTTTTACGCTGGCAGTCGCGACCAATCCTCGGGCATTACTCAAAGTGTCACAACGATCGTGACACAATCACGCCCATAGAGATGTAGAAATTAAAGAGGAAGGGATCTGAGGGTGGGCATCAATTGTTGCATTCCATATGGAAAAGTGGGAACTGGAGCATGATCAGTTCTACTGAGATTTTGAAGCCGGAACTCATCTAAAAATTCAGCGAGAAATCGCTCTTCCGGAAAACAAATTCAAATAAATCTTTTCGGAGCGATTTCTCACCCAATCCGTTCGCTTGCATAGACCTGGCTAATTCTATGGGAAAGAAACAGTAGCAGCAGTTAGCAAATTTCTCAAGACAGCCGGAATCCGGGAAGTAAACCCCCTTTGGTCCACCTAAATTTGCTTATTGAATAATCGTCGAAAAAGGCACACATTTTCCAGTAGTTGGAAATAAGTGAGGCTCGAGAATGAATATAGTTGTGCGAAGAGGAAGAAAAAGAAGTCACTGAAACCACTAAAATTGAGTAGTTCCTTTTGTGTGAAGTCGACCGGGATCAAAGAAGAGAAATAGCGCGCTAAGGAGAGAGAATACGAAAGAGTTGCTTCACGAGAGAGCACAGACAGCCGGCCGTTACATTACTAGCAATAGGAGCGGCGGTCAGCTCCGGTAATCGGTACCACTCATGAGGCTTTACCGGGCCCTACCGCGCATTTCGTGAAGTAAGGGTGGCATAACCTCAGCGCTCGGGGTTAGTGGAGTTATGGGTGGGATAGTGACCTAGTTGGTTAGGCAGTTGTAGACGAAATGAAGTAATACTGTTCATTGCTGGATGGCTCCTACTCTACAGCTTGAACTTAGTTTCCACGTGTATAAGTGACCTTGGACGTCCCAGGGGTAACGGAATAGGCGGATAAGTGTCGTAGCTGCACGTAGCATGGCGCACACAGTAGTCGGTTTGTAACCGATGGAAAAGCGAAGAGAAAGCTGTGAGACATGATGAGGGCTCACTTTCTCACAGATAAGTTTAGAGATGGATGAGATTTTAGAACTCAGCAAAAGCTGTTTTCGGGCATGTTTGACTTAGAGTTTGAAAGGTGATGGTCTTACAATCTATGCTCTGGTTAAGTGGATGTTCTATAAAGAGCGTTTGCCGTTTTTGTTCGCCCCGATTATTAAACGTGTCGTGGAATTCGTGGTTTGTGCAGATAAAGAAATTCGGAAGTCCCACACTATTGGAAGCGATCTGTGCGTTGATAGACAGGCCGAGCCGTGAAATGTCATCGGCACAAAAGGCGGGTAATGTAGTGAGACGAAGTGCAGGCCATTAGGAGGACCGTAGAAATTCAAGCGGATATGCATAGAGTGGTTTCAGACATCACCTGTGGAGCTTCCCTGCGCGATCTCATTTGTGAGCTTCTCCTCTAGCGAGTCAATGCCAATGGGGCTCAAAAATGATACGGTAGCACACTACTGTAATTGTCAGCGAAGAAAAAGGGAAAGAAACCACTAAAAATCCAATGAAAAAGGCTCTTGCTTTTCTGACCGCTAGCAGAGTTAGGGAGACAAACAATTCAAAGGACACTGAAAGCCGAACCAAGAGGCGACAGAAGAATATGAGAGCGCATAGCGGGGAAAGAGAAATAGACACAGAAACGGTGGGTGTGCGTGATTGCTTCAGGTGAGCATGGATGCAATTTTACGCCCTATGGTGCTTTCAACCCATTTTGAGTAGCGAAGATGGCTCTATTTCTTGTGGATCGGAACAGCAAACCCATTGCTGCGAAGATTGGTCAAGTGATCTAATCGCGAAACCTGCCCTTGAGCTCGTGGATAACTCTTCGGGTGGCTTTTTGAGCTGAGTAGTAGGAGCGAAGCGTGAATATTATTTTGCTTGCTATTTCAAAAATGTGAGGGTACGTATTTAATGTATATTGTACGTAAGTATGAAGTGTGCCGAACATGAGAACAAGAGCAATTTTCTGCGTGGTAGGTGAAGGATTAAGATATCTTGCAAGGTAACGACATAACGTACCACGATGACCGAAGCCTGGTATGAGTCCCTTGAGGCCCTAATTCTCAAAATTAAGCATCAAAATCGGCAAAGATTAGCATCATGGAAACGCTCAACCATGTGTCACAAAGTAATTTTTGTTTACTGTAGCAACGAGCTGATACACTTAAAAGGGAGGTCTTTCAGGATGAGGGGCGCTTTTTCGAAACGGTTTTGTGCATATTGTAGGGACGATTAGGGAACACAAAACCATGTTTCATTTTCGCTGAACGGTTATAGCAGTACCAAAAAAGAAGCATAAGATACTGTTAAGGATTCGATCCCCCGTGGCGACTAAATTTTGCTTTGGGTTGGCGCCTACTGTTTGGTGCCAGATCACGCTAAATATCAAAACCAGATGTCAAACTCATTGTCAGGACCTTTCTGAAGCCAACAAGTGGCCGCCAACCTTGATTGCAAAATTTATTCGTCGCGGGGATTGAACTATCAAGAGTACTATTCACCACTTTTTTGGTAGTACTAAAACCGTTCAGCGAAAACGAAACATGGTTTTGTGGTCCATACATGTGTCCCTACAACATGCTACTTGAACCGTTTCCAAAAAAGTCACCTTGCCCTGAAAGACCTCCCTTGCTAGTATTAGGTCGGTCAAAAAGTATCCGCCGTTTTGGCCCCCTAATTTTGAAGCACCACAACTTTGCAGAAACACAATCTTTTCGTTCGAAATAAAATAAAATCTGTCCAGCAGATTGTTCTCAATCAGACACATGCTAAGAAGTTCCCTCCTATAGATCTCTAATTTATTATAGGCTAAAAGCTGTGGGAAGGTGCATTTGACATGCCTCAGTTCTCAACGCGATTTCTCCTCCAAGAACTACGTTGAAAAGCGGGAATTGGTGGTTCGTGTAAGATGTATCTGAGCTATATAGAGGATAGCAAAACAACTTCTGAGCCATTTCTGAATGGACTCTACAGAGCGTATGTTTGATGGGCGATTTAGCGCTATCGTGGCGAAGGACTGGACCTCATTTTTTCCTTGAAGCAGACTATCATCCCCGTAGTTTCTGATGTTTTATGTTCTAGTCTCTTCGAAAGGACTCGGCCGTCGTCGAATGAGTCAATTCTCGGACTCTGAAATGAGCTAGGCCATCGAAAATTGAGGAAAATCCTTATTGGAGGCGCTCCAGGTTTTGCAGCGTTCCAAGGCAGCTTGGTTTCGTCCACATATTTGGTAACCCTTTCACTGTTAGCGTGCAGAAGTGTGGTCTTACCCCACACTATTACCCACCTTGAAAATTGTTCCTTACTGTTGCAAGGAAGAGTCCAAGCACACACCTCCACGCGCGTCGCAACTGCTAAAGCTGCCAGCACGGGTTACTCCGGTGAATAGATTGACGGCATTCTTCCTGCTTTCTCACAGCGTCCATCAGGCTGAGTTCGGTGCCTTTAGAGACCCAACCTCTAATACACACCTGTAGTTGGGTATCAGTGATAAGCTTCCCTTATTTCCTTTTCACAATCCCATAAATTGAGGGCACTCCTTATACTACGCGTATCTCTTTCGAGCTTTATTTCTCCAGGCCCAAGCCTGCCGAGCTGATTTTGCGCTATGCGTTCCCTAGCAGCACTCCTTCTCAATGCAGTCGCCATATTACGAGCTGGCCCTGGCATGTCTATTTCAAGTTCGATAACATGAGGTGGCAGCAATCGAAAATCACGATTTTGCTTATCCTGAAAAGGAGGGTAAAACGACAAATGCTCTCGGAATCACCTCGAACCTTCGTATGAACATGAAAGCGCTGATCTTCCTCCATAAGATGACACCCAAGTTGTTTGAGTAGTTGCGAAAAAAACTATCAAAAAATGCAGGGGACTACTCGAGGTGCAAAACGGTAGGATAATTTTTGACCGACCTGATACAACTATGAAAGTTGTAGAGTAACATCGATGTCTAATCTTACAGACCCCCAGCCTTCATAGGACAATTCTATGAACAGCTCCTGTCGAGGCGCCACTTTTTCAGCAGCCCGAAAGAAAGTCACTAATTAGCACGGTATAGATGTACCAATGAATATCGCGGAGAATCGGATAGGTCTTATTGACCTGTTCGGTTAGTTCTTTCAAGAATGGTACGTCGTGCTTGATGCAATAATTACGAGTCTACCAAGAAGCTCAGCCTGTTTTTTTGTCAGGCTCTAGTGTGACGTTACGACCAGACGGCTCCTGTCCTACGACAGAATCTTATTTTCTGAGCCACACTTTTCCGAGCAGAAGCCCAAAATAGTCGCCGTAGCTCGACTTTTTTTATTTTAGAGAACGCCACGTACTTTACACCACTTCAGAATCGCTGTAACGTTTGATTCAAGCTAGCGTACAAGGACCTGAGAGGCCATTCAAGGTGTAAGCCAGGATTTTTAAAGCTTCGGAGGGCCTACACGAGCTGACTGGCTCGAGAGAGATTGGAAGACCGGGTTATATCCAACTTGATTTGATCCCCCATATTAGCCGTCGCCACTAGCGTTATGAGGTGAATTGCCCTTCCTATAAGTGCTTGAGAAAATAACAACATTGGGAAGTTATCTGGACAAACATCATTCCGTAGTTGACATTTCATCGTCTCCAGGAATCCATGTGAAGTTGAAGCTTTGAAGTGTTGGTCTAATGCCAAGCGTTTTTCTTCCTAAGGTGTCACCTTTATTTAACTAATCCGCTAGGTCATAATAACTACAGAGGTGTTTTCAATTACTGCTAGTCATCGAAAAGCAGAGAGGCAAAAGCCGCCAGAGAGTTTCAGCTACTGAGAAATAGCAATAGGTATGTGGTCAGGAAAGAGTCGTGCTGTATGATTATTGCCACAACGAGGTACGGAAATGGAAACCCAGTTGAAGAAACTCGAATTTCGGCATGTAAAGACCTCATAATCGAGAAAAATAACTAAGAAAATAATTTACTATTCAAACATTGTTAAGAGGTTTCATGTTCATGCCTCAAATCTTGAGGATCAAGGGCATTTGAGAGCTTATTTCATAGGATCATTGGACCTGTCCCTTCCGAGAAAAAGGTTGACGGGTTCACAACCGTAGCAGTAGGGCCACTTTCACGACTCATATCATGTGGAAAGGGCAATATGGGCTCAGAAGGTTAACCCATTGCGGACCGCCGTTACAATTGCACCTCCGCAAGTTTTTGTCATCTGTTCAATCAGTGGCCGATGGCCTATCAAAATTTAACCAGTATGCCAATAAGTGATATATCCCATGTCCAAAAAAGTAAACTGAAGATTTTGTAACTTAACAAAATACCGAAAAAAAAGATTACTGTCCTTCACCGCGTGGTGGCGTGCTGCACCATGTGCAGCACGCGGTCTGCAATGGGTTAAACAAAGGGGACCTGAAGCAACACGCAAGTCCCACATCGCGGTACCTACCGTCTCGCTTGCCGCTATGCTCTCTCGTTTCCATCTGTCAATCTCTCAAGGTTTCTGAGAGTGCACGTCCGCCAGACTCTCTGACTCTGACCGTTCACAAAAAGGACCCTATTTAGATGGTTTTTATGGTTTCGTTTCGTTCTTCTTCACAGGTAAGTCACCTGGCATACAATGTTTCATATTTGCACCCCATATTTACTCCGTTTTTGCTCTCGCAGTGTGTGCCTTCGAAGAAAAATATTTTCTAAACAGTAGCTCTCTTTAATACAGAACGCACTGAAAACTGTTTCTTTGAATATTTTTTAGCGCTACTGTATGGACTTACCAAGCTATTCGGATTAGCATTTGATAGTAAGTAGTTGATAAATACAGCGAGGTGAGCAGGATGTGTTTTTAACTCCGCCAAATTTGAAAATGGACCATGGCTATCGATCTGAAATTGCACACGTTCTATATAAGAATAACATTCCGCGATCAGTTTTGATAGAGCAACTCTTTGAAAGAAGGGATAGCTGGCTGGATAGACAGATATCGCAGAGGTAGTGCCACTTCTGCGACTGAAAACGCATAGCAAGGAAGCTATGGACCTACGAATACCCCTCGTATACCCAAACATGCTTATACGTACACCGTGATGAATGCATTTATTGGTGTCTGCATCTCGCCTTTACCCTACGTTTCCTCGTCTCCCAATCTCTTCTCGTCTCGCTGTCCCGTGCTTCCAGGACTATCTGCCTCGTAGACTAGCCCACAGCCCGAGAACACACTTATTCACTTTTCTTTCGGCAGTTACTTTCATTTTCATCTGAGAACCTCTTTAAACCTCGACTTCGCACCAATTTGTTTAATTTACATAGGATAAGGGACCTGCCCACTGATCGGTTATGCATGACTCTTTCAGCCATTTCTGAAACTTTTGCAGTTCAGTTCTTTGTGGAATTGATGTTCCGCCGGGAAATCGAATGGTGGGCGCAAGTGCAGTTAACAAGGAGCTCCGCAGAGTTTCGACCGGGCGCAAACCGAATCACAGCTCAATAGCCTTCATCACAACCGCTGACATGCCCAGCTTCCTTTCACTGAGACACTATGTAAGAATCAGGCTGAAATCCACACCTCGACATATCGTGAAGGCAAACTCTCCGTTTCATCCTCGTCCGAGTCGCCATCCATTGGAGTACGAGACTGAAACGATATGAAATGAGTGAATTCACTCTCTAAAGTTTTTGAAGTTGACTTACTTGACTCCAAGGGGGTTCGGCTGGTTTCACGTGTCGCAGTTGCGATTGAAGCGACACGATCCGCTTCAGAGCACGGTCAAGCTTCTCGCTGTTCTCTGAGTCGCGAAGTCCCTGCAAAAATGAGCTTGGACCTCAAATTCGATTTCATTCTATGAGAGGTCATGGTAGCCGCTGGAAGCAAAAACGACGTCTAGAATACAGTGAATATTTGATAACTTAGCTGCTTACTTCATACACACCAAAACTCTAGTCATTGGTAATGAATCAGTAGTGTCTTGTAAACTCAATTCCTCGAAATGACCACCCTATTTTGAAAATGGCCATCGATAAGCTAGTAGCTTCCTTCAACTTGGCCATATTATTGAATTTTTTTGGAATTTTCTCCAATTCCAGAGCAACTTGAGGAGTGTTTCTTGTCACAATGCTTCCGACTTTACAGTCAAGTTGAACTAATGAGGTCACCGGCACAACATTTTAAAGTAGTCAGGTTATCAGTTATCGCAGACGTTATCAGTTTTCCTGCCCACTAATGGAACACTACAGCAGGTTACTGATAGCACTTTTTCATCAATTAGTATATTGGTAAATACCACATGGTATAATAAATAATGAATAGCCAGCCATTTTGCTTGAGTCGAAAGCATTATCAAAAGATTGACCAATAGTGGACGTGATGTGCATGGTGCACCACGTGGACACAAGGAGAAGAAACTTTCAATGACGTTCTCACATTCCCAACTTGAGAATCTTTGTTTTGAACCCGTAACACAACATATTTATTCTTACTAATAAAATTATTGGTAGGAAAGAGAATCAGATGAGGAAAAACATTCAAAAAGTTACGAGATACCTAAATAAGCGCTGCTCTCAAGGGGTCAAACTGCTGAAAATAGCGACTGAAACCATTTTTTAAATAAAAATCGTAGCCCATACTGCTCGTTCTCTTTTACAACCTGATGATGTGCGCATTTTTTTGAGTCGAGCCTTTCCCGTCGCCTTAGTCAAAGGTCCTACTGCAAGAGTAGTCGGACAAATTCGAAAAGAAAAACGAAAAAAAATGTAAGCCACTCATTTTTGAAGAATGACGATGTAAAAGCAATTATGAACGGGCAGGCAGAAAACACTGTAAAGTTACTGTAAGGTTGGAACGTTACTCAACAGATGACGCATAACAAGAACTATATCTAAACCATTGTATGGTGCAATGGTTCAAATGATGAAACACGTTAAGAATTGAAAGAATGCCCCCTAAAAGAATGGATGGATGGCCTTGGCTCCAGAATTCAGGCGCGTCTATAAACAACGAAAGGTTTTCAGGACTAAAACCCATTTGTGCTGAAGTTCAAGTTCACCTGCCTCGAACGTATGTGGTCAAATCGCTTTATAAGTTGTTCATACTCACATAAAGGCGAATCTTGCTTTGCCTTTCAAATAGCTCAACATCCTTTGATTTAGCAAAAGAAAGGTTTTTTACTGACGGATTCTGTATTATACTGTGAATTCAATGGCAGTATGAGATCGGCATGACTGCACCCGCCCTTGCAGCTGAGCAAAAACACAGCTTTGTGGAACTGAGCGCAAGATTTGATGCGGGTGTGGTTGACTCGAGCCGGCTCATTAAGGCTCGTTCACAAATCGTTAATGCCAAACCGAACCGAACAATGGAGTTGTGGTTTGGGTGTGATTCCCACTTTCTGATCAATACCCGAGCCCTGAGAACCTTTGTAGGCAAACACGTAAAGCGCTAATGAGCAAAATCAAGGGCTAAATGATTATGGTTGAAGAAAAGTCATCAACCGGCTAAGGGATAAAAGCGAGAAAGGGTGGGGTGGGTCGCAGTCTTGGACAAGTTAACGAGACAAGTTTATGAACGCGCGCAAGAAACGCTAAAATTAGGCGATTATGGGAGAGCGAGGATAGAGCTGACTGTGGGGCGTGAAGCTTTGGTTGACGAAAAAGTCGAAGCTCGAAGAAGGGATGGCCACGAGGTCTCGCTATCGCTCTCTCTTTGCCTGGATGCTTAGTAGAGACGGACGGATGGACGACGGACGGACGGCACATTGATCCTCAGCCTCTAGTGAAAAGCGAAAACGACATCGAGACTTGACATATCTGGTGGACTCCTCACATCCACCCACCCACCCCCATCAATCCGCCATGAAAGTGTGAATGATCGCGATTACCCATTCACGCATCATAAATGGCTATCAGACAGCACTCCAACAAGTCCTAATATTCGGGTCAGACCCAGAATATTAGAAAAAACTCTCTTTGAACTCGGAGCAGTGAAAAGATAATTCAGTCATACCCTTTCATTTCCATTTTTTTGGATGAGTTGGGAGCAGGGTCGGTCCTATCGCTGCCACTTTTCAAAAAGTTTTTACGACCCCCCTCCCTCATAAAATGTTTCATACAACCCCCTATTTCAAAACAATTTTTACCCCAAAAAACTACCGTCGAGCGGAGGAGGATGGGGTATATACTTACCGTAAAACCGCAAAAATTCCCTACATTCCCTACAATGTCCATGTATTTTACCCATATTTCAACTGCTCCATTTTCTAGGGGAGGGGGAGGGGGGTAGATCCGCGCGCTGAAACGGCAAATTTTCTTCCGCGCCGCTCCCTACTCATTACATGCAACTTCTTATAACCGAAGCAAGTACGACCCCCCTCTACAAACTCATCTAAATACGACCCCCCCCGTTGCTACTTGTAGCAACATAGGGTTGACCGCTGTTTGGGACCAACAGTTACCACAACCTAATTCGTGATTCACACCTAATTCAACCCGGTTAACCCTTTGACGACCGTGTGGCCCACCGGTGGGCCACACATCCACTCTGAGGCGACTCGTTTTTCGTTGTTTATTTGCCATTTTTTCATGCCTCAAAACTGCCCACATACACTAATGGATCCGCAAAATACTGGGCTCATTACTAATAATGAAATTGTTAGAGAATTTATGACTACTGAAGAAAAAATTTAAAAAGAAATGAAGTGACGCACGCACAACGGCGGTCGTCAAAGGGTTAAAGTCATTGTGGTATCGAAAAATTCACCGGTTTACGCGACCACATCTAAGCTCAAGGCTAGAAGCATAAAGCTTAGAATCGTATAAAGAACATAACATCACTTCAAAGAGCGGGCTAGCACAAAACAGGGAGACACAGCTAATTCGTGAACGTTCTCCTCCATTTCCCAAATTCTGGAAAAATCTCATGGCTGCAAAGAAAAATCGAATCGTTTCAGGCCTTTATCATTTATGAGGGATGGCAGACTAATTTAAACGGGGCAGAAGACATCGACGTGGGTGTAATCATAAATGACGGCTTTCAAATGATAGAATACTATACTCAACTGAATTCCCAACAGTAAGGCCCACCAGCTTCACTTCAACGAGCGCCGGGACTCAGTCCATCCCATGGAAAAGCTCATTCCGGAGATTTTGAAAAGATATATTTTACCTGGCACAAATTCTATATCTTCTTTCCAGTGTTGATTCTTTCTAAAGAACCTTCAACCCAATTTACTAAGCATGTTACAAGCTGCGAAAGGCAATGCGTGGGTGACAACAGCTCCAGCTATTTCAGCGTTTAACCTGGTTCAACCTCGAAACCCTGCCTACAAAACTCCTAAAATGCGTCGAGGCTCATATTATGCCAAATGCGGCCCAAGTACACCCTAACTACAAGAAAATCGAAGGACTACAACTGAAAACAGATGAAGGTGTATTTACTACAATTATTACAGGTATTTGAAAGTTTATAGTAAATTATTACATCCAAGTGACGAAAGACAACAGTCAGCAGCACCTCTGAACATATTTACGCATCACTAGTAAACTATTAGTATATTTCACTTTGTGACCTATATGGAACCATCGCTACTCTACAATTACCCATAAATTTTTGCGATCACGTTGGAAAATTTTTTGAGATTTCAGGATCCCACCCCCCTAGAAGACGCCCCCAACACGACCCCTTCCCCTCCACCCAACAGCTGCCGGCGCCCATAGTGCTCTAAACCCCACTTCCTCCTAGCCTTTTCGGAACGTGACCCCCAAAACTCCAGTCTTTCGAACCTGGGAGGGAAAGAAGCATTGAGCTGCCAAATTTTCGAAACTTCTCGGAATTTTGCAAAAAAAAATCAACTCCCCCCTCCCCCCTCCAAAAAAATTCTCTCCCTATATTGGGCAAAGTAATATCATTTCCCTAAACACGTTCCCCTCATTGGAGAATTTCCAGCGGACTGTTGACGATGTCTGTGTACCGAAGCAAACATTGTATTAATTATTCTTTGTAAAACAATGAAGTATTCCTCCTTTGAAGACCCGGAACTAAGAAAAGATCAAATTGAAACTGAAACCTTGCTTTGTCGTGAAGAAAAATGCAGAAGAACGCAAAAATTTTGCAAGAATTTTGTTTAAAAAAGCACAAGTACTGTAAAACTCGCGGATGCACATCAAGAATAGCATGAGAACAAAATTACTTAAAACGACAAGTGCGACTAATCTACTTTCAATTTGTTATTTTCCACAGCTTTTATTTTATTAGTTTCATTATTTTGGGGTATTTCAGAAAACTGTCAAATTTCTTGTCCGAAGCGAGAATTTAAGAATGCCGCCGCCTTCAGTCACAATCAAACGAGCTAGCGCCGTTACAACTTTGTGAAGAAGGAAGTTCGCAGTACCTATCAGACCAAAAGTTATTTCATTGAATTTAATCTACTCAATTCAAGATCACCAAAATGCTTGATTATGTGTTTCGAAGAGTCTGAGCTCCACGATGTGACCAGCTGGAACCAAATAGGAGGAAGGGGTGGGAAGTGACATGAGGACGGTGGTGAGGACGTCAGGGTAAGATGTGTCAGTTGTCTATATTAGTCGGCACGCTTATAGCATTGTTATTTCAATTGAGCCTCTCTCAACGCAAGTCTTAGACGGGTGACACATGGCAGCACATTGATAGACACCTAGACAACCGCAAGAGCTTATGTAACAAGTGTATAATACAATCAAATACAGGCCCGGCCCTAGGGTCCAGCGCTAAGGTACTGTAAATGACCGCAAGGAACCATTCATTGCCAAAGTTCTTCAAGGAGTAGCATTTCCGATTAATACTAGCACTTAAAGGGACGGTGCGCAACTAAGTACGCTCACCTGTTTCATCACCGATCGTAGAGACAGGCGTACAAGAGTTGATGACGCGCCTCTTCTGCGGCTTGATATTACGCGACAAATGCATTATAAACTCGCTCAGTCCGCGATCTACACCTTCGTACACAAGCCCCGCCTTCCGCTGTCGGCTGCCACGTGGCTCTGCAAGAAAAGCGTGGGCGCAGTTGCAGAAGCGGTTGCATTGCGGTTTTCAGTCATTGGCATACAGCAGCTGGAGTTAGGTTCGCGAAACTCGTCCAACGTGCCCCTTCTGAATCCTAAGGTAGAATGCGGTTGAAATAGAGGAGGTCCTTATTCAGGGCGTGATTGGAGGGTTTCTTTTGCTTTCGCTACTCTTCACCTCCAGCTTCATTACCGAACGCTCTTACACACCCATTTTATCCCGGAACTCCTGGTCTTCAAGGGTTCAGCCAGGGCCTGGAAGCTGGACTAGGTTTCGATAGGGCTCAAATGATTATTCAGGGATTGAGTTGTTTTCGCAATGGGTCCGCATTCACAGAGGTAGTGCCACTGCCGCTACTCGACACTGCTCGACAAAGACGCTGTCCCTTGTACACATGTTTGCGAGAGGTTGCGGCTATGCCATGATCCCAACTACCGGGGTGCCTGCGTTCTCTCGCCCCATATACTCTCTCGCTTGTACTCTCTTTTTGACCAGAGATGTCTACTCGTCTTACCGCAGTTTGGGTCAAAAAAGGCTCCCAATTGTTCCTGATTACTTCTTCTGCATTTTCTTCACTGCCGGATTCCTTCGTATTTCAACTTTCAATTTCAAGCGTAATAACCACAAAACTAGCTGATCCGAAGTGTTCTTCGATAAGGTATATGAAAACATTGCTAATCCAAGCCTTTGTGAAACCTATTGTAGTGATAAAAATTAGGTCGAACCTCAACATGCTTCCGTTCTTCATCCAACATTTGACTCAGTAACTCTTTTCGTTTCCGTTTCCAGTCCTCCTTCCCAGTGTTTTGCTAAAATCATGGCATTTCAAAATGATCATTACAGATGCTATGGTAATTCATTCAAAGTGTGAAAACATGGGTCTCACCTCTATAAGCACAGGCTCGTGTATGGAACTCGTATCGAGTTTCGAGTCGGGTATGACATAAAGTCCAAGCGGCTCGGGTGGTGCACCCAAAAGTGTGAGCACAACGTTCTGACCACCTGAAAATGTTACAATCGGTAAGAGAACTCTGGTCATGTTGTAAGCTCTGTGTCAAACTGATTTTCATGAAGAAGTATCCATCTGAAAAATTGAAATAAAAAAATGAAATTTTCGTTTAATGCTGGTTCTTAGGTTCTTGAAGCAACAAATTGCAGTTTCATTTTATACTCATCGATCCTCACTTCTCAACTAACCCACTGCATATTAAAGGAGAGGATGTACGATAAATTGGTCGCTGTTGCAAATGAAAGTAGAGATTGCAAATGGTGGTGGTGAAGAAAAAATGAGGAACGGCCTAATCCCGTGAAATGAAACCCTTTTTTTGCCTAGATCATTTCCATGCTCAAGGAAATTGTACGAACATGACAATAGAGCTGTCTTGCTCCGCCTCTCTATATCTCTCGCCGAAAACGATAATTCCTCACCAATAACCAGTTACAGGCCGGGTCCTCCACCTGGAGGCAGTGCTCCACACAAAGGTGGGGCCATCAGCGTAGAGCCCTAATCCTTCGATACGGGTACACTCTTCCCCGCTAAAGCACCGCTTTTCGTTTCCTTAGGAGTTCAGTCTCCCTTCACAGCGTCAAAGTTCCCTTCCTCCACATTCAATTTATTGCACCAAATGGTTTCAACTAAAACTATACAAGAGAAAGAGAATCAGGTACGACATCAAGAGAGGAAACTTGGCATTCATTCTGAGTGCAAAAGCGAATGAACAGGTGACGCCCACATAGTTGAAAGGACTTCTCACCAGCTACCTTAGGAACTTGGATAGAATAGGTTCAATTTTCTCAAGGAAGGAGTTTAACATATATTCACTGCATCAGGGTCTGCGTGACTAGCCGTTGTTCTGCGATTCGCAATCAAGTGGAATTGATCACAATAAAACAGCTGATCACCTTGAATACTAAGCAGATTTTTGTTCAAAAAGAAGTTTTGGAGTCAGGTGTGTGATGTGAGATGCGGATAAGCCTTGATACTCTTCGCATACGGTCATGAGAAGCGATAGCTTTTTTTTTCTCGGAAAAAAAATTGTGCAACTTCAAATGAGAATGACGAAGGTCGTTAGGCTGCTCTCATACTTCGCGCTGGTGCGGTCGGCGCAGTCAGTGCCGACGGCGCCGACCGTGCGAAGAGCGTCAACACGCGCTCTGGCGCATGACGCGTACGTTGGGCGCAGATCGCGAGCTCCGATCGATAATCCTGGTCTAGGTGTGTTTCTTGTCTTTTTCGATGTTTTTTGCGCCCTGTTGCTTTTTTTCGTGTGTTATCTGCTCATACTTATTCTTTTTGTCTCGTTTCATACTTTTCAGTTGTTCCGCGGACGAGCGACTTCGTAGAACCCCGTCGTACTACTCCGGGTGAAAGTGGCTATACCGGGTGATTTCATCATAAGCGATTTTGTTTATTCGAGTGGACTCTATAATTTCAGAAGCTGCTTTTTCTTCGATACGATTTCCTGCTGGTGTGCGAATAACAAAATTACCAAGATCCGGCGGCCCTCCGCACACCAGCAGGAAATCGTATCGAAGAGAAAGCAACTACTGGAAACATACAGTTCACTCGAATAAACAAAACTGCTCATGATGAACTCACCGGGTCTTGAAGCCACGTTCACACGGGGTTGTACGACGTCGCTCGTCAGCGGAACAACTGAAAAGTATTCATGAAGACATAAAAGAATAAGTATGAACAGAAAACACACTAAGACACTAGAAAAGGAAGACTGCGCAAAAAGATATCGAAAAAGACAAGAAGTAAACTAAAACCAAGATTATCGATCGGAGCGCGCTATTTGCGCCCAACGTACGCGTCATGCGCCAGAGAGTGTATTGACGCTCTTCGCACTGTTGGTGCGGTCGGCGCCGTCGGCACTGACTGCACCGACCGCACCGAGCGCACCGGCGCGATGTATGAAAGCAGCCTTAGACACAGTTGAATTAAAAAGCATAACAACCTGGCGTGTTCTGGTATCACAAAACTTGGTCACGATTCGGGTCTAAGTTTTGACTTGAAAAAGTAAAGAAGCAAAAGAGTCATCTCAGATTTAATCAGCGTCAACTATTCGCTGAGCGGAATTCAACGAGCAGATTCGCACTTATGAGTTCTGGATATTGGAAAATGGTCGTAATTGGTGGTGATGGAATTAAATTTGGGAGAGGCGAAAGGAGAAAAAATAAGATGTGTTTTTTTTTCGAAATTCGGAAAAATTGGGTTGAAAGTGTTTTTTTTTTGCCGCGTCAACTATTACACACACAAAACTCTCTCACCTTTTCCTGGCCCCTTCTACTAAATGGAATTTTAAAGTTAGAGGAGTTGGAAGTGTGTCAGGAAAGACTACAGCACACCAATACCTAACACCTTGACGACGACCTGACGTGTATGCGCGCCAGATCTTGCAGGCCGCATGGGGAACTTCGCTACGATTTTTACGCATGCCTCCATATTTCCATTTTTTTCGCATCCCTTTTTGATCTCTTTATAGGCCATACGTTGTTATAACCACAACCACATAGCCTGCAGAAGGGTCAAATATGCTCGAATTTAGCAACCCCACAGAATTGTCCGGTAATTTTTTTTTAATTTTTATTTCATTATCATAAACACTCATATAAAATACTTATAGTAGAAGTAAAACAAAACTCCAGAATGATAAGACATGTTTTTCGGTGAGCAACGATAAAAAAAAACTTTTTACGTCGTTTGCAGCAAAAGCTGATAGTTTTTGCTTCTCCAATTATTTTCGTTCTTTTGGACAATATTCTACTGTTAATTATTCAGGTATTCCCCACGCTTTCATCATTATCGAAAAAACTCCGTGACATTCCGGTTTTCTGCATTTATTACCCAAACTCAACCGACGTAAAATTGGGCCAGCGGTCTCGCAAATCGCTCCTGTTCCACGCCGGCGAAAAATGCCAAAACCCACCATGTCCAACGTTTAGGAGACCATCATGGTAAGGCAGGAGTTGAGAGCGGGTAGGGACAATGTTAAGATGTTGTTTCATAGCACGGAATCACTCCTCCAGGTCCCGCAGCAGTAGTGGTACTTAACTTCAAAACCCACTGAGGAATCTTTAACTAAAAATGGTAGTGCCACTGAAATGCGCATTCAGCTTGCACGAGACCTGCGGCGGCTCACGAGTGGTTGTATTTGTACCCTTCGAAAATAGTCGGTATCGACCCATAATGATGGTCCGAAAGCTTTATTGGCCTGAGCTAGATTTGGTTCGAAACTAAATCGCTAAAGATACACTTTCGATATAGGCTCCATTTGCGCTACGCCAATTCCTATCACTGTTTACTAACAAGAATGTTTTGAATGAATATTGTAAATAAGTAGGAGGATACTTCCTCCTAGCACGCTGAAGCGTGTAGGTAGCTTTCTTCTTGCAGTGACACTGATTGCACATGAATGGTCTCCTGAAAACATCCCATTCAGAAAGGGAACATTAGTCCGTTTTAGGACCAAAAACGCCACCACACTTGCATCAGTTTGTGATAAAGACCAAATACGTTTTTGAGTAATCCTACGGTTTTGTATTGTTGTCGAATACGTGGCGCATTCTGAAGAATCACCAGTTTCTACGTGAGATTTCCTTATTTTTGTTGTGATGCTTAAGAGAGGCATTCCCTCTCAAAGTTCGATAAGCAAGATGAGAGCTTTCTTGTTTCATGGTCAAGCATCCACGCATTTTCGGGAGCATTTGCCGAACTCTCCCTCGGGACCGCAAGGTCACAAATCTCACATACGCCGCCAAGTCCCCGTACTATCGCTAAGAGCGCATGCATCTCCTCGATGTGGCCGCTCTATCAACTTAATGCGCAGAGCGCGAAAGCTTACTATCGTGCAAGATTAATATGACGTTTCATTATTCATGAATATTCCAGATCGAAAAGATTAGATGCGATGAATAGGTCGTGATTCTTTCAGAAGCGATGAAACTCATTTAAGACTCTTTTTTTGGAAGAACAAAGATAAGCTTTCGAAGGCATCACCTTAATACACTAGTAAGTAGCAATCCGTTCAGACTGCTTGCGTTGGACTGACAACACAAGGTGATAACGTGTTCTTGTTTATTCTATTCAATGCGCCGAGTTTACTAGAAAGATTGGATTTATAATGAGGCTGATGTAGCGGGCTACTTTCCTTTCACGGCTACACGAGATTGGCCCCTTGCCCAAACTCAAACGATTGGCAGCACTGGTTGCTCAGCCAAAGATTGCTGGCTGCCTGTGTCAGAGTGTGACAGCGCGGACATGAAGATTGGTTGGTCCCCTCAAGAGTTCTTATGCCTAGCGCACACAACTACGTCTAGGAGTGAAAGACAAATGCGTAGGGCATCCCGATGGGATTGGTCTGGGTCATATTGTTCTACAACTTTCTTATGGAAGCAATTTTAACGCAACTCAATTTGGAACCCATCTAATTCAGCTGTCACGACGCTTTTGCAACAATTAATATTCAACAACAATTCTAGAGCTTTGGATGCACCATCTTCGTCTGCTACTCGAAAATGTGCTCAAAAGACGGAGGCAATATTTCAAAAAGTCGCCGGCAGATCTCTTCCCCCTGCCTTACCCCACCTTTATTTTTCCCCACGAAGAAAGCGCTGAAGGTAGCTCATAGCGCTGAAGGTAGCTCATTAGTGCTGTAGAGGGTAGACGAAAAACTAACCGGACGTATTTCTTCGGCTCAGTCACATTCTACCCACCTTGTCTGGTCGCACTTTAAGTTGATAGCCGGCCAGCGACTGTGATCGGGGATGGGCGTTTGTCCCTCAGGCTCGCTGAACCCTGGCGTCATCACCCCAACACTGGCTCTTCAGCCATGTGCGGCGCTTTCTGAGGTGAAAAAAAAACTTGCTACTCTAGATCACCACGGCAAATTTAGGTCCTAACTCGCTGGTTCTCATGCACTCGTCAAGTCCCTCGTGCATTGACTTCCGGTAGTAGACCGGGATGGTGCATACATCCGATATCCAGGCCGGTTGGTTTTTAAAATAATCACGAAAATATCAGCGGTAAATTTTTCGACGAGCTCAGTAGATATTATTAACTGAAAGCAGAATAAGCCAATGAATATGATCATCATGAATAGCATGGGAAGCGGAAAGGTTCTCATGAAGAAACTAAACTAGGACGGTATTCGTGATGAAGTCATCGACGGTAAAGGCTATTGTGTGAAAACAAAAGCTAATTTCATCGAATAGAACAAAAAGCGCTGAATTTTAATGTACATAAGAGCAGCAGTGCAGCACCAACAGTGCTTACCGCTCCGTCGCAATGTAGGTGGGATATGTAGAACTGGCGCTGTCGCAAGCATGTGAACGGTGATCCTCATCATTGTGAGCGCGATGTTCTCACTCCGTTTTGCTCAGTACTATCTATCGTACAATGTAAAAAGTAAGTTATTGGTTGAGATGTGGAGTAGCGTACATCGACGGGTTACCGATCTACCAGCACTCCATATCGGTCGAATTTCTAAAATTCCTTAAAACTTTGCTAAACTTCACGAAATGGCTAGTTAAGTGAATTGCGATTCACCCCTCAAGGGGCAAGAGCAATAGCGTGTAAAGCTGGGATCCCTGGAAATTGCAACAAAAGAAACTACAAACAAGTCAAGGCATCGACTCTGTGAAAGTGAAACGCCCAGGAAACGAGCTGCACTAGCTCTCTCGAAGCTTCCCTCAGGCTAAGCAACTTTATGGGTAGAAACTACAATGGGAGATTCATTTGTTTTGGTAACCAATGGTTCCCATATATGCAGTCGTTGTGGACAATAGGCTCCATAAAGCAGACTTGGATAGATCCGACGTATTCTAGAAGGCGGTGACTGCATCAGAAACCACATCTTGCGTATCTTGGCTGAACATAATGTAGGGTTTTGAGGTGGCTAAAGGACTCCGCTCAATCTATGCTCTTTCAAAGGTAATCCTGAGGCTGCATCAAAGGGGTTCGGTAAGGAGGTTCCTGAAAGTACTGACGCAATTGAAGCAGAAGCTGTCGATCACATCAGGTACCATTCCGGCATCCTTCCTCCCTCTTCCTTTCCGCTAACCTACCCTATTTCAGATACACCTGTTCCCAAGCTCAAATATCGTCATTCAGTGCAACTGTGTGAGTATTACGCTGGTCATCTCAAGTAAAATGTTCTTCGAGAAAAGTCCCAAGAAAGGGATATGGCACCGTATTTTCACACGGAGAGCGTTTGTTTGGAAGAGGGTGGTTTGAAGCGCATTTCTGGAAAAAACAAATTGAGCTGTAGAAAGCGGGAGCTGACTAATAAACACGAACAACGTTAAGACAAGCGCGCCTCGTTAACTGGAATTTCGAACCTCCATGGAAAAGAACAGCTGCAATCGAATTTTAGCTCCATCGAATAGAATACTTACGTTCAAGCTCACGACAACTAACAGTACAATATACGGCATTTTTTGAAATGAGGGCTATCTTGCTGGTGGATGCATCTGCAAGGGAGCTGTAGATACGGTATTAGAAACAGGGCGTCATACGATCTCTGGAAGGAGCTCAAAAACGAAGAGAATGAGGAACGGCAGAGAAGTCTTATAAATTTTGAGCACTTAATTGATGTTACAGAAAGCACCACTTTATCCATGAGCTCTGTGTTGATGAAAACTGCCAATTTAGGGACCACCGAAACACAATAAAATTGCTTTGTTCGGGAAAGAAAGATTTAAATATCGCAAAACTGCTGCAGAATTATTCTATTATAACAGCGTGGTCCTCGGAAAGTAGAAATGGATTTTCCATTTCCGGTTCACTAAACAATCTGTATATTATCAACGAAAAGATCTACTGAAAAACGTATTACATCTTCTCGTTGACAGCGAACAAATAAATAATTTTAGTCATATCAAAGTAAGAAGTGTCAGATCCGAATTGACATTTTCAGAACTACAGACGACACAGATCGGAGTAAGGGGAGCGTAACATATGTTAGCCATGTGTATCTTAGAGGTGCAAAACCACTTATCAATCATTTCTAACTTTAGCCCGGATCAACAAAAATTAGATCCACGAACAAACGGATCCTGCAGGCCTGCACACCCATTCCTGCACTAGGGATACTATAGCATATTTGATTGCAAGAACCTTCACAGAAGACTTGTTGAGAAGACTTAGCCGCGGATTTCAATTACTTTTTCAATTCCAAATCGATCTCCCAACTCAGATGATTTTCCCAGTAAAAAAGCCGAAAGGATTTTTAAACTTTCAAAACTTTAACAGTTCAGCACTAATGTTGTTCCCGAGCAGAGTTGATAAAAACATGAAAATATTCAAAGAGTTCTTGATACGAACAAGCTCACTATATGAAGTGCGTTGGCTAACTCTGCTAAGGTCTCGTAAGTGAATTAGCGAATTCCTAACTTACACATTCATTAGAGATCACTCCAGATGAACGTCGTAGGTCGACTGATGAGTAATAGAAAAATTAAATCCAGAAAAATTACCTGAAATCATGCGCACAACATCCAAGTGATTGCTGCTCGTTACCGGCATGCCGTTTACCTGAAAAGCATGCAATATAGTCACGTCTTGTTGTTGTTTTGCTTATGTGAAGCCATTTTTTCAGTGGTAGAAGCGTGGGAGGTGAGGTCCACTCGTGCAAGCGCTCCCGCTGCAGCACTCGTTGGCGTAGAACCATGAACTTAGCAAAAGCATACGTATTATGGACTGGTTGATTCATAGCTTCCAGAATGCTCTTTCTGTTCTGCCAATTCCAAGCAAATGTCAGGTTTCCATCAGAGAGAACATCGGCCATATGGATCCTATCTATGATGGAGCACTCAATATGAAGGCGAGGAATGTATTCACGTAAATCTCCCTTAGTGCTGACCTAAAGATCCATCAGAAATTTCTACGTTCCTTAGTTACTACCAGGGTCGGTCCTATCCTTGGGACGTTTTCCAAAATTTTTACGAGCCCCCTCCTACATGACAGATTTCATACGGCCCCTTCTTCACAGCCTATTTTTCCCTCGAAAATCACCGTCAAGCGGGGTTTTATACGCACGCTGCAACGGCAATTTTCTCCCGCGCGCTCTCACATCATCACATGTAATTTCGTGGTACCGCAGCAAGTACGACCCCCACCACAAACTTCAACAAACCGGCCTCCCCCGTTGGTAAGGGTTGATCCTGGTTACTACTCAAATGAATATTAGATTCAAGGCAGCAGGCAAAACACTTCATATTAGCCTACAATCTTGTAGATAAAGTAGTTCTATTTTTGCAAAAAAAAACAGGAAGGACATATACACGCCGCATTTTTCGGCAATAAATAATTTTTTCAAATTTTTACTTTTCCATTTTGAACAGCCAATAACAGCAAACAATAAACTACCATATTCCACCGTCAGTTTTCTACTACAACTCATCACCGCTCAAATTCATTATGCACACCTGCTCTTACCCATTAGTACGTTGACGACACCCATTATAAGCGCATTTGCCCATTTTTTTTTCAATTTTTCACTAATAAATATTAGTTGTTAGCGTTACTTAGTTAGTTACCAAGAGGTAGTGTCTATTATTAGTTCATCATTGTTGATAATTGTACACTTTGTCGTATCCGGCAGTAGACACGGTCGCTTTTGAAGCATGAAAGGAGGGGCACAATTTGATCAAAATGAGTCCACTCTGTGCTGAAGTGCGCGACGTAACCTTCCCTTCAAGAAGCGAGAAAGTTTTGAGTGCAGACCAAATACCACAACTGACGACAGCCTCCAAGTAAATCTGGTTAGAAAATAATAACAATAAATAAAAATTAGGTTGGTTCACAGTGATAGCTGATTTCTGGTAAATGATAGCTATAATCAGTGACAATCGATAAAATACAACTGCGACAGCCTAATCATTCACTGGTTGGAACTTTAACATTTTGTTAAGGCGTCGTCACTTGTGGCGCATAGTCTGCACCCGACACTTTCTCGCTTTTTGAAAAGCAAGGCACATTCGTTTGTATCCCATAGATAATTTGGCTCTGAGACAAGCGCCTGAGATTCAGGCTCTCTTCTTTGGCGCTAAGTCTGCACCTGACACTTTCTCGCTTTTTGAAGGGGAGGGTATGTGTCCCGTGCTGTCGTCGGTATGCTGATCCCTCTTACCTAGAAGGTTTTCAGGTATATATTCCACTGAAAGTCCCGCTTTTCCAGCAACAAGGAAGTGACTCGAAAACCAGCATCGAATAATCGGGCATTCATGACAAGAATCATAGCGCCATTTTGTTTCCATGCAAACTTTATTTAGTGAATGGCAGTCGAGGAGATGATTCAGACGCAACATTCGGTTGGAAATTACCCCGCGCCTTCGAAAACCATATGTAATTCGACGCCCCAGACGAGCTCTCCGACGACGAATCGGCAGCAATTGTTGGTCGTTCAGTGGCGGCGCGGGAAACGCGATCGGAATAAAGATTTGCACATAAACAACTATTAAACAATTACTTATTCCACACAATGCCAGTTAAGGCTTTCGCAGCGAGAACTTCAGCCATTTCCGCCGGCCGCTCGCATTCACATGAGACAACTGACAGCGGCCCACTAGAGCCGAATCGCAACAAAACATACGCTTGGAGCTTCTTACTAACTGCTAGTGGAAGTATTAGGAGCATTATTAGCTGGCCTTATTGTCAAGAGTGAGCCATAGATGATCGAATGAATAGCACATGAACAACATGAACGAGACATAAAACAGCTCATTGGCCAAAAAAACTCGGACGGCATTCAGACCTTTCTCGCTCGGGTTGAATACGGGGCCGTATGTTACCTTTCCCCAGGTTAGGAGAACGAAATAGTACTTTTAATTCATTTATTTTCAACGACACCGTTCCTCTAGTTTCCGACATTATATACATGCAGTTTCTCAGGGAGATTTTCGTTTGGAAGGCGAAGAGAATTCAAAGGGTTTTTGTTCCCCTAACCTAGGAGAAGGATAGGATATGGCCCACGATTCTCTACGTAGTGCAGTCGAATACTACCTACTTATTGGAACTGCACGTTATTGCATAAGCCTCTTTCCCACCCCAAAACCCTACCCACCAACTATTTGAGCCCGAACAGCTCTGTCGTAGTGTGAAAAGAAATTGCTACTCTCTGAGCTACTCCTACTCGGCGCAGGCAATTAGTAGACAATTGGGCATTGCAGAAAGGGACTGCTTCATTGAACCCGTCTCAGACCGACAAAACCTGTTTTACTATTTCACAACATCAAATAGTTTGAGGTTTCTTGATTTCTTTTTGGAACAAGAAGTCAAATTCTTACTTTTAGGATTCGGTCTCCTTCTCGGACGCCGGCACAGAACGCGGCTCCATCGGGCTTTACTGTGTGCACGAAAACCGGGTGATCACCGGTTACCGTGAAACCGTAACCATCACTCTGACGTTGTACGACCACACATCGTTCGATCATACCTTCGCTTGTCGGCTCGCTCACTGAAAAATCGATAGCTATGCTATAACATGTTCCTCATAAAGAATCTTCACGTTCCATCAAAATTTTAGGCCACATGCGTCATGTATCGAGTAAAATACGTGCTCTGGTAAAAGTTATTAGTTTCACCAATCCACTACAACAGTTATATGGAATAATGCTAAAGTTGAATTTTTTTAAAGCATTTTCCCTAGCTAATACTAAGGCGAAGACTTGTGAAGAACTTGTGAAGACAGTACAACTGGGCTCTTAGCCTCAGGGACGGTATTAATAGGCTACTTATAGCTTTTAGCGCATATGTTGTAGTTCTTAGAAACGCTATGAGACTTGGCAAATGACCAAACGCGATCGAGAACTTGAACCAGAAAAACTAGAAGAAGGGGTATGCCCTTCTGGTCGAATACCAACAACAGGCAAACCGTGCACATTTCACGTTTTCCGGTCTCTATAGTGAGCCTTACTAAGCATAACGGCTCTGATTTTTGGCCAACTTAATACAATACTAGGTGGAACACTTCTGAAACCGCAGAGGGTTTCCTTATCCACATGAGATAGTCCTTGAGATACTGTTGTAGCGAATAAGATCATGGGAAAAGAAAAGTATAATAGACGATATCAAACGGAACAAAATGAGAGACGGAGGGGTGGACGGCATGAGGAGACGACGGTGGTTCTTCTTTTCAATGTTTAATTATAGCTGATTCATTCCTGCCTACATTGTTGTAATCAAGCTAAATAATGCCCCCGATAGAGGAACTTATTACATGGTTTTCCGGATATTCCCGTGGGAACGCTCGATTCCCACCCGACCATTCGAATCAACCAAAACACAAAATTGAGAAATGACTTTTTGCGATAAGAAGATCTCCAATGAAATGATTTTATAGTTTTTGAAGTTCACCCCTTCCTTAGACTATTGCGAATTGCGTGGTGCACATGTGTATCACGCGATCTGCAACGGTTGAACTGTTTTAGGGTCCCAACTCACAACACCTTATCAAAATGAATGGTACACTTCAACTGAGGACCTGATTGTTCCTTGAAAAGAAACAAGAGGAAAAGGGGTAATGAAAATAAAAACAAGAAATGTGAACACTGAACGAGTAGAGCTGTGAAGAGTGGTAGAAAAGAAGCTTTGGAAGAAGCTCCAAAAAGAATCAATATTCGATAAACATTGATTGATTTATCATATTAAAAGTGTTAGATAGTAAAGAAGAATTAAAATTTTTAACAAGTCGAGTTGAAATGTTCACTAATAATATTAACTAGTATAAATATTAGCTTAGGTAACACCTCTGTGACCTAATGCTATTGGTAAGTGGTAAATCAGTAAGCAAGGTTTCAGTTTAGAAAGTACCACCTAATCAAAGAACAACCAGCATTTCTTCTCCAACCTCCACACGTTTTCATTTCTCTGCAGTCAACTCGCCAAGAAATTCAGCTAATGAGTGGTCAGTTCCAGAGGTTACTCGTTTGCGCCTGCTTTGCGATTCAAAAAGCAATTACAAGTTTAGGACCAATTGGAATCTTGACCGAGACCGCAAAGCAACCACAATTTTTTTATTTGGAGTAATATTTTAATTATAATTACTTTACTTTTACTTTAATTCCAAATTAACTCACTCGATAATCAATCTTAGTATTTAGAGAGACGAGCTGGCTCTTTGAAAATGTCAAAAAATTAATGAGCATCCAGATTCCACACATTGTTTTGGGCATGTAATCTTTATAGTTGACCAGTACAGGATCTGAGGACCTTTAGTTTAGGAACAACTGTGGTAAGCATTTAGCGGAGCCTAACCATTAACTGAAGCCGCGAAAAAAACTTTGATGGATCTGTGCCTCTCCCGAAATGTTCCTGAAATACAATGTTCATGGAATACCATGAATGCGAAAATCAAAAAATCAACTTGTTCCCCGCCAAGATGGACCCACGAACAAACACCTCGTTCTCCCTCACTGCCCCTTTTCTTGTACTTGCGCCCCGCCGACACTAAAATCGACGCTAAAACCGATTTTGGGATTGGGCGACAACGAGCAAATCGTCGATGAAACAAAGAGCAAAAAACCATTTAGTGCACTGCGCTGAGAACTTGCCAAATCCTCGTCGCGTCGCGACAGCCTGCCCTATCGACGAGTTTTTTCTCGAGGCTCATCGCCATTGCCGTTTATGACGAACAAAAAGGAAAAACTTTGGTTAAAATCTTACTCGATAGCTTACTCATCTCGGCAGTACCTACTCAGATTATTACTTGAGTTACAGAATAAAAAGCCACCTTGTAGGACCTGGCCATACACAAAAGTAAAAGGCATTAAAAATTAAGAAAGTCCATTAAGAGACACTGTGGAGCAGCGCAGAGCTAACTTTACAATGGTTTCATTTCATTTAGCTATTACAAGTGCCTTTATGAAATTCATAAATATTTCGCACAATCTTACAGTAAGCTAGTGACTTTGCAATATAGCAAATATAAAATTTTATATGTAGTTAGTTACAGTTGTTTATAATTAAGTGTGAGGACTAATTTGTCATTCCGCTGGAACCCTTCTCCTTCTGCTAAACAAAACATGAACCTGCTAAAAATCCTACATTACTTACAAAGTGGCCTTCACCACTACGTTGAGAGCGTATCGAAATGGGGAGCTACTTCTGAAGTGGCAGATATTTTTTCCTCATAGCGTTAGCAATTTCCCACTAAGGCCAAATGTTCCCGTCTATTTTTTGGATCTTTCGTTCCTTCCTCGTTTAGGCTTATAATAAGATCCCTCAGACAACTGGCTAAAAAGCCTTTCATCTCTATGGCTAAGATGAAAAATGATTAAGATGCACAAAATGGATTTCCTCTCACTTTTTTCCACGGGATTCTAAATCGATGTGTATAATAGATATGGCCATTCGGCATAACCCAGCTCCGTCAGCCGGTTTAGCTAACGTCCATCCCCGACCGAGGCGCGGCCGACGTCGCGGAAAAACTTTCGCCCAATCTCATAGCGCCTCTTGACGTCACACAGACAGCCGTTTGGCTTGAAGCTGATATGGAAAGAGGGCCCAGTTTAAACCCAACATGTTGCATTAAAACCGAACGTTGGGGACTTTTTGTTTGGAAATGAACTCGATACACACCCACATTGTTTGGGGACAATCAAATCAACGCTCATTATACGCGTTTGAAGCAGGGAACAACACGGGGCGAAAAGTGTGTTCGTCTCGGAAGTTATAGCAAGAAAAACATGGAAAATTTTTGAAATGATTCTCAAAAACGGAATCGGTAGATAATTTGAAATGATGACCGATTGAATAGTGGAACTGACGACTCCGACATGGTTTACGGCGATTCGTCGATTCGGTGGGCTACCGTGCAAGATCTAAGTCAAGGACATCGCAACAATAACATAGAAACGGTGGCTGCTGAGAGCAGCAGCAGTAGTGGATTTCCAATATTCATAACCTTCACCGCTAGTTTACGCATAAAACCCTATTTCATGGCTTCAAATGGTGAGATGATACCCGAAAACTCACTCGAGGACGCGACGAAGCAATGCGAGAAGAGCACGAGACCACAGTGGGGACACTGGCGCCGACAGAATCACTTTGTCAGCCGGAAAAACATAGCCGCCTGTAATGCATACTGCTGCTGGCATCGCTCCCCCTCAAAGCAGTAAGCAAACTTGTACCCAAATCGAAACATTGGAATAATGGATGAGCTGTGTACGTCATCAATTGCTTCAGTCATCCCAAAGAATTGAAGAAAGGAGGGTTATAGAAAAGGAAGATGATGGGATGAAACAGACGCTACAGGTTCGCCTTCAAAATGCGACCGCGGCTTGCTGGGCTACCTGAACCATCGAGGGAAATCTTTCTTTCAAGATAGCACAGATTCCATACCTAGCTTGTAACACCGAAGTCTCCCAGGAAAGGTTTAATAAGATCGAATCGACCAACTAACAGTTCAACTAGGGGCGCGCAACACGTACGGCATAATTGCCACGAAAAACTGCTTCGGGAGAAAGCCACTGAACATCTGCTACGAAACGACTGACCAATCTGTTTGACAGCTGCGACAACGATCACTTATAGATGACACGAACCGGGCGGAAAATCACGAAAAAATAGCGCCACGAGTTTCTCCAGTGCGACTCACCTCGCAGAAGCGACGACGCGAATTACGGCACGCGACTACTCAATTCGTGTTCAATGGAGAGCAGATAATATACCAACGGGACTTTGGCTATTATCTAATCGTCGACAACGTTCATGCTCAATTACTGAGATGTTTTTGATGTACCACAAATGGGGCTCAAGAAATGAGTGAGTACAGCCTTTGATACTTACTAATGCCTACAGATCTATTATTTCTGATTGTTTATTTTTCTTATTTTCTTTTATTATTTATTTCTCTCTCGAACTGCTATCAACAAAAACAGCAGCATTACCTTTTCCACAGGAACAAATCCTATTCCACTTCCATTTCATTATATTTATTATAAGATTGTTCTTTTACTTCGCGTGACCTGTTTGATTGATCTGCTGTAACAATAGCGTAAATAAATAGAAAAATAAATTATTTGTAGAACTTTTACTACTTCACTCAAAAATGACACTATTAGCATCACTCAAAAACCACAAAGGTTAGACGAGTAAGTAAATGAATAAACAGGTAAATTAAAGAATATGGCGCAAGATGGCCCTGAGGGTACTACCAGGGTAAGTATAAAACCCTTGTACATATTTATAGCGGTATTGTGCACAGAGGTTAAATAGCATTTCAAAGCAAATGAAGTGGTCTTAATCAGCAGTGATTAACATCAGACCCGATAAAACTGCTTCTCACCAGAAACTGACTGACTTTTTATGAGGGTTTTCGTAGTTAAAACCGTTCAGGCTTCAATTCCTACAAAAAACGTTCAAAAATTAAATAAACAAGAAGAAGAGGAATAAAAAAAAGAATGAAATATCACTATGGAGCCATTGTGTCATTACTTCATATCACTGCAGCATTCCCTCTTGAATAATATTCAAATAAGTTACGATTCACATAAGAAATATTCATACAAAAAATGTTACCAATTTACAATACAGTGGGAATGTAACTTATTTTTTTAGTAAATATTGTGATACATTCAAAATTATACTAAAAAATTATATTGGTTGACTGGAAACTTGTAGTGCTTTTCAATGAATTTTTTTAAACCTTAGAAAACCTAATTAAATTTAAATTTACAAATCTATCAGAACTACTGGGAAATTTATCGGAAATTCCGGAGAAACTAGAAGCTTTCGGAAATTTCGGAGTTTTCGACAACTGTGGCACAAGGGAAAATAACCTCTTTTAGGCATAGAAAGTAAATGTTTAAGTAAAGGATTTACGACAAATATCAAAGCAGCAATTTGAAGCTTGGGTGGGTTGAGTTGGTGCAATCACCCAATTGAACTCACACCAATTCAAGTACACCATGGATATGCTCTCGCACAGCCGTGATGTACTTTAATTACTTTACCTCCTAATGATGTTCTAGAGTTCGCGGAGCCCCCTACCTTCTAGTAACGAATTTCCTCTGGACAAATACAGCTCATCAGAGTTTCAAAATGGAGATATTTCTTTAACCACGTATTTTTTAAGAAAAACTGTCAAACAGCCAATAGTGTTGAGGGACAGATTCGAGTAACCGAATGACCATTCTAAGAGTTGCTTGATGAAAAGCTATACCCACAATGAGTGAACCCTCAAAGATCGTTTTTTAGCACTTGAGCGTGTCCTGGCGTCGCATGAAAACGCTCAGAACTCTCAAGTAGGTGGAACACCCACTCAGATTTTCTATGAAGAGCTTATGTGCTCTGAAAGAACTCTACTGAAAAATCATAGGCATCCTATTCAATCATCAAAAGCACAAAGAAAATATGATTATGTGCTACAGAAGTGCAAACACACATTGCCCAAACATTGAGCCGATAAAAACGAGACGAATGACGCATGGCTGATTAGTGGACCATTAGAAAGCCCAGAGCGAATTCCAATACGAAAATGTTTTCAAAGGAATAATATCAGAAAGGAAACACTACCTTTGATTGGTGGCGACAGTGGCGGGCTCGAGCGAACGAGCGCGACATCGTCGACGAGATATCCGCGATGCTCGTCGAGTTTCACCGGCGTATTCGTCAAAAACTCGTACGCTCTCATCATTTTATGTAACGCATACCGATGACGACGTGGTCGTCACGATTACCGTCACTCGAGCGCACCGCACGATCGTCAAGTTGAGGACAGTCGCAAGTGCGAGCTAACCGTCGGCGCACGTTCGTGGAATCGGGATGGGAGGGAGGCAAGACTGAGTTGAACCGTCTCGACGAATTGATGCGCCAAGCACAACCGACGGCGACCTGCAGGAGCACTAGCGACACCAATCCGGGCAATCCAGGAAGCGCGAGCGATAGGCGGGCAAGTGCGATGTGCGGTGGTTGGGCGGCGGCGATCAGGACGCGGCTGCGCGATGGCGATAGCGGGAGGGGCGAGAAGTGATGCTGGTAGCTCTAGGGAGGGACTCGCTTCTCGGATGTCAGAAGACCACCAGCATAAAACGTCCGACGAATCTCAGAAGGCGGGTAGGGTAGCATCGATTACGAGGCATATTCTTATGACGGCGTCCCTTTCTATCCTCAGCTTTTTAATGTGTCTTTCTCACGCTCTCACTTCACCACTCTCTTTCTCAGGAATACACTATCGCCCATTCTGTCTTATGTGCCCACGGAAGAACAAGTAAACACCGAAATCGTCCGTGTTCGTTCTCTAATTCGGAGCGTTTTCAGAGGATGTGACAATGCTGCGCGGCGACAAATTGCGCGTCCCATTCGTGATAATGAGGCTGAAGCATGGTGTCAGTGACGACGGCGGCATTTGTTGCTGCTAGACTGTCCGATGTAAGGAGAGACGAAAGGAGACGGCCAAAGAAGAGCGACCACTTCGCTGCAGCCGTTCGCGTCTGCAATCAACTGGTAAACATCACTACTAATCAGTGCGCAAATCGTATGCCATTGAGCCCGGCAAGGGTTGCGATGGCGCGATGGTGGTCTGGATTTCAGCGTGGCTTCGGCACCTAATGAACTCCAGAGCTTCAAAAACAAACTCGCAGTCTAGTCGCTCGAGTTGTTCAACGGGCATCATTGTCGCCCACGGCGACGACCGTTCTCACCTGGGAAAAACGCTCATGTCGTTGGGGGGGGGGGGGGAAGACATCTAAGAAAAAGTGAGTAGGCTACCTAGAACACCTGAGACTACCCCTTAAGGAGAAGACGGGTTTCTGAGGAGGATGTGAGCATTTTTGGCGCATCGCAAGATACGGGGGCATTGCGATGGTAACGTATATGAGACCGCGTAAAACATCTCCTTTTTTTACAGTGGTGCTCAGCTTCAGGCAGAGGAAGCGAGACTCCAGAGTTAGTGAGCCATTTTCATTTTCCTCGTAGTTCCTGCCCCCTCCTAACTTAGGCTTTCAGGTTGTCCACCCCGCATATTGCGATGGCGCCCAACTTTCGTTCTACCTGGCGTTTCTCCCCTCTCTTGGACTCAGTCCTTGTGCCACCTACCAGCGGTTTTCAAATGTCCTATTTTGAATGTCCCTCAATCTCCTTTTGGAAACATCTTTGCAATTCTAACGTTTATTAGGCCCCATTTGTTCAGTTCTTTTCATGTAGCCCGTTTTCCGTTGAATTTTCTTACGAATTTCAGCTGAACAACACGAAAGCATTTTCGGCATGAAAGGTGACGATGATGAAACCCGGTGTGAAAGGATGCTTAGATAACAGACCATTGGCAGACAATGACTAAACAATGACGATCATCGACGGAACCTCACAAATGACACATCTAACCTGACGCGACAATATGAATGTGAAAAACACAATCGTTGACAGCGCTAAGCTTTTAAATAGCCCCTATTTTAGTTCTATAACGCCTTTTTCAGTTTTCTGGTCTTTAGCCCTCGTTTGCAATATCGTGGTAATTTTTCAAAACAAAACTTTTTTCTCTACTGTAGACTCTTTCACAGAGATGTTATAAGTTCTCCTGGGGTGCGTTACAGTTCTCCTCCTTAGGTCAGGTCGCCTGAAAATGAGACACCACTCATTTGCTCGAAGCAAGCTTAAGACTAACAATACGCCTAGGCCCCTGAAGCCAAGTTTAACCTTAGGCTTCAATGATCGCGCAACTCTGGTGACCTGACACCAGTAGGAGAACTGAACGTCTCCCGTTCCCCTACTCCCCTAGACATTGTTGTGATGCTCAACGCTCAAAGAAACCCAATACCGTAAAATCTCGATGTCAATTCTACCATGAAGGCGTCCATGAGGCCCATTTTGGGATATTTAGTGGCTGACTAGAATATGCCGCAAATGGAACACCGGTTTTGGTACTCAATTCCACACTAAGGTAGAATTGATGCCTAGAATAGGCGTTGATTTAGGACCGAGAACCCCGAGTGAAAAAAATCCTACGATGTGTTTATAAAAGGCAAGTGGGCGAGTGAAAAAAAACCAGTGCAAATGCGGAAGAAAAATTATTCCCCACGGATACCCCCCCCCTCCATATTTGTGGACCTTCGTATCACAACCTCACAGTCAATGCGCATTGATCGAAGTTTCTCACACGGAGAACTCGGCGTTGTGTTACCACGAAAGGTGTGAATAAGAACGCTGATTGTCGTGAATGGTATGCATGTGTGGGAATGTTCAGCGCATTGAACTAACCCCGCAGTCCCATCAATGAGCGTCCTTCTACAGAGAACAAGCAATTAAATCTCCGTTCGTCTCCTCAAACACCCCTTCAAGTAGCAACGTATTTCACCCGTCGTCGAGACGTGATGGTCAACTGCACACAACTTTCTTCCACCCACACAGCCATCAAATACGAATATACCCCCGGGACCACGTTATGTGGGAAACAATGCGCGCATCAATGCCCTCCCTCCCACTCCTTCTTCATACCCAACCGCCCCCAAAGCCGATATCTGTAACCATGAATCCTTCGTTCTAGGCTCTCTTGCTGACTAATTGATTTATTCACCAAAAGAAACCATGGAAATAGCACACGGAAAATAACGTCTGCTGGCCAAAACTTGGAGCAACTTCAATGTCGTCACAGAAATATTTTGCATTGCATTCCGCAGAGTCACGTTTCGCATTTTTATAGGGATACACAGACAGAAGAGGGACAAAAGGATGTCCGCTTTGTTTCCTAGGACTAGTTTTACTAATCAAAATAGTAAAGAAGGAAAATGGGAATATCAAAACACCGAAGAAAAATTAAATCACATCCATAAGCATAGAAAATTTTGCACTGCCTTCTCAGAGACCCTATTAGATTGTAAACGCTAATGTCAGCTTCAAAATTTTCCGTTTCATAAAGAGTGCCACGGAAGGCGCTATCAAGCCTGGTTCCTATGATGGATGATCTGAGGAGATGTTGTGACAAACTAAATCTTTAGGCGATGTTAAACTTTGCAAATCCAACGATTCGCTAGCGTCCGCGATCGTGTCGCGACCAGCGAATCGCTCTATTGGCTGGTACCGCAACGCACCGCAGACGCTAGCGAATCGCTCGACTCGCAAGGTCTGACATCGACCTTATACTCGCAAAACAGTTCAGAGCGGTAGAGCTAACGAAAGACTTGTCAATAACGAAGTAAAAGGCTTTCTCAAAATAATTTACGCCAATTATCGACTGCTGTCAATGGGTTTTTTTCAAAAGCGGGAGGGAAGTATAAAGACTTCCAAAATAATTAACCAATATCGAGTGTCTGTCAATGCTTTTCATTGACGAACTATTGGCTGCTTGCTTGATAATCAAAAAAATGGGCCTTGGCAAATCAAGACGAAAATCCATGTTCAATTTTTATAAAAATAATTAATAAAAGTTGTAAGGAAAAATCTCAGAAGTTCCTTCAATTTTTCTTCCAACTCCGTAGGAAATGAGAAATTTGCTCAAGCAGTATACGTCAGATTGGGATATGATACTAACGGAGAAAAACGGATTATTTAAAAAAAAAGAATCAATAAAAGCAAAAGCACGTAAGAACAAGCAGCGCTTTTCTGGAAGCATAGGGCAACCAGCGTTGAAATAAAACTCAATCTTCAAGAAAGCTGGAAATCCGTTTGCTTCCTCTAAACAGATGTGGGGAAAATGGCCCATGTCAACTTTGCCACCAGAAAAAAAAAACACGTAAACATCCAGTGATATAGCATGCATGTAAGAAATAATTGTGGCAAATAGTAATATTCTCAGGTATAAATTAAATTGTAAATATTCAAAAATGGCTTCACTTGACTGCATTAACAGTGCGGGCGGCAAGAATAGCCGAAATCCAATAACTTTTTACTGGTCAAATGGCTGCAATTACTGAGGAACGCATCCACGCTCAGTAATCCTTACTTAGCCGAAAAGTGATTAATGACTCAGAATGGGATTTTACTTTGTTGTTGGTTTGTAGTGAATTTTACTTCTTATACCATACATCCATTATTAAATCAAATTATAGAGTCTAAGATCCTTAAAAGTTACGCGACGGCCCAAAATTCTAAAGACTGCGAAGGTCATTAACAAAATATAAGCGCTTGAAGCACTCAATCTCAATCGTACCTCTTGATCATATGCGCCGCGCATCTACTTGCATTCAGGATCGTGATGGTATTTGAGTGCGACTTGACCTATACAATGGCTTGTGGACCAGCCGATGTATAAGTTAGTATATACCATTTCCACTCCAAAGTGGACACTTTTCAAATAACTCAGGACATTTTTCATTTCGACCCGGCTTTTTTCACTGGACCATGGACATTTTTCATTTCGGCCCGGCTTTTTTTCAAAGATTTAGGAAACTTTTCAAAGTATCGTGAGGATTTCCCAAGTCAAACTGGGCACGTCTTCGAAAAGTCGAAGTATATTTTTCGATAATATTTAATTAAAAAATGGCGGATGTACTAGTGTCTTCAAATCCTGAAACAAAAGTTGAAAATCCATGTAATGAAAGACCAATTAGTTTTGTATAAGTTGTGTTAGCAAGCCTTTTTCTCCAGCAAGCCTTCTCAAAGAGATCATCTTCCCGACCCTTCACTACCTTTGCTACCCGACTTCTTGTATTTCCGCCATGTTTTCTGTCTCCAATCACTACGCATACACTGGCAAACCAAAACGCCAAGCGTGGTCAGGAGGTAGGTGTGCGAAGTCAATGGACACAGACTAGCTCCCGGTGAGAAAGCGGTAAAGAGCAGAAACTCGATTGACTGGAGTAAGCGGTCCTTTTGTAAATGCGATTTTCTTGTACCGCATCCACCCCGTGTCTGTGATAAGAAAGAGAGAAAAAAGAAGAAGAAGAAAGAAGTGTAGAAAGTGCTAGGCGTAAAGTATAGATGAAGAAGCAGAATTGTGTGAGCTACCTCATCATTGTGATGGTAAATTTAGCTACCTTGGCAACTAGACAACCCATTGACACTAAACGGGTTGGTATGTGTCCTTTGTGTTTGAACTGGAGGGAAACTCGCATACGCTCTAATCGAAAATATACTATTCCGGGGGCTAAGAGGAATGTTCGGTTTCTCGAGAACTATATTCCGATGATTGAGAAGGATTTACGTTCGGGGATGAAGGAGGCCGTGGTTTATCTGCGGGTTGTCCTGCTTGATATGAAAAGAATCCATTTTGAAGTGAACAAAAGTGGTAATTTGAAAAAAAAATCCGAATCGAATTGAAAATTGTCCTGAGCTGTTTGGAAAACCTCCGGGTCGAATTAAAAAATGTCCACGATTTTTTGAAAAAAACCTTGATTTGAGCGATGTCCATTTTCAAGTGGAAATGGCATATCCTTCCAAACAATTTGATACCAAGTAAGCGAATACGAAAGACTGGAGGGTGGTTTCGACAGAACGTCAGGCTTTCGGTGCACAAAGTATTTGACCCTTGATATGCAGGGTCACTCGCACTAAACCATTTCCCGGCCACCAACAAAATGAGAAGACCATCAGTTCAATATACGAAGTTAATCTATAAAAGCCATAAGGATGCTCCACAACACAAGCATGTGCTCATTATCTTAGCGCTCTGCTGAACACTACTTGATTTATTTGGTATGATTAGAGGATGTCAAAAAATTAGTGTCACCGATGTATTGTAATGTCTTTTAAATGCTCTAAATCAAGAGTAGTGATTGAATCCATACACTACATTGCTAACACTGCGTACAACAACATGTAACAACCAAATTTCCGATTTTTTCTTCCGACATGAATTTAGGCCGGAGCTCTGCTCCTCTCATCCCTGGTCGCACGCAAAAGCAGATGAAGTGGTTTGATCAACCAATCTTTGGAAACGCCCTTTTTCTCCCACCGGTCATGCGGTGAATCTCCACCGTCATTCACCCTGACAAGATTACTAGTGGGCATGGCTGGTTGGAGAAGGAGTGGAGATGGCTCTGTACTGTGCGAGAGAAGTGTCGAGAGTGAACGTATGCGCGGGGAGCTCAGACGGCTCGCGCATGGCGAGTGTGAATGTTGGCGCACGAGTAAGTAACTAATCAGGCGAAAATTCTCGATGTACCGTTGAGGTATCCTTAACCGATATTCACCCTGATCTTGCTTCACTGTTTCTTTCGGTAGCCCTCTGTACGGTTCTGATGGGAACTACATATAAGAGATTATACGTAGGTATTTTTTAATACTATTATGTATATATATAACGATTTCACTTGTCGCAAGCCCTTATTGTATGGAATATGAAGTAAAATTCACTGTGAACGCGACCGATCACAGGGCACATTCAGTGAGATTCGACCATTTTGGAAATTTTCTAGAAAACAAAACATAAGAAAAACATCAGTTGAACAATTTCGGTGTCATCATCAAGGTTTACATGCTATATTGATACGTTTAAATTCACCTTCGGGTAGAATTATCTATGGGATTCTAGGGCGCGCTGAAGAATGCCAGCTCTCGCTAAATGAGGGAATTGCACCTCTGTAAGAGCTCAAATAAGCAATGAATCCGAATGCGAGCCGTTAGCCGTAAATTTCAGCAACTTTATACAGGAAAAAAGCGAAAGTAGCAATATGCCAGGCAAACAGCAAGAATTCGAGACGCGCACTTACTGAAAGGGAGGCCATTCAGGTGCAATGCTCACGTGAATTACGATGATCTCACTTTTGGAGGGAAACGAGCTCCGGGGTCTATGAACCAATTTCCTTGTGCGAAAGGAAAATTATAAGAGCATTAGTTTCCCGAAAACGTTCAAAAAAGCATTTGTCGCGGTCTATAAAGCCTCGACTTCCCACTGGATGCCCCTCCCTAACTGAATAAGCGCCAAGATCAATAATGACCGCAGAATTACCACGGAAAGTTTGTTACAATATTTATGGAACACACTGTGAGCGCTTGCAGAATTGGAATAAGAGTAGACTGTGTAGGTATATTCGACCGCGGCGATGTCGCCGTATTCGATCCACTTGAACATTTGATTAGCCCAAAATTTGGCGCAGGCCTAGTTGAGGGAGCGCGCATCCTGGTGCTATAGTTCGTCACGGTTACAGTAATTCCATTTTCGCGTGGCAGAAAACTACGTGCTGGGTAAAGTGCGAGTAGACTTGCGCAAGAATAATTATGGCAATGAAAATGTTCGTCACGGTTTTGAATGACTTTGGGGCTCTGTACCAAGATGTCACCCCCCCCCCGAACTACACTCGAGCCTAAAATTCCAACAGACGTTTTCCACCCAGCGGTTTGTAAACGACGCGATATTCTATGTATGTATTTTTACAGATCATGATTGTTGTTACATTTTTTTCAGAAGATAACACACTAACTTCAAGCTAGAGTACTTTATTAACCCCCGTCCTTCCTACGATTCAGACAAGTTCGGAAATGGCATGCAACATAATCGTAGACCGATGTATTCAGTCCAAAGAAAGGGAATTCGGCTTCTTAAGGGCATCCAAAAAATCGATTTCTAGAATGTTCAACGAAAATAATGCTTTAGCAACTGTTCTGCCCCATTTACACAAAATACTTGTTTCAGACTTTTTTAACGTCGTTGTACATGGCGTATAGGACAAGAAATGTTAAGTTATTTATTAATTATTGACTTATCAATTTTTTATCCTAAACGCGCGTGCGCTAAAAGATCAGTGGTGAAAATAATGCTATAAGTGAATAGCAAAAAGGAACAATTGATGAATTAAATTCTTGTTATAATCAAATTAACTATTACGATAAAAATTTATTAAAAAATTCCTAAATAAATAATAGTAAGTAGTCATTAGCTCACAGAACGAATATATGCGTCAGTGAAGGGCTACCCTTAACATTTCACAAGCAAATAAATGAACTTTATTGCTTTGCTCTGGAGAGGCGTACTTCATAAAAAGCATCAAAGGTCTCAGATGACCATTTTTTCCAATCTGCGCTGTACTTTCAGTAATTTTAAAAGGTCCATCGAACTAAGAGTACATAAAGTGTTCGGCAGTGATGAATTCGTAAATGATGCGTAAGAAAAAGTAGCAGGAAAATAAAATATGTGATCGACAGCATAGGGTTGAAGCGTTGGCTGGAGAAGAGGCCACAGTGGATCGATTAAGTGATCAGAGCCTTTCAAGGTCAGACCGCGACCTCTTAACGCTTGCCTAACTAGGGGGACGGGGGCATACGTTGCGTACACAGTGTGTGTGCGTGTGGTGTGCATTCCACTTGAGTGTCATGAAGAAACCCTCGCAACCATACGCACGTGCGTATCACCGATTCTCGCTTGGTCGTCTTACAAGTAATTGCTGCTTTGGATCGAATTTCTAAGGTACTCTAACCTTTTCGGTCCGCTCTGCATTACCGCCGCGACAACAGTTCCGCTACTCGCTTTTAGCCGCTTCAGGAACCTTTTCCTACTTTGTTCTACACCCTAGTCATACTCATGTAGGAAAAAAATAAGAGCAACAAAATGAAAAAATTTTCACCGCACTGAAAATAATTAGGGCTGAAGGGGTTAAGAAAATATTCATAAAAGGCCGGTTTTTTGGTGTGAACAGACAGCATTTTGGATTGATGATGCGTTAGCATTCATAGGGCTTGACATGAGGAGATTCGCATCCACTTAGTTGAATCCCCACGGCGAGAACTTTTCGCCCTCCGAAAAGCGCTTTATCCAAGGCGCGACGTGTAGCCGCGAGGCTCGCTATAAGAGCGGGTGGGTGTGTGATCGTCGAACATCAGCGCTACTTCTAAGTCATAACGTCAGAACAAGAAAGTCCATAATGACAGGTTTTGAAGTTGAGGAGATCGATCAAAACCTCTTTTTAGTTTTGACAGAACACTACAGAAATGTCACATTTAACAACGACTGATAAAACTATAGTGGGAGGTTGAAGAAACCGGTTTGTCCTGAGAAAAATTTCTGCAGAAATGTTCAAAGTCCTATTTGTAGGAAAGCAGCCACCCTCTACTCTGCTGGGACTTATGTAATCTCTGAAGCTATCAGAAATGGTGGGGCAATTAGTCGGAACGAATAGATATATGGTGTTGTGTCGAAGAATGAGCGGAAAACAATGTTGTCTGCGATTGGAAGAGTGGGCTGGCGGGTTTCGAGGAAGGATTTCCTCATCAAGCCCTGGGGTAGCTGCTCTTGACATGTTTGCAGTGTGTTGATGGACATTGGTGGCGGAGGAATCACTTGATGTTCCCTTCCATGCGCTGTTTCTTCAACTGCTGTTCTCATGTCAACGAAGTTGTTGACGGAAAAATGGCAACGATTCGATTATTTGGAAGCAGTCATAGCAAGTTCGCTGGCCTTCAAGAAATTCATGAAACTTACTTGTTTCGATACATTTTGTAATGCAAATCCACCTAAAATTGAGTCCATGAGATGTTTGTTCTAGTATATTTACTTCGAAACAATTTTGTTTATATTTTGACCGAACAGAAAACCTGAATGACCTTCGGATCCCAGGAAATGGTGCGCCGCACCTCATAACTGGTAAATTTCAACAGAAACGAACGCTAACATTTCCAGACTCTGGAAGTTTTGACGCTCTGGAATCCAGCGTCAAAACACTGGGATGCAGGCAAACTTCTGCGGAGTTTTCAAGATTTCGTGCTTCTTCCCATAAACTCTACTGCTACCATACCAATTCCGTCCCTTTGGTAAATAGATCCACGATTGAATCAATATTTCCCGTATAGGCCCTTTTTTCAGGTTGAAAGCACGGGTCACGATCGAATAGGGGTGTTGTTTTGTTCAAAAATTATACAAGAAGTGCGAAAATGAAAGCTGGTGAAAAAAATCAAAACAGATCATGGAAAGCACCGAAATTACAGCTCTGCAAGAAAGGGAAGCGCAACACAGCATGTCGTAGGCGTAAGGGGCAGATGGCATGTGTGTTG
>MU868413.1:73642-128388 GCA_036418205.1 Ostertagia ostertagi
GGTGATTGGTTGTCTGGATCTCATGCCATCATATCCCATCATACATTTCTGTATTTATAATAGCTACTTGAGATGCCCAGACGTTCCGTAGACAAGTCGTTTATATCCTATGTGACTGCTCCAGAATGAAAGGATGAAGCTCATTGTCATTGAAATTCACCTAGCTTGCTGGGTTTTGGGTATATTGAGGCATATTTAACAGTCAAACAAATTATCCAATCGTAACCCCGACACAACCTTCCCATTGAAATTTGGGCCACAAATCTTTGCTGTTCAGATCACCTGGAACATGATCGCTGATGTAATGTGGTGGCTGTTACTGTACTTGAAGCGTTATCATTTATATCATTCTGTATTCGTAAAAACATCAAAAATTGATGGTTTGTTACGCCCACTTATTCATTTCGATTCGATTAGTGCCACAGCAATGCACCAGAATCAACTCTCAATGTAAATCTATCGCGTGGTGCACAATGTTGCGTCACATGCCATGCGGAAAGAATCGCTCTATTTGAATAATCGGAAATTTCTACAAAGGCAAAACGTAGGGAAATACGTTTTTCGTACAGAGATCCTTATTACTCGAGTGACAAAAATGTTGATAAGGGTTGGTGGACTGATGAAACAGACAAATTCAAGGAGATGGGAAAGTCGCCATGCAAAGGGCTGCAAACTGCGAACAACGTTCGAAAAAAATATTAGGCTGCCTCATGATGTGAAAATATAGATGGTCGACTACCTCCATATTCGAAACGCCTTCCATTCATGTGCTCCACCCTGAAAATTTTAAGTGCAAGATACGCCCGGACGAGACTTCTTGGCATCGACTGGATGTTTAGCAAATATCGCCGGATAATGACACGTTTGACGTTAAACGCATTGCGAAGGGACCCGCCGACTCCGCCCTCACTACACTTTTTTATAGCGATTCACGCGAACCGCAACTGTCGTCAGATCCAGTGACACGCGAAGGTAACAAGCAGTTGGCTACATTGCGCTGCGAATCGGGCCAAGCTCGGCAGAGGAATTTGTTCATTTCAGCTTGTATTAAAGAATTCCAACACCAAAGAAGAGAGCCAGAATCTCAGGCGCTTGTCTCAGAGCCAAATTATCTATGGATTCAACGAATGCTGACCGCTATTTTCAAAAACGAGAAGGCAGCGTTTGGGTGCGGACCGCACACCATCAATTCGATTGACGCCTCATATAATAGAATCCGTTGGCAGTGATTCACAGTTGATAGGTGATTTTGGTAAAATGATAGTTGTAATATGGCAATGATAGTGTTCAACTGCAAACGGCCAATCATTGATAGAAAACATTTACATTTTGTAGGAGCCGTCGTCATCTGAGTGTACGGTCTTCACCCGACGCTCTCGGTTTATTTTAAAGGAAGGGTACGTGCACAAAATCTGGAACAAGTTTCCAGTTTTTATTCACTTATTCATTTGTTATTGCCTTTGGATATGAATATCAGAAACCTGCGATATCTTAGAAGTATTGGCAGGTATATGAGAAGACTGAAGGTTGATTAGGTACATGCGGTCGAAGGATGCTGTACTTTTCCGATAGCCCTAATATTAAGCTTCGTGACACAGATAGCGCAGTATTGGGTATGTCCAGGGTGTCGGTTCAAACCTTCACCTCCAAACACGTATCTCGGCTAAAGCAAAAAATTCTTCAATCGAAAAGAAAAGCCATCACAGTCAAACTTTTACGCCGGCGATGAAGGGATCGAGTTATGCTAGGAACCTACATAGGAGGATGCTCGTTGTGGAGGTCGAGAGTCGTTTCGAAATCTTTATGGGTTGCAAAGCTTTTCTCATGAAGGAAACCATCCAACATTTCAAGTGGTAGGAAGCAGATGAGAGGAGTGAAATTTGCGGAACAAAGTTCTCTAACTTACCTTGTTCAAAAGGACACACCAGAATCAAACTGGTGTAGGTTCCGCACACAAAAATGGAAGAATTGAGCGAGTTGGCAGACTCTAACTTCTCTCTTCGTAGAATATCGACATTGTCATAGTTATGATGTTATTCTTCTGTCAACGAGGTTGTTAGGGGAGACTTTTTATTAGTTGCCGTTTCGACGAGAACGTTTTCCTCAAAAGCTCAAAAGTGGCTCTAAGTTTCCACCTAGGGAGAGGGGACGTTCGGCAGTTAAAGGACAAATCTCGAACCTAGAGCCACGTATAGGCCTTTTAGGTTAGGATCTTTTCGAAACGTCACGCCACTAATAAAAAATCTCCACCTAACAACTTCGTTAACAGAAAAATAACACCATAACTGTGCGAGTAGGCTTACAAGGATTGGCTCCCAGGTCGCCATGGCCATTCAAGAAGTGATGTATACTGCTAGAAGTGCCTTTGAACGCTAATCTCGAATCAAATCAATAATACTTTCCAAATTTGCTAAACGATTCTCTGAATAGACTTATGAAGCAGAACAGTGCAAGCAGTGGTCAGCATCTGCAGTCAAAATGTCGTAGGATCGGCCCCTAATCACGTTTACTACCTTGCGTTCACAAAGATTAGGCTAAACAGGCTATTGAAAGCTTTTTAGCTGTATTCCTGAAGAAGGCAAAACAGTATAGGCGATTAGGGGTCGATCCTGCGACGTTCTGACTGCAAATCCCGACCACTGCCGTTGCACAATTCTGCTTTATAACTTCATTCAGAGAATCGTTTAGCAGATTTGGAAGGTAGATTCGAGATCAGCGTTTCAAGGCACATCCAGCAGTATACATCACTTCTTGGGTGGCCATGGCGACCTGAGAGCCTTCCCTTGTTAGAGAAAAAAGAGCAAGATTACGTAGAAAACGCGGAAGCCAGCCAGTCAATTGGTGCGGCTGTGCTAAGGCGATGAGAGATCAAGGACGGAGAAGAGGGGACAGGCTAGAGAGCACAGTAGATGAGAAAGCGCTAGGCACTAACATACTGCGGATGAGAAGAAATCAAAGCGGTTGAAGTGGTCTTCGCAAGCTCCTAGCGCCCTTGTTGCGCACTTTAGAGTAGAGAGAACTAGATAGATACCTGCTACCCTCATGAGCGCCTTATCCTACGCGCTTAGAGGATTGATCTACTTTCAGGTAAAAGAGTTGCCAAGCTTGATCGTGGTCCAGGCACTAGAACCTCTGACTAATCACAGAGAATCTACTTCACATTACACGTCATATTCCATCGAAGAGGGCCTTTTTTAATCCTGGAGAAGAATAACACTCAAAACTTGGAGAACAACGATTTTTCGGCGTCAACCCATGCACTTTTTACCTTTCCTACATTCCTTTATCCAACCCCCCCCCCCCCTTCCACACCGCCCATATAGCTGGAAACTTTCAGATCCGCCGCGTACTTAGAAAGCCACCTTTTGAGCAGTTGTGTGAAGCTTTGAGGATTACCCTCGGCTGATTACTACCGACAACAGGCGAAACTGTTTCGAACCATTTTTGCATACTCCACCGTCCTTCCAGGAGTAAACTCTCGTTGATATGGCACTGGGTCCTTCATTTCTTCGTGCGAATTTGAATGGGAGAAAGAAAATCATGCAAACTGTGCATACTACTTAAATCCTACGGAAAGATCTTTCAAACTGATTCGAAATTCAGGAACAAAAATACAATCCGCCCCTAACACGTCTGGAATCTCGGATTTTTGTTCATCTGCTTCCTAATGCCGACTAAATGGTATTACAAAGCGCATCTTAACCTCAGGTCACTTTGCCCCTTGTTAAAGCTTTTCATGTGGAATTTGCAATATCCAATCAAATGACCTCCCAAAATCCAATTAAATGGAATAAAAATTGAAAAATCAAAAAAAAATTAATCAATAAAAATAAAAGTAAATCAAAAGCTGAAAGCTATAGTTTTCAGTTTTCAGCATAGGGAAAAAGTTGGTATAGGATAAATAAAAGGATCACTAAACAGGTAACGAGGTGAGATAAACTTGCATGAGCGTGCGCATTCAGTGGAAACTTTATGTAGGGGCAATTGTTCACAAATTACCGATGCACTCACTGATAAGAGCTATTCAACGGTTGCCCTTCATTGTTAGCTGTTTTGCTATTCAAAAGAGAACCGTGCGAGAACCAAATCGAAAGAATACAGCTGTTTGCGTCCTAGGCCGCGTGGGCAAATATGGTGCAATCGAGCACTGAGATCGGGCAGGGTCATAGGCTAACAACTGAGCTAACAACACCAAATATCATACTTGGGGAGGCGGAAAAAGTATAAAAGGATTCAGTTCTGTCAGTAAGATGTAGGACGCACTAACTAGGGAATTTAAATGACTGTGATTTCCAAAAGCCCTCAACAAGTGTCGAAGCTACTCTCATCTTGACCCCTTTACCGGTATTTCAGCTAAAAAAGGTGCATGAGCCAAACAAAAATAAGCGTGAATAAAACTTGTACAAATGTATGGTATTATGTTGTACTTTCGAACAGTTTGATCAAAAAGCTTCGTCATAACTGATAAGTAAGAGCACGCAACTGGTAACATAAGAATGTAAAAGACGAGGGTACTATAAGTAAATAGATGAGTAAGGGTAGCCACCATCAAGATTCTTTTGCAGAGTACGACATTCAAACAAAGATCTCCGTGCAGTGAAATGTTTGAGCAAACCGAATATCTCATCGAAACAAATACTCGAGACTTCAAAGATGACTTGTTAGTAGTCATATCAGAAGGATATGGATGCTATCATAGAAGAAATTCGATTGCAATAAGCGTGATGCTTAATACTTCCTTCCTCACAAAAAAAACTCATTCAGATTGAGTTCTCTATAAGGTCTCTCTCTTTCAGTCAGGGTCGACCCAGGTTGAGAAAAATTGAAATTAAACGACTGAGCCCTCCCTCCCCTTCCCCCCCCCCCTTCTCTCCCGCTCCTCACGCTGAAAGAGTCCTCCACAAACTCCCTCCGAAGTCTGATGGCGTTCACATTGCCATTAAACCTGGTTCATATCGATACATTCGAAACACCGCCCCCAAAACTCAAAATGTGCGATGGCGGGTGCTATATACATATAATTGTTAAAAGGTCAAACTTTCCGAAAATCTGAACTGCGTAAAAAAATTTACTTACAGAAACCTGCTGCCAATGGCCATCCAAAAATGCGATCCCCTTTTCTGCAAATACGACTCATCCCTAGAATCACAAAACGCCATCCAATAGCTGGAAAAATGCCAAGGAATGGTTGGAGGGTTGTGTGCTGTTAAACCGCACTAACCGGTACTAATTAGAACTAATAGCAAATGTTCTGCGGGCCGAATTGTGAAAAAACGACTAATATGATTGACTATGAAATATGACTATATTTCCAAAGTTATAATTTTTTTCGAACAGACTTATTTAGTGTAAAGGATTCAAGTGCACAGTGAATGGATTCGGCTTCGCATGGCAAAATAGCAAAGGTCCATTGAGTCGTACGATAGGGACATACATAGATGATAATGACATTCAAATACATTAAAGATGATTTGAAGTGCTTTGGTGGAGTACTGAACAAGAGCGCCCACTCCAACGAAACCACGAGAGAAATTGCAGATAGGCTAGTTTGACGGAAACGTAGGAAAAACAGAAGCGGGCCAGCGTACTTTCTGATTGAGACAGGTAGACGATTTCGTATGCTTGTTAACAGACTCATTAATTCAGTACTATCGGAGTTCACATGACACTGAACAAGAGCGCCCACTTCAACGAAACCACGAGAGAAATTGCATTTGTATTTCAGTCCTTTGATTTCGCTAACTAATAATTTGGCAGCAAAGGAGTAAAGCTGGAAACAGATGCGAACGGCTGCGTAGCGTACCCGAACAAATAAAGGTCGGCAACGCCATATCCTTGTGAATATTAGTGATATGATCGAATTTGAGCTTCTGCTAAATTTAGCCAAGTAAATGCACAAAGTTAATGCAATTTTCATTCATTATGTATAAAAACATCATGCACTGTGATTTCTGTCTATGCTGTACCATAACAAGAAGGCTAGTCATGATGGATACGAGGAACTTTTAGCACGTTTCACTAGAACTTTCAAAGCGTTGAAGAAATCGACAGCCTAGGGCTTAGATTAAAGATTAGAATACTTGAAAATTGCGTAAGCCTGCACTGGCTTCGAGAAGTATGCTATAGGCGGAGGGGTGAGTGTCGACGCATCAAAAATATGTCGAGCCTGAGGAGATTTCAGAACCCGAAAACAACGCAACGATTTGCGAAAACACACACCCTCACGTGGAGTGGCGGAACGTCTCGCGTCTCAGAGTCTCGGGAATCCGAAAAGTTATGGGATAACCCTGGCTTCGTCGATCCCGCCCGTCGACATGGCCTCTATGGAAGCAATCTCAACACCAATGTCCCGCCGGAGAACCTTCCACAAGGCGCAAAGTTGAGCGAGGACTGAGGAGGACTTGAGATTCCCTCATTCTAGTCTAACAGAGTCCGTTTTCATTCTTGTGAAAAGATGCACTCATCGTTTTCGCCTCACATTTTTTCCTTAACAATTGTTTTCCTTTTTTCCAAGGAACAAAACTACACCAAAAGCAACTGAGTTGAAAGATAAACAACAAGGTAAACAATGCACACGCTATACCAGCAGCTCCCATTTCCGCTAGCGGACTTATCTCGGGCGGACTTATTTATGAGACTCGAGGGGAACTTTAGGGCACAAATTATCGGACGAGGAATAAGTTAAACCAGAGGAAAGTTGGCCGAGTGAAGTGGTAGAAAAAGGAATCTCTCTGTTTGCTGAGACAATCGAATAGGATCTTGCTGATGGAGTTGGGAAAAGCAGGTCCAAAATGAGTCATGATTTTTGGACAGGATATGGCGGATGAAAGTTGCACTAGGTACTTGGAACAGACCTAGAGTTTATGTGTCAGCTTCACCCTTGACGCATTTCGTTGCCATAAGAACATTTTCGTTTTCATCTTTGCGCAGTCATTGTGCTAAATGTCACACTCTATTGTCAAGAACGCGTGCGTTATCATAAAGCCTCTCCACCGAAACTTACAGGTCGCCAGTTGAGAAGAAAGACGGCCTCGAAGGTGTCCTCCCTTGAGATTGCCGCATCTACCACAAACTCTTGAAATAGCTAACTGGGGAGCCACAAACCTACCATCCACTGACTAACATCACTATAGGCTGGGTAGTTGATGTCAGACTCGTATGAGAGTACAGATACAGTGAACTGTAAAAAAATGGAAAAATAAAAGAAAACTAGACCATTACTGTTGGGTTGGAGCATAATATCGCAGTGTTTGCATTTTTCATTTCTTCACATAGGCATTTGGAGCAAAAAATAAAAATATTAGGTTGTCTCATAATTAGTGAATCACTTTGGGTATTTTTGAATTCAATTTTTTTTCTTTTTATGTGGAGCCTTTGTTCACCCAAGCATACATCCCTGTCATCTACAATGTCTTACCTATACAAGGAAATTTACTCGCTGCCTTATCTCTAGAATTCCAGGAGCTGTTGATCGTAGAAAGATGGGAAAGTCGTGACGGTAATGTTACTTAGCGTAACATTTACTCCTGGAGAAGAGCGCTAGGGGTCAGACTGAGTTGCCTATTGTTGGCAGCGAGGATAGCATCCACACAGCGGAAGTGACAAGAACGGCTAGCCTGAGAATCTCCAATTTTTTATGATTTATGGATTTTCTCCGCAAGGTGGGGTCGACGACCTCAGCGGAAAAGCAGACTCTGTCTTGCTTTCCTTTTAAATTGAATGTGTCGCCATTACGCTGTAGATGTGTGATCTTCTTCAGTGACCTCGTATTACTGGCGGCGGTTCCCAGCGCATGCTCACTCTCGTGTATCTCTGAAGGGCTCGGACTCGAAGAGGTTTGAATTTTCTGTCAGAATTCCTGAATCCGTTCATGCTAGGGCTATTCCTCCGTGGAGATTGCTAGTACACATCACCAGTCCAGAACCCTTGTGATATGCTGGATGATAACTGTAAGGAACTGATGCAGATCAGAAGGAACATGATGATTCAGATCGTTGTGTGAGCTGTTTCGGGCGCAGAGCAAACAAGATACAAACTAAATATTTTAATCTTTACAATCTACGCAGAGGTCTGCATTCCTCATTTTACCAAGTTGGACATGCTCCAGCAAAGGCGAATAGTTTGTCCATACCCACCCTCAAGTGGGCTGGGTACGCATGAGATTGCCAGTTGAGGGGCAGTTGGAGTGTGAGTCTTCACTAAAAAGCCAACTCTTGTTGGAGTGGACTACAAGACAGACTGGTGGATGGGGAGCGTGCCCTTCGCCTATCGCTGGTGATTCTCTTGTTGTTGGGCGTTTGAAAGGTCCTATTCGATATGATCAAGAAGGGAGCTCAAAAATAGGATCCAGAAAAATTGAAATATCAGCGCGGGAAAGCCAGTATGGAGATGGGCTGAGTAATTTGACTCAGGATAAATGTGGGATGCTGTTCCAGCAAAACATGTTTCAGCCCTTCACCATTTTTCTTGGATTTAATAACAATTAAATTGTAAAGTGATTCATTAATCATGGGACATCCTAAATATAAAACCAATCATGATTGTTGGTTCACTTCGTCATTATTTATTACAAGTTGAGCTGCATTATCGCAAAAAGACAGTGGAATATAAAAATTGAAAAAAGTATTGAGCTTGTTTTCGGAGTCCTCATTATTCCTCATCCTGTACTAAATAAAAAGAATTTCAATTTGAGCGAAAAAGGTCGGGTCGTTTGAGAGCAAGGTTCGATGATAATAGGATTCAAGAAAACTTCCATTTTTCTTCTTTATTTGGACCGAAAAATGCAGCTGTCGAAAAGGCGATTTTCACCTTCTGAAATTTCCCAACTACGCTTAATAATCTGAGTACAGCTACAATTATGGAGATAATGACAATTAGGTCTTTGTAGAGCTGGAAGGTACTTCCAACCATATAAGCGGTTTTGGAGTGATACTTGCCTGATCGAATTTATAACGCACGAAAAAAGCGCTACGTATTAAGCTGCCAACGCACAGTTTTGAAGGCACTCTAATTTGTGGCCGCAGCTCGCATGCGAAAGTCACCAAAATCATTATGTTAAACGAGGAGTGATCAGCTATGGATAATATACAACACAACCCAAAATATGAATAAGGGTCGACCAGATAGTGTAATGTAGCATACCCGCCTCGGTAAGGCGAGATGATGTGTACCGGAGTCCCGCTCGGGCGAAAGAGTATTTGTCTTCACTCCGAAAATCGTCTTCACGGAAAATTCTATGCCATTCTTCCCTACATGATCATGACAGCTATCACCAGGACAGGCCGACAAACTTTTCACGCCAAGAAGTTAGTTACCGAAATTAGACAAAATATATTTATACCACACTTGGCGACGTTGAACGTAGGTTCGGCGGAAGATAAGAGAATTGCTATTGCCAAGAAGGAAAGCTAAAAGAATTTCTAGCAAAGTAAGTAAAGCACTCCAGATCACAAGAGGCATCGTTCGCATAATGATCTAGTTATTAGGTTGTCCCGAAATTATGCCGGCTTTCAATGTCTTCATAATTTTATTTGATATTTTCCGAGAAATTACCATCACGCCCATGCGCTGTAACTTTGCATAATCGTTGGAAAGCTCATTTCTTCTCTTTCTCTCGCACGGCCATTGTTTTTGATGGCTCCGGGTATCACTTTTTTTTAAAGGTTTAAAGCGAAGGCGTTGAAGTAGTTGGTTTGAGGCCAGGTTTTACTTCTATGCACACCCAAGACATTAGGGTGGTGAAGAGGCGTTGAGGCAGCAACGGCGTCAATCGCTGCAGGGAATGGCCAACTGGAATTCAGGAGAGGTGAGGAGTACTACACAAGGCCTTATGAACGAGGGAGTTCTCCCACAAGACAGCGCGCAAGCAGAGCGCACGGTGCGCGCCTATCATCACTATGGAGCAGAGGGATGAGGTTCGTCAAGAACTAACCAGCGGAAAGATGAAGGGTCGACGTGCCATATGAATGAAGACACAATATCATGGTATGTAGTTCGGAACGCTGATCCCGAATCTTCTTCCCAAAATCTGCAAAACGTTCGCTGAAGAGAGTTACGGAGGTTTTTTGCTCCCTCACACGGTTTAAAACCGTCGCGGATCTTGCACTCAGCAGCAGGGCTCAGCGCAACGAAAGCAGTGAGCATTTCCGGACTCGAGTTGTGGCGCCTGCGTGGTAAGACGGTGGGCTTGGATTTCGGTGTGTTCAAGCGGTTCGGATCGCCTCGCGTGGTTTTCCTTATGCATTTTTGTGAATGATTATTTGCGCAGTAGTGAAACATGACCCTTCATCAGTTGGCCAGCCTACTTGCTTTTGAGAGTTTGAGTCGATAATTCGAAATTGGTTTTCGTAAAAATGCATGACACTACATAGGGTAAGGCGCGCCGAGTATACGGAGCGCGCTTCACGTCGCGTTTTCAGATGAACGAATGTGAGATCTGGTGTTCAAGTAGTCATAACTACCCGGGGTCGAATGGTCCAGAAAAATATAGATTTACAATTAACTTCAAGAAAAGTGGCGAGTGCATTGATGCACATGTCATATCGGGTTAGCTTGGGATTGACTAATTTGGACGATGGCGACTTCAAATTTCGAAATAATTAAAGTGCGCGGTGTTGAAATGCACACCGCGAACAGAAAACCGACACTGCTTGACACTCTTCGAAGGAACCAAAAAAACTTATATCGTCTTCAAGGTATATTAGGCTTCGATGCTACGCGGTTAGAGAATGAAGGGATAAATAACAGCTCAGATTTCGAAAATGGTTCGAAAATCTCAAATGTTTCGCTACAAAACTTGTCTCCTCGGAGGATATTTTTACTCCGAAGACGAATATCCACTTGTTTGTGCCCAAAAACGGTGCTGCCAAATGGTTACGGTGGGCTCATGTGCATGTCTTTAGTAGGTATCGCCTTCAAAATTGGTTAAACTCCTTCGCAAATTCTTTGCACCACATTGACTAACAGTGCGAGCCATATGATCGAGTAACGTTGTTGTGAGCCTTTTTCAACCACGTTTATGCAGCGTACGGCAAAAAAGAGGAGACCCAGCCAGGAATCGATTCCTAGGACGTCCCGCCGTGAACCACGGGACTAACTTGCCGCTGCATGCTTTTCCGCATAAACTCCATTCGCGAAAATAATTTTTTGGCAGATTTGGAAAGCAGATTGTCGAGATCAGGTCCAAACGCAACTCCACCGGTGTGGGGTTCTCTTTACATATGGCACTTCGGACCAATACATCCGTTCTGATAGGAAGATGAAGGTTGGAAAGGCGGTGGGTCCAGATAAGGTGCCAATCGAGGCATGGAAGGCGCTCGGAGAGTGGGATCAGATGGCTTACCCAATTCCTGAACACAGTAACCACCGAAGGAAGGATGCCGGATGCCTGGAGAACAAGCACTATCGTCCCCATCTTCAAGCAGAAGGGTGACGCGATGGACTGCTCCAACCACCGCGGGATCAAGTTGACTGCTCGTACAATGACGCTGTACGAGTGACTGGTCGACTCGAAACGGCGGGAGCTGGTCCCCATCTCCCAGGAACAGTTCGGGTTCATGCCCGAAAGGTCTACTACGGATGCCATCTTCATCGCGAGGCAAGTGATGGAAAAGTACCTAGAAAAGCGCCGACCCTGCTACCTAGCCTTCCTCGACCTGGAGAAGGCGTTCGACCGACTACTTCGAACAGTACTATAGAGAGCGCTCAGGGAGCAGAATGTGCCAGAACACCTGATTTCTCTGGTAAAAGACATGTACGATGGGGCGAAGGCAGCTATACGCACCCCACACGGCTTAACGAAGGAAGTGGACATCACGGTTGGGGTGCATCAAGGATCAGCTCTGAGCCCCTTCCTGTTCCTCCTAACGCTCGATACCATGGTGAAGGGCCTCATGGAAGGACCACTGAAGACCATCCTCTACGCTGACGACATAGCTCTGATAGCGGATAGCAGAGAGGAACTTCAAGCCAAGGTGCAGAAATGGCAGAACGTCCTGGCAGAAGGTGGGCTCCGGCTGAATGTCAAGCCAAGTTCTTAAGCTCCGAAGAGGGTACAGAGCCGATCGTGGAGGGCCATGGTGAAACCATCGAAAGAGTTGAGGACTTCCGCTACCTTGGGAGCGATACATTGACAGCCGACGGTGGCGTGGATCAGACAGTGAAGGCTCGAGTCAACGCTGCATGGATGAAATGGAAGGAGTTCACTCGGATCTTGTGGGATCGAAGCGTGCTCCGCAGGAACACTGAAGAGGAGAAGGGTGGGGGGGGTGTATTCGGGGCAGGTTGGGGAGGCCTAGCCGATGGCGCGATAGACGGCAGCGAGAGTGCTGGGCCCCTGAATCAAGAATCCACAAAAACGCAGCCTGCCTACTCCGGGCTGAGATGGCTGTCTTGTTTGGGACTCGATTGGCGGCGTCAGACAACCCGAGCAGGTCAGAGCGGTCATACGTGACTTGCTCGCTGCTCCAACTGAAGATACGGAACAGCGTCTGCGATGGTATCGGGCACGTGCAAGGCGGCCACAGTACCACCAATAAGGAAGGCAATGGATTTCGAAGCGCAAGGCAAGCGACCGTGAGGTGCCCAAAGAAGAGGGTGGAAGCGACGTAATCAAGACTGACCTAAGCTGAAATCACGGCCACGACGGAAGTTGCCCTGGACAGAGCGAAGTGGCGACGACTGTTAACGACACGGACCTGCGACTGCGCGGGACCAACGCTACTGAGAAGAAGAAGAGGAAGATACGCGGCCGAATTTCAATAAGGAATGCTAAACAATTGGTTGAAACGATAGTCACACGCTGCTGGTATGATATCCCGTCTCAGACAATTCTGGTTCGAACGGTGCTACTATTAGGGTGTTTTTGTCGCATACTTATGCTCTAACTTGTAGGTCAACCGTAACCACAAAATCTCAATAGTATTAATGACAGAGTTAGTAGTAGAATAGAAGACGTATTCGTGACTCAACAGAAAAAAATGAAGCGTTTCATGAACTGAATGAGTAAAAGCATGCGGCAGCACCAACCAAGCGCGTTATAAGAATAGGATTGGGGGATGTTAACCGGGAAGTTGAACTTTTACAGTGTGGACGGCAGCAGCTGTTTAGATGAAACCCTTTCTAGACAACAAGCTGTAATTTGCTCTATTATCAAGCCTGGACTGTCGCTAATTTTTGACGCAGATTTTTCGATAGTGTGTGGGACAAATTGCTCTCACAATGACACATTCCTTACAGCTAACAGTGTTGCAACCGGTGATGTGGCGTAGAACACATGGCGGTATGGGAGTATCCCGCATGGCAAAACGGAATGGATTTCCACATAATGACACAAATATCTTCATCAAAATAATAAAGGCTCCGTTATATAGCACAAAAAAACACATTAGAATAGCTAACACTTGTGTCGTATTTGACACATTTACCGATAAGCTAAACAGAGCTTCATAAGAGTGTTACTAGGGAAAATGCTTTTCACGAGGACTTTGTATATCTGATAATAGTTAAGTGCATTTGTAAAAATATGTAATAATATAGAGTTTATATGATATAATCTCAATGAACAACAATTATAAAATTGTTAAAAACTAAACTAGTTGAAAGGAATAATCAATATGAAGGAGTTCAATTGCTGATTCAGTGGACAGCTGTAAACATGTCAACCTTTTAGATTTGATACAATCTTTGCATATTGTTTGTCAATTTATATTCAATTTAGTAAAATGAAATAAATTATCATTGCATTGCTCTCTGCGGGAGAAATTTTTGTACGTTCAGCGGCAAGTTATGTCGTCTTTCCCTGTGCCTTTATTTCGCCAATCCCAACATCACTGATTGAGCTCCGGGCATTGGACGACAGATAATAAGGTTCGTCGAGGCAAGGAGCGAAACGAGCATTTAATTATATTGTCTATAAAGGTTTTTTCTTTCGTATGGAATAGTGATGCCAGAATTTTTTTCAATATCGCCATTACGCCCTTTCGATAATTCCGTTAGTAGCAACGTAACAGGGCTGTTTTCCGAACCAAGTTATGTATATAGACAGTCTATGGGTTTTTGATGAGATGCCCATTGCTTGTAACGTGCCCGTCCAGTTGGATCACGAAAATAACTCATCCGCTCTATGATTCGCTCTTCTTCAACTAAGACCTGCTTTTGCAGTTTCTACCTACTATACATAAAAGGATAAAAGTGAAAGCATCGCCGCTGATCAATCGCTTTTTGAAATGAGTCACGCACCTAACATTCAGTTGTACACTCGTAGTAGCACTTTAGTGCGGTTTGGCCCATACAATAACTTGCGGGGGCCAGCCGATATACAAATCAGTGCTCTTCCTCCTCCCAGACAAGGGTGGTACCAATTAACCACTGAGGGATGGAAGCTTGGTTGACCTGGACGACACATGGCCTAGGATTGGATCACCGGGCCACTTGCCACTGCACTACTTCCGTCCCATCAGCCATGTACATCAATATGAAAAAATATAAAGTTTCGGCACTGATGAACACTTCTGAACGTGCCATGCATCAAATTGATAACGGATTTGGATCTTAGAACACGCGGATGAAAAGCAGCGCCTGTGTGCTTGCGGACCAGTCCACGTCAGAGTGGATGATGGCCTCTGAAATGGGTAAGATCTTACTCCAAGCTCTTACCCAGTGCGGTGGTGAAATGGTGCTACATTGTCATAAGTTCATTGTGGAAAGGTGCACGCTTATAAATCCACAACACGTCTTGAGCAACACATGACTTCGAAAGGCTTTCCAGAATAGCCATCGGTCCTGTTGCTCAACACAAAGGGCCCTCCCACTCACATCGAGCGATATGACGATTCAAACCCTCCAAATGCGACAGCTTGCAAGCGAAGGTGGTGAGGCAACTCGGTCTTTTTCTAGTGACGCACTGGCATTCTTTATTCGGCTTGTATCATGACGATACCCGTTGCATTTAAACATACAAACAGAACGTTTCATAAATAGTAACAGGAGTACAATCACAATGACACATTTCGACTATATAATAACATAAATAGATTGATTCAGCTTCAGGAAAATATTCCAGCAGAATGCAAAAACGAGTAAGCAGTGCATAAAGTGAAGAGTTGGAGGGAGCTGGTCATTAATTAACTGGTACACTCATAAGTATTGGTATTTGTTGGAAGTTACAGGCAGAAGGACTATCAGGTGGAAATAAACGGTTTGCTGAATTTGACGCTACAAGTACGACTTCATTTAAGCTGAATACCCTCGACAGCATCTCGAACTTCTTTATCGAGACTTGCGTCATCTTCGTGTTGTAGTTTGTGCACAGGCGCCATACATAACACCACAGGTCTGTCGGTGGTTTTGATCTGAAATCACTGCCTGTTGAAGTTGAGATCAAAAATCAACTAAAACTGAAACACTTAGAGACTTGGATCTTTTACCTTTCATCTAGCTTCAGAATTGGATCTTTCGAAAATCGTATCTCCGTACTCTTTACTTTTACGCATCGCCTGATCTGCTCAAGCCAATGGCTCAGTCGCCCTAGGTCTCTGTTCAAGACCGTCGTGCAACCGACGATGAAGAGTCCATTGTGAGCCATGTCGTCGTCATTTCGAATACCAAGAATCTACTTATCAGTATCAACGTCATAAGAAATAATGCGCCCCACCGGATCTATGGTTTGAATTTTACGACACGTGACATTATCAGCCAATTCTTGCACTGTCTCAGTCACTTGAAACGCTTCATTGTTAGCCTCCTTCAGAAACTCAGTATAAGTGAAAATAACTGGATAACTCAGTTGGGATCGTGAACGCAATGAGCAAAAAGTACAACATCGCCAAAATCTGATTCATACGCTGATAGCGGGGTTTGCACCGAAATGGGCGCCGAGCGAAATCCAATGCCTGACGAAGTTAATCGCGCCAAACGCGGAAAGGTGACATCAGAGCGAGTGAATGTCTCCAAAGACAAATGGGTGGTAAGCGCTTTGTAATAAACGCCGCCCGAGATCATTCCACGATCATGTCAAGGAAGTACCGGACGCGAGAGGAATTGGAGAAAGCGTGCAGTGGCCGCGCAGGTCCTTGGAAACCATAATCACCGGTCGATAGAAAGAGAGTAGAACATGCACTTCTCTTGGTAAAGGAAGTGTCATGGGATAAGCAGCACATACACACCCGTCACGACCTAACAAACGAGGTGCCCCATCACACGCTAGGATCACTCCACAGATCAACCTAGCGTGCGCATTGCACGCAGCACATTAGAGATCCTCATACGCCCACGCTTATGGCGACCGAGACCGCTCAAGCACTCGCGAGGTGAACATGTTGTCGCGCGAGAGAACGTGTCTAAATCGCGGAACTGGCACGGCCGTTGCAAACTGCGAACGCAGGCTTTGTACTCTGCAGCCAAGTAATTTCTGCAGTTCTCTTCCCTGCTCTCCTACGATGCCTTAATTAAGTTTAAGGGTATCACTAAGGACTCGTTACTCAGCGTTGGCGTCATGCCTGACGCGTAACCTAACAAAAGAGCCTGCAGCGCAAGGTTCAAAACGGCAGAAAGGCTCGGTACACTCGGGTCTCTGAAAAGTATAAGAGCATGCGTACGACCACCCCGTCCAGCCTCTTCGCCGGGATATATCATGATTGGACTTCTGAAACACTTGTGAATGTATTTTGACGTTACGTGATCAAGCCGAAAGCATGAAACCAGATGAAATGAAGGGATCCTAAACCTCCTGGCGATCGACAGACTGCCCGGACAGGCATTCAAGGGTGTGTTTCCGGACAGTAGTAAGCGTTCGTCGAGCTGCAGCGAGTGCTAGACGTGTAGGCAAGATCATGAAACAGCAGTTTCACCTCCATGAAATGAGCAGATTCAAAACGAAAGAGGATAGTTGAGTAGAGCATGTGACTTTACTACGCGCGGATGATCATAAACTAGTACGTTCAGGCGCGGCTATGAATGCTCCCTAGTGAGGTAAGTCACTGCGACTGATGTCGACACTTCATTAGTAAGCATCAGATCACCGAAAGAAAAAAGTATACGGTAAACTTCGATGCGCAGGATATGCCGCCTACAAGAAAGATGGAAGACCGTCACAGCGAAGGCTTGGTTACCAAAGTCAGAGTGCCGGCACGGGAGTATACCTAACGCGAGGTCTAGGTAGACACTGCGATGGATACCGAGCAAACAAACCGGTCTTCCGCACCGGGGGGTTACAGCGTGCACAACTCCCTGATATACTTTTTGAAAAAGGCCACATGGAATTACTTATGCCCTGTTTCAGGACTTCTTCAAGGTCAATAATCACCGAAGACCAGGTTTTCAGGGTAGATAAAGCTAAGAAGTGGAGATGGTGTGGGCCCATTTGCGAAGATTGATAAAAGTGGCGCTTCTGCGGCAGAAGGTGCGCTGTCAACGACGTGGTAACGCGCGGAAGGCTTATTCGAGATTGTCCCTGGCTCAAACACACATCGTTCAGCACGTAGAAGGGATGATAAGGGAGTCATAACTTATCCTTTTGGTCAGATAACATAGAAAACACGCTAAAAAAGGGTCATGTTTTTCAGGTTCATGACCGTTTCGCTTTTTTTCCCGACACATGGTTCGTTACCTCTGCCAGTATTCTTGATAGGCATGGCTTATCACAGTTGCTGCTTTTGATAAGCAATTCAGAGTGAAAAGGCAATGCGTATGTTACTGTTGAAGTAAGGACTAGGAAGTTTCACGTCGTGTATAACTTGCCGTTTCAACGCGCACATCAGTCCCCAAAAAGTTTGGGTGGTGGTGCATGTTCGTGTCACTGGTAGTCACGAGGTTGGGCTGTGCTCATCCTCACCGCAATATTGCGCACACGTTATCAATCTTCTGTCTTGCCCTCGAATTGGAGTGCAATGGCAGAAATGTCACAAGTACACAAGTTATACTTTGTAAGGTCAACCGTCAAAACATACTCATGCACTTTTACGCAGCATTCAAAGATCAAGCTTAAGCAATAAATATACTGTAAATATGTACCAGTTTTTAGAGCTGAAGCTCTCGAAAATCTATGCACTACTAGTCTGTATGACTTGAGGTGAGTAAGTCTATTCTGCTGTCCTAATTTCTTACCCCTATGGGAACCAGAGGTTTGGACCGAAAGATTGAGGATTGAGTGGCTTGATTAGCAGCTACTAAGTACGATTCATCATTGCTGATATGCAGAGCGATAGAGTGTAGTGCGGAAGCCAGAGTTCAAAGCTAGCAGAGAGGAACGTGGTGTACAGCAAAAAGAAGGGTTTGGAGAAAGTTGGTCATCCATCCCTGTGAACATATGAACTGATTTTTTGAGTAGCTGTAGTACATCGAAAACTTATCGCAGTACGGAATCCTTCTTAATGGGCCTCCAGAAATTTAGAAAAATGAAACATTCGATCGAGACTTTCGTCGACCTAATGTTATTTGACGCCACATCTGCTGATCCTCCCACCTCTTCCCACGAACAATCAGAAGTCAAACTAAAACAAATTATAAATTGTGGACTGCATCTCAAAACCCCGAGCGATGCATCACTACTATGCGGTGAAAAACGACATCGCGACGACTGTTTCCGAGAAAATTATTCCAAATCCATTCAGACACAATTGTTCAACAAAGCGGTGGAGTTTCTGAGGGCAGCTACTTCCCGATTAGCGCATGCAGTTTCGAAGCAATGGGCTTGTATGGACTTGTGCTAACCCAACGTTGCAGCAGTGAGGCACTCAACTTCGTCGTACCGGGTCATAATGCTATGAATTTGATAATGGTAAAAATTGGTAGGTTATTGGTAGTCGATTTGATGATTCGATCACGCTAGAGCGCTCGGTTCTTCGAAAAACACATAACATAAGCACATAACATAAACATAAAGCTGGACCTATGTACTTACCACAGGAGGCATCATAGGAGTAGTGCTGATCAAAGGTAAGTTGTTGTCGGAACTCATTGGATGGAGCATGTCCACACACTCCAACTCATCTGGAGCAGGAGAATTCGCTCGTGCCACTGCACACGACGTCATCCTAGTACCTCGATCAAAAATGGATTGGAACTGAAAGGAGAACATGTATTCACCTTTCAACGACTAACTACGAACAAAGCGTGGCAATGCGAAAGAGAAAGGAACGAACGTAACAGTGAGAACATTGTTACAAAATGAATCATATTATTATTATATATGAATCATATATAAGAGTATTGTAATACGTAGAGTGGACGTAAGTACGGTCAAGATTCAGATCAGAATTAGTGCTTGGGAAACAAGGCGTTGAATATTGCAGAACGGCAAGTGGCCCTTTCATAGAAAAATCGTGGAACTGCACTTAGTGAATGCTAACAGAATGAGAGAGCAGTGGCTACCCGAGTGATGTTTCTATTTTTAAAACAATAATAATACTAAGCAATCAAATTAGCAGCTATGGTTCTGTCAATCGGTGAATACCACCCGCTAGAAATCAGCGGTGAATACCACCTACCACATGGTTTTCAAAAGCCCTTGTTTTGAATCCCTACCTGCGTTCATTTGATTCAATCGCTTTCTGAGTTCTTGAACAGCACGACTGCCATCATTATCAATGATATACAACCACTGGCCAAGCAATGATTGGACGGAGATCGGTTTCAGTGATTCTTTTCGGATATCTGACAGGAGGCGCGCCGCGCGGCAAGAGTTCAAAGACGTGGACAAGTCACAGCGTGTGCTGTTTAATGTGGACGTACTATGGTACTTCCATTTAACTTTACGCGCAATCCCTACAGTACGCGCTGTGATTCGCCCGCGTCTCTGCTTCCTAGCAGTTTGGTGGGTCTCCTGTCGGACACCCGATTTTTCTTCTTTAGCGGTGAGCTTTAGTTTTTTAGAGGTACGCAATATGGAAGTTTCAGCGCATGAAGCACAGACAGGGCTATGCATACGGCGGATGTGATAGCGTGGTCCAGCCCTCCTCCGCCATAATATGACGGGTCAACTGAAATGAGAGGTTGGGCATTTAACTGAAATAAGGTGCTCATGAGTTGTTTCAGGAGCTTTCTCCTTACTGCTGCCATCAACTCCCGAGACCATCTTGCAGGAACGTTTGCCATGTGTAGTTGGTATAGCACACTAAGAACTACTTTACAACGACGATCATCTGGAGAAAGGGAGATCTTTTGCGTATTGTTACAGAAGTTAACTTGAGCAGATAGCATTGCGCGGTGCTGGACCGTGATCGCTGGCGGCGAAGTCCTTTGAGACATTTACCTTATTGGTATGCTGCTGCGTCCATCCAAGTTTCTGCTCTAATCCTGTGTTCCATCCGGATGTTGTCCTGATTAATGGCGCGAGAAATCTTCATCCAAAGTGGCTGGACGTTCAAAGAGAGTTGCAATTAACAGATGGTATCGTCTTTCCTGCTGCGCTCGAGCCAGCGACTACCCAATCTGTAGCGAAGAATCCTACCACAGTGTTACTCTCCACCTTATATAACTGGCATCTATTTTATGCCTGGAGACCGTAATCGTACGCGTTTAATTCCCTGATACACTGATTCCTAGTTGAATACTCCGTTGAGCTCAAGCTTAAACCCTCGGTTTAGATCACTCCAGGTCTTCAATCTTCCTGCACATTCTGCAATGGTACTGGACATAAGGCGATTGAATTCAAACAAAAAGCGACAAGGATTTCTTGGACATCCTCATATACTTAATGGGATTATCCTTTTTCACTAGGTTTCCAATCTGCTGCACTGAAATGCTAGGGAGCATTTGATTAGCGGCTACGGAATAGCTGGGCCTGGTATGAGCCATAGGAAAGAATCTCGAGGATTTCCTTTTGCATGAGCCAATGAGCCAAGGTAGCCTTTCATTTTTCCTTCCCTGAGTTTGTCTGAGTTGTTCTGGAACAGACCTCATTCACAGACTTCTCTCGGCACCGCCCATTTTCTGGGACATTGTTCAGCATAGGGGGGGGGGTCGGCTTAATTCTTGCGTGCTCCATACTTCTTCTTGTCCCATATACCAGCTACCTCAAATTTGACCTTTGACTTTGATGCAGGCGATTTTCGGAGGGTGCTAATTCCCGTGATACGCAAACTGATAATGGAAAAGAGAACATGCAGCTGGTCATCCAAAAAGTCTTCTTTCAACTGTAACATCAAAAACACATATGTTGGCTCAAACAGAAACCCCATTACAATATGGACACCTTTGTCAAGGAAAAAATGGTTCAACCAAACCGGATGCTCAGAGTGCTTAGAATTCGGAAGCGATGAAATCTACGAAAGTTGGTCCAGTGTAATGTTAAATCAGTACGTTTTTTGAGAGCAAATTCGCCTTTCGAGCGCATTATATTCAAGGATTTAGAAAGGGAGATAGTATTAGAACAATCTTGACAGCGCAGCCGTTACAGTCAGCAAAAAATGCGCTTCAAAGGTTGAGTCAACGATGAAAGGACTGCTCAGTAGAAATAAAGGTAGAGGTGATCAATGATACAGGGATAAAGAACCATGAAAAATGGACTAGAATCCGAAAAAGGATAGAACTTTCTCAACAACTCACAATATATTCAGATGTTTGGGATATTTCCCAGCAAATTTTTTTCTTGAAACCACACTTCAAGAGTGAAAACTAAATAGAGGGGGGGGGGGCTAATAGGCGTGTATCTCTATCTTAGTGAGCTCCAACAAGTCTAGAAAAACGACTTCTTAAAAGAAGTTAAAGGTAGAGTTGCGATGGTGCCATAAATACTGAATTGTCTTCTTATTAACAGTGCAAGGAAACGCTAACGTCGCCAGAATCAGGACTTCCTTTATTCCCCTGGATGTTAAAAAGAATCATCGCAGTGGAATATAACGAAGTAACCCTGCTGAAAGGAGCTAAAAAGCGAATGCCCTGCTGTGTCGATAATAATGGTTGGGCTACCGCCCACACTTATTGCTGTTTCCTTTGCCTTGCTACTCGAACTCAATTGATGGGCTAAGAGCTCTCATGGTCTTCTGAGAGATCTTGTCAGACTTCGGACAAATGAGTATAACGGAGTTCTGATGTAGCCACGAAGATAAAAGCTCGCCAAGTCCCAAAACAAGGGCTATTAAGGACGTTCTGCGGCTTCGCAAAGAGAAGACGGAGAGCTCTTCATCCATTTGGGATGGAGCGAAGGGCCATACCCAAAGTCCCGAAACGATTTCAGTAGCCTGAACAAGATTACCACACCTCATTGACCAATATAACTCATGAGAATGAGTTTCTGGTTCCCTGAAGCAAAATGTTGGCATTCCAATGAGCGCTCGTAGAGTGTTCACATGCGGGCTTTGCGCTTATGTGTGATGCTATGAATGAATCGTGCTTTCTCAGTATTAGCACCTGATACTTCCCCAATATGACCTGCACGTAGTCTTAATACGACTCTTTAATTCATTGATCTTCCATCAGCTTAAGTGGCCTTCGAAATCTGTAGTAAGATTATTGAGTTGGGAACATCGTCGTGTGGGCTCAATTTGGATCCGTCCATCAGAAATCATCTATATTGAGTTGGAGCATAATATCGTAGCGTTTTTTTTTTGAGTTACAAATTCAGTGAATGCGAGAACTACCCAGGAAGTCACATATGTCATTTGAAAGTACTTCTTCCGCGCTACAATACCTTGTTTGTCATTTTCTTCAATGCTGTGTGTGTACCCAGATATGGTGCTTTGAAATTGAAAAATCAAGGTGGGCGAAAATCTATATGAAGAAAAAAGCTGCCAAAATAGGTTTAGGATCCATCGTCATCATCGAATCTTACTCCAGTCGACCACAAATTCAAATCATATTCACGTGGTACAAATTGATAATTTTTTGCGAAATGGAATCAAGGACGTACATAAAGACGAAAGGAACATCACTGAATATTTTCATGCTTGGCTTTGCTTCTGTGTTTTGCTGTGAACGTTTTTACTGTTTTAAATGCGAGCACTACGATATTATGCTCCAGCCCAGTAATTTTGTAACATATTGCGTTGATTATATGAATAAGTTGAACAAAAGAACAAGTCCAAAACATCTCGATAAGAATTAAAAAGTAATGGTGGAGGTTCCTCCTAAATAGTATTTAAGTGTAACCAAATGGACGCTATATTTTTCAGCTATTCACCTATTTGATCGGAAAGTGAATTGAGATTCCAATAGTTCAGCAAACAAGTGAGCTGGCACAGCTAAGAATTTGCGCGGAAGCTCCATTTGAAGAACAGAGATTTCGTGCTTTTGCGCCAGCTAGCCAAAAAGCCTGAACTTCCCCAGAAACTAAAAAGAAAGCTCTGATTAGACTGCCCTCCACGACGAGTGGGAGACGGCGAAATACAGCGGAAAGTGGAGGATAAAGTGCAAAATGGTGAGAGGTAGCGCTTTGCCTCTCTCACCAAATCGACTCCGCCTACACTAATGAGCGAAACATGGGATAGAGACGAAAAATTCCCGGATACGGCTTCCTATGCATGCGGAGTAGATTTCGGAAACTTGGTAACAGTGTAGAAGGCATGACCAAATTGGGTTCAATCACTGCCGTTTTAAGGCATTGGTGTATAGCATTGGAATTGAGCTTTTATGCTTCCGGCACAGAGCCCAAATATGAAATCATCATTTTCGGCTCATAATCAGCCCTTTCAGTCTTTGTCAACGGCCTCAACATGCTTTGCAGCCAATGATGCTATCAGCGACTTATGAAAAACATGCTTTCAGTATCTGAAAGTCTTTGAAGGCTTGACAGGATGGAGAGCGTTTCACAGAATAGTGGCCAATTTTTGAGCTTTGAGATGCGCTCGGGCATATGAGAATGACGGGAATGTCAAAGTGTTGGCCAAAGTAAATATTCTACTAGCAACACCGCGGCAAAAGCCTAAAAACAGATTCCATTCTTGCAGTGGTAGATAAGGAAAAGACGCAAAGTGATTTGGTGGAGGAACAGAACCTCCGCAACTACAGAGGGCCCCTAGGATAGCGATTTCTTTGGATCATTTCTGAACAGATATTCATATGGAGCTTTTTTTAAGAAGTTGATCAAATTACCACAAGGATGCTGAGCTGTGTCGAAACATTTTCCAGCGGTGAACGTGGACCGCCTCCATTACCGTGCAAGAGTGGTTACTTTCCATGAACTTGAAATTGCGTTTTTTTTATATCAATCCGAAAAATCGATCGGGCAATTACGTTCGAATTCCCGCCGTAAAACTGTTACAAATGTTGGTGTCGGAAAGGCACCATTCCCAACGTGCAATTACTTGTAAACCTTCTTAGTCTCCTAAGCTAGGGCAATAGCATTTCATTCTTATATCGCATCCTGATCTTTCACGTTGAGATGTTTTTTTCTGTACTTCCCAAATTCAAAAGGTTGTATTCATTTTCTTTCTGCTATGTCACCTAATCGTGGCCGCCATATTATGTAAACACTTCTTTTCATGCGCCGCTTTGGTTCAGGCCAAATGTTCAGTGGACGTCTCACAGAACGACTTCCGAAGGACTAATTTTAGAGAACTGAATTTCCATGCACGGAACTTTCTGCATGTAGTGATCTAGATCTACGAGTTGCATCTTCATGTAGGTGAAGCATACAACAAGTTTCGATGCGCATTTAACTTTGATCGCCGCATCCAACAATCGGAATTCGTACGGTTGAAAGCAGACTGTACGGACGGACTTATGTCCCAAGAAAAAAAAAAACACAAAAAAACCACTAGAAATGCTCAAAGAGACAACGTTTGTTGTTTCGCACGTTAAGGTTTTGTTCCATCGACTCAGCATCTGAGAAACTTAGCACACAGCGAACTGCGGTGTTTAAACAGCAGTCAATAAAGAAAACGAAATAAAAATAACAATCACAAAAGAAGTTCCCAGCCTCGTGGTTCACTGCCAATAAGGCTATCCGGCTCAATACGTCAGACTCGTGAATGTTGATGAGGTATGGCAAATACACCATCGAAAGCTAAGCTGGCCCAGTGAGCAAGGGGTGCGAGTTCGAGTCCTGCACGGGGTTAAGATTTTATCCATAAATCAGCATTCTTGTGAAATTAAGAACAAAAGCCTTCTTTCTCTGAGATGTGGATGTATGAAGAGGGAGTGAATGAGATACTTTCCGACGAGGAGAGGGAGAGAGAAAGAAAGGAATCGGAGATGAAAGGGCACAGCTATGAGGGTAGAAGCGGTCTACGACATCAAATCCGGAGCCGTGTGTAGGTACGTCCCTGTAACTCCTGAAGCCTCCTAGCAATCTATAGCGGCAAAGCCGGTGCATTTGACTTGCTTGCGGACAGCTCTACCTTTCATGGTTTGGGCACTACTGCAATGAGCTGATCGTGAGGTAAGCCTTAAAACGAGCCGAGCGAAACTGTGAGAATGGTTTTGTTCACAAATCCAGCTTTTGGCCCCATCCGGAATCGGCCAGCAATGCCATAGAGTCAGCAGTGAAAAATAAGAAGAAACGCTTATTGGCGAGTTCACTGATGGCGTTTCCTTGAGAAAATTTGAAAACACGGCCACATAAGACGAGAGGTTAGCACATCGCCTACTACAATGTACTGACTAAATAACAACGAATACTTTTCTAGTAAGGATGTCAAGAATGGAGTCGCACCACTGGGAATTGGAATCCACCACGCTCATGGATTTGACAAGGCATGAATTGACAATGGCATGCCAGCGGCAATCATTCATAAACGAAGTGGCGGCGGATGGAGTGACGCCTGCGCCGATAGAGAAGCAGTAGGAGTTCCACATGAAGTTCTCATCGGAAAAAAATCGACCACTTCCATAGCTAAGGCGCGTTGATGTGAAACTCTACACCGACCATTAGAAATTACTAAATCTTTAACGAGTGGATTGTCCTCTAAGTAGTGTCATTTTTCTTCGAACATAATTTTTTCTCCAAGATACATCTTTTCGTACTTTGTCACATCTGCTAAGTGTACAAGTCGCTTCTACATTGATTTCAAACACTTTATATTTTAAACCTGCGAAATGACGGTTCACTCGGCAAAAATTAGCCGAGCCGAAAACTAGCGCCTCTCATTTCATCCTGAGGGAAATCGATGAGTAATGTACCGTGTACTTATTTACGACCTTTTTTATACACTCCGCTATTGTGTTGGCTGACAAGTTTTGTCGTTCTTTTTTCATGTTCCATCTATCATTCAACCAGTAACTTGATGTTGAGCACTTTCTCATCAAACCGAGGCCCAAAAATTTTTACGGCTGCGACGTTGAGAAACTAGTGGAATGTTAAGAACAAGTTATGCACAAGTTCAAAATGCATACCTGATTGGTGTGGTCATATTTTAGGAGAATTTTTTTGGAGTATTGTGGTCATTCTCGTGGACTTAACACGTTACCACGTAGGCCTAACATTCGGCCTAATTTATAACAAAAAAGACACATGTGACAGAACAGAGCAGAAGAAAAAGCTGATGAAAGATATATGGACCGCTTTGAAACATTACAATTCAGAGAAAAAATTTCAGTACAAAAATGACTACTGCTTAGCGATCGATCAGAAACATCAAACTGAAAAAGAAACACGACAAGGCTTTTTCGAAATTATAATAGCGAAATGTTTAGAAGAGGTCGTGATCAACACATGGACGACAGCGCGACATTCCCGCATCACGTGGGATATTATGGCAACTATCTATGCCACACACCATATTTAACTTCTTCGCATATGCCCGACTTTTTCCCAAGTTTTTTTTGTTCATTCAACAAGCCATACATCATAGCCAAAAACCAAGTTGCTCACAGAATGGCCAAATATTTAGTTTGACGAAGAATTTCCAGCCTTTCAAAAATGTTTGTTCTTGTCTTTTGTCCATTCCCCGCTTTCTTTTCATTAACGCAAGTAGAAGAGAAAGAGTAATAGAAGTGAATGCAAACATACTCACATGGCAAAATATATTAGGTAGGTCCATAAGTCTTGCAAAACTGGCTAAGTTTTGATTTTAATATTTTTATTATCATTTTGTTCCGATCGCCCAGCAAACACACACCATCAATATCTACTACCTATTGCTACCGTTCGATGCCTCTCTTGTAGAATTTTACTGAATTCTGATCTAAGAAAGATCAGATGTCGATTTTGACATCACGATTTAGCATGAGATTTGTTCTGTAGGAGGTCTGGAGTGGAAAGCAGGTGGGCATCCTTTGGCACGAGGTTAGGACTATAAGGGGGACACGATAGGACTTTCCGTCAAAGAGTTTCGAAATTTTCCTGGATTCTCTTAGCAAGAGGTGGTTCAACGGTGTGATAAAAAAGCAAACTTTGTCTTCAACGTTGAACCACTTCAATACTAAAAGCGTTGCTATCGAGCTGTGAACGGTTGAGTTCCGGACTGAGTGCGACATCTACACAGAGGGGTTTCCAGAGCTCTACTTCTCTCGTGTTCCACCAGAAATCCGTTAAGGCCCTACTTAGGCGAGGTTCAACTTTAGCAGTAAAAACTTCCAAAGCGTTTGAGCTGGACTATCTCAGCTCGCTTATTTGTTAGCACACTTTACCTTCTCCTCATCTTCAGCAAATGCGATGGACACTTAGTCGAAGAAATCATAGTAAGTTCACTGGAACATGATGATGTCGGATCGTGTTTGGTGAGGATACGGGCTCAAGGCATGTGGGGATCCAAGCTCTATCTCGGGTCTTTACAAGTCTTTGGAGATGCCTCAGTGCTGTATCCTTGTCGCATCAGAATCGCTCTAGCAAATGATCGATGTACCATCCAGATCCTTTTTCAACAGCGTCAGATAGTCATCGTGATTGCCAGTCACGGGATAGTTTGAATGTGGATCATCTTCAAATGAAAAAGGTCAACGTTGAGCAGAGTGAAGCGCCAGTGCACCGTGAATTGAAAGAGCGTGTCCTTGCCCATCTTCTTGCTAATCCTTGGTGAGCATGACTTGCGAAACTTCCAAGCAGTACTCGTAAAAATTAAGGGGGACGAAGAGGTTTTTGCGAAATCGGTGTAATAACCATAACAAGTAGCGAGACCACGGGCTGGACGGTCACTAATATTGCAAAGGTAGATGCTCGTCAGCAAACGTGTTGTCGGAGTTCTCCCAAACATTCTCTAGCATTAAATGTAATTTGCTGAAAGACATGAACCAATCTAATATGTTTTAAATGAAACAACCACATTCGAAATTACTTGGGAAACACTAAATGGAACATAAGTAAGGATAGCTTTCTCACAGCCATAACATATTATTTTGGTCTAACTTGCATTACTGTTACCCCTGATAATTGAACACATTGATCATTGATGGAAATATTCTAACGCACACAAGTTCTACGGGCGGAAGTGGTGCAGTGGCAAGTGGCGCGCTCACCACGCGGTCCGGGGATCAAGTCCTGGGTCGTGAGTCGCCCGGGCCAACCAAGCCTTCCATCCCTCCGGGGTCGGTTAATTGGTACCAGACTTGTCTGAGAGGATAAAAGCACTGACTTGAACATCGGCTGGCCCCCGCAAATCATTGTATAGGCCACATTGCAATTAAATGCCACTGCGAATGTACAAATGGAAGTAGAATGCGTGCCGCATCCCAAGACGGGATTGATTAACGGCAAATGCTTCATCCTTTTTATCTTTTATAAAAGTTCTACACATTTACAGCTCAAAATCCACGGCTGTGCGGTGCGACGGCGCCAGCAGAATTGCACCGATCCCACGCGGCAAAAAAGCCAAAACGAGCGTTAAAAAATCAGTGTTAGAACTAGTTGTCAGCTTCAATAGCTTCGTCACAAGTAACTGCCAACAGCTGTCGATCAGATACAAATGAAGAGATTGCAAATTTCATCGTGGACATGGAAAAATTTGAGGAGCACTTCAAATTTTCAGAAAATCCAGTTATTCCTCATGCCAAAAAAAGGCTTCAATATGTAACACAATCGCAATTGTTCGAAATTTCCTCAACTACCCACAAACACTCAATTAGAGAAGGCAGATTATTAAATCGTTATTTCAGGGGCTGCACCAGCGATACTCGCGAACATTACTTCGCGAGTGGAACTTGAGCTTTACCCCCCCCCTTTCTACTGGCCAAACACTGCCCCCCCCCGCCTCGCTGATCTTTGCACAACGAGCGGTGTTGACCCTGGTCTGAGACCTGCTTTATCAGACAGGTTCGCATTACAGTCACTAAGCTTGAAAGTTGAAATTGCTTTTCAGTAAGGTCCAGCTAGATATGATATAGGCAGAAAAACACTTGCGTACTGGATGAGGAAGCCTGACGTCATTAGGAAGAGGAAGGTGGTAATCCGCATGCTGCAGAGGGGGATTATGCACGCCATGAATAAGGCTGCAAAACAAACATCATGGGTAATGCTTACTACAGTGTGGAAAGAGCGCTCCCGTAACAACCAGATAATTTAACACACAACGACAGCATGATGCGGTTGGGTGTCTCCTTTTCGAGCGGAGAACACTAGTCTCTCTTCATTTACCTGGATTTGTTAAAAATTCAGAGCTATTCTGGTACTTCGTCGTATTCGAGAAGCTATATATCCGTTACAAATAATGAAGTTATTGAAGGGGTAAGGACTACTAATGAAGAAACAAAAGAAAGGATACAGAGTTTCAGTATAACGGCTGTCGGCAATGTGTTGAAGAATGAGCACATCAATGGTTGGTACTTCTTTGAGCATACAGAGGTAAAACTCTTGAGAAAAAGTCTCAACATTTGAAGAGTAGAAAGCGAGCGCAGTTGTGAAGCCAGTTACGGTGTTACCAAAGTCACACTAATTATTCATGAATGACCTTCGTTTGAAAAAAAATTTGTCGTACTAGTCAGTTAAGATATGGATGACACCTATGGTTTTCATGTTTCACGTTTTCAGTGTAAATTTCTTTATGAATCCACTGCAAATGTATTTTCCCATGAAAGTCAACTGAAAGAGAGAGCAAGTGAAGTAAAGCTTTCTAGTGCCAATTTTGTGACTATCCGACTCGTCCGAGTCGTCCCCGTCCCGTAATCGAATCCAATAAAAGAGTCGTTTAGCTTCGTTCCGTGGCGAATTTCTAACCACATATAAAGCGAATTATGCCATGCTATCGATTTTCACTAGTTAATCGTTGATGCTAAATAGGGGATTCGACGAGAAGTGAACTAATCACGTCATAATATGGAATTACGTTTCAGTGAACGCACACGCCACACCGTTTCAATCAGTAGATTTGTAATTTTTCAGCTGAAATATTCACTTGAAACGGTAACCGGAGATGTTCTACAAGGAATTATAGCGCAGCAGACTAATTGGCTTTCTGAGAAGAGGAAAAAAATGTGAAAAGAGGAGAGACGATGGAGAGCTGTATTGAGTGAGTATACCTAAAGAGTTGCAGATTTCGAAGCAAAACGACTAAACCCATCACGTCTCGCAACCACAACATGGTCCTTGGGGAGACCGGCGACACATCACTTGGAACGCTTTCCCAAATCCGCCACCAAATACGACAAACGCAGCAAGTGATACAAAATTTCGTTAAACTAGGAGGGGGACAAAATTTCCAAAACGAATCCATATCAATGGCAACATTCTCCTTTTTAACGTCTGATCACGATAGAGCGAGGTAGCAATCATAATAACCACACTTAACGAATCAATAGCGATAGTTTAGGTTAGCAAATGAAAGAATTTGGCTTGCAATGATCATCATCACCATTTATGGTCACGATTCGTTTGTCCGTTGAGACATTTGGGAATTATCAATTATAAGTTCTTCTTTCTACAATTCTATTTTGAAAGGGAAATGGGATCTCTTAGCGAACGCTGATGAAATTCGGCTCTCGCTGTTTCCCGCATTTTTGAATGCCCCAAATTTCATTTCATCAGCGCACTAAATACGATTCAAATTTTACAGGATGGCTTGGTTCCCAGCGGATTCTAGGTGCATTCTTTGTCAGAAGTCCCAGAATACTGGGTGATTCCCAACTATAGAAATCCAGAAAAAAAGGGTTGTTCGGATGATTAGTGAGTGAATCCTGATTGCTTACTTCTGGAATCCGAGTGAAACTAGTGTCTTAAGTACAGTTGTACTGTTACCTGAGAAGGTTTCCTGTTACCTGTTGTCCTGTTCTTCGATAATTCCTTGATTCCTAGTTTCAGCGTGGATGGAGCAATAGAACTGATCCGTTTCTCACGAACGTCGTCTTCGCCAGGTTCAGCGCCACCACAGGCGCAGTCAAAATCAGCCAGCATTCGCTCTGAATGCTCGATATCCAAGGTATAAGTGCTATACCCTAAGGAAATCCTGGGGTAGGTGCCAGTAGTTGACCTTCACTCCCTTGTCTTGCCATTCCGATTGACGCATAAAGTTCTCGAGAGGGGTGCTGAAGCTTGGATAAGATGATATCGTACTGAAGAACCCCTTTATGATAATGTTCTTGGACTATGGTGAGAATGGGGTCTTGAAGTTGCCCTAGACCTCATGAAGAATCCTTGTGTAGTGTGAAGGAACGCCCTGGTTGCGCAATGCTTCGGTGATCCCTTCTCTCTATAGAGGCGAAAGCCAATTCGATAAACGTGCAATGAATGCAGCTCCTTGAACTCGCACGGAACTTTAGTGAGTCTCGTAACCTAATCTACATGATAAACAAAACCAAGCTCTTCGAGACTGTCCATGACCGCATTTTATCCAGTGTTTTGTCAGTGCTGTTGGGGATGGCTCGAGTGAATAGATTATAGATCCAAACGACAAACAGAATGAGCGAAAATTGCCGACGTGGTCCAGGTCTCCATTCTTGTTCAGCAACCGTCTTACTGGTTGTCCACGGTTTTGGTACCTAGAATTCCGATAGATAGCACGTGAAAAGCCAAGCCAGAGTTTTAACGATGGCTGGCTATAGATTCCTCAAAAGTTCCTGTACAAACCTGTTATCCCGTGTGATATAGGGTTCTTCACCGACCGACGGCTTGTCGGACTTCGGAAGAGAGAACTACAGGAACCATGTAGTCATCTTTTCAGATGATACACGGGCTAGTGAACAAGGCCGTCGAAGGCAAGATGTCAGAGTATAAGTCATGGATGACCTTCTCCACTGCCCTTCGCAGCGCAGTGTCTGTTCCATGCGAACGTCGGAGAGAGGCCATCCTGGTCTTGTAGCTGCCAAAGCTTTGATGGGCATAGCGTGTTATCCTTCTATCCTCTGAAGTGAAGGTATACCAGCTGACGACGGCCCAGCGGCTCCGCTTCTTGAGCCTAGTGATCTTTCCCCATGCATCGAGAAGAAAACGTTGCGTGGAGAAGACGATGGCCCAATAACATGAAAAACTTCAGGAAGTCAGTCAGGCAACACCCTCAGTTTAATGGTGTAATATCTCGTTAACGTGGTGCGGAGGTGAGCAAAATTTTTGAAGTTAGAGTTCAATCGTATTTTTCCAATCTCAAACGTCCGACTAGGATTGGCAGGCTTTCGTCGATTCTCCAAGTGCGTGTTGACGAGGACACGCACACAGCCAACACCTCTATTGTCGCTTGTTAAGCGGAACAATTTTACTCCAGTATTTAAAAGGGCGTGTAGCTTACGGTGCCTTCTCGTCTTGGTCAGTCTCCATTATAGCACCCAGTTTGAGCCCTGAGCTTTCACCAGCATATCCCCGATCCTATTCAACCCTGCCGTGTGTGGGGAGGGGTCGTTCGGATTGAAGAGGATGAGGCGATCCACACCACTGTTCCCGGCACATCGAGTACCGACAAGTAGCTCTGTACTGGGGGTGGCTAGACTCAGGTAGTTAGCCACGCTATCTTGGAGAGTACACAGGACTCTGATTTTGGAGACAGCCTGGTGCAAAGGTGTTGGAGGGAACCTGGTCACCTCCCAGGTACTCGTCTGTCACTTGAACGCAACCTTTTAAGCGTGCCGACATACAGGACACCAACCGCAAACACGCAGTGCGTACCACGAAGGCATGAGTACATCTGAACGGAGACAGCTGGTATAGCTAACCAGCAAAAACAGAGACCCTTCGCTGAATCACCTACGACTGGCTATGGGTATACGGCGGCTTTTGTCTCATGACTCACTCCCTCTCCGCCACCTGGGGCGCATAACGTAGTCTCGCCGCCAGCCGGTTGAAGATTTATCAACCTTCAAAGCAAGATTCGTGAGAGAAGAAATCAGAGAGATGTCCTAAGTGGATGAAACTGACAACCAACCTTTCATAACCTAGCCCACTATCCTGATTGAGAGCAGCACTACCACTCCAGTGCGGCTTGCCTAGCCTTCTGCACAGTACATGCAGCTTACGTTACTCTTTTATAATCAGATACTGCTTAGTGAGCGCAGTGACTGATAGGAGGTAAGGAATTTTCAGCGAAACAAAGAAAGAAGCAGAAAAGTTGGATGAGAAAAAGCTTTACGGATCGCAGACGGTCCAATAAAACAACAAAAGTATGCAATCAATAGAAATAATCAGTGAAATAATAAAAAAAAACAATCACCACAAGCTCAATGACGTGATTGATGAAGAGATAATTCATATAAAGGTTGAAACATAATTGTTATTACGTCCTGTTGCAATAGGTAGACATCGCATAGCCATAAACTACGTACCTCTAATACCATTTCTGCTCCTACATTATAAGCAGAAAGTGAACTTTTCCCGAACAAAATTTAACCAATCAAGAAGAAGGTCCGACATGAGCTATCATTTCCGCATCAAAAGTTATCATCTGGAGAATTGCTAACTCAATTCCAAGTATCGTTCGAAAGTCTATGATGAAGGTCCAGGTCCACGATGAGTGAGCACTACAAGACAGCTCGCTTTAAATTCCGAAGACATGAGAATGAAGTGGGATTCAGCAGGTGGTTTCAAGGTCTACTAACTTTCAGTAGAGGGAAGTTCGTTGACAAATCTCAGATGATTTGAACTGTATTGAGCAGCAATGATGCACTCTCTCCGGCGCTTGTTCGTTAAAGCTAACTCCAGCGACTATGAATATCTTGCTTCTTGCTGATCTTTGTGTTAATTCCTAACAAAAGAATGCCGGTAGAGTAGTTCCCTCCTTCACGCAGGTTGCCATCCGCTACAGCCAACGCGCCCGAGAGTGGCCTAGCTTAGACAATATTGGGATTGTCCGCATGCAGTTGGAATTTGAATCCAACAGAAATCACATGGGTAGTTTTTGGGAGATAGATCAACGCTGGTGGAAGTAGTAAAGTATTCAGGAGAACCTCAGGTGTGCTATCGAGACGTCGTGGAAACCTCTAGATACTGAGCTGAAGAAGGCTCAAAATCGTCCAGGCAAATTGAAGAGATAGTATGCTTCTACCACGATGGGAACTATGGAGCATTTTAACTTCACACAAACTTCCTCCTAGGTAGAGAGCTCAAATCGTCCAGATCTACAGAAGAAGAAATGTGCTCTCACTAAGCATGCCCACAGCAAATTAGATTAAAGAAGGAAGAAATTTTACCGCTGAAGTTCTCCTGTCCGGGAGACCTTCATGGTGTAGACAGGAGCTTCATTTTTGTTTATAAAAAAGTTTTTGGATTGTGCTGCTCTCTATAATAAAGTGGATACTAGTTCCGGAGCATGCTGAATTTAGTCAAGTATAGAATTCGAGCCATTATCTTTATCTCGCGGAAAACAAATGTTTTCAAGGCTGGATGATCGCCGCAGGTGGGGATTGATCCAGAATTTGATTCGTGGACTGGGACCGCCGCACACAGAGACGCTCACCCACTATATCACCGAATACACCACTGAATCATGAACGTGATCGACGAATGTCAAGCTCACCTTCTGAGCCAGTGTATAGACTTTCATGGTTTTCGTACTGAGAAGTCAATTCAAAGTCACCTACTGTGCCTCAAATTTTGAAGACCAAACGATGGCACTTGGATTAAGCCTGCTTTAGCAATTGACAACATCTTTCTAAACATTTCTTGTTCGAAGAAACTGAAGGTACACTGATGTGCAAAACTTAAGGACCAGATAGATAAATTGTCCTAACTTATTAACGATTAGATGGAATTGGATGAAACTGTACGGGCATAATGCTAGAAGCCCTACAGTCATGGACATCGAAGTGGGCCTCATATGTCTTGCATCCGGCTTCAATCTGGAGCCTAAATGGGGTGGCCACCTAGAACGATGGGTATCGTGGGGCAGGACAAGAGGGGTGAACTAAGCAGGGAGAAGTGACTGTGGAATGTAGTGGTGTTCTTGATTACATCAAGTCTCAGAGACAACACTAGGGTGACCTTAGGCGAGGAAGAATCATTGGGAAACTGAAAAAAAGGAAGTTGTGTCCAGGAGTTTTGTGTCAACCACAGCATTGTTTTTTGTGCATGAGAGGCAATGTGGACCGCAGCCACTGCTGTCCCAAGAAGAGGAGGTTGTGTGTCACGAACAACCGCAGCAGCAAGTGATTGCTATGTTTTGCTACAGGCAAAAATGGACGCACGTCAGTCACATGCTGCAGCGCTGCAAAAAATTTATCAGGATTGTAAGGCCATGTATCCCGAGTCGGGACAGTGCGCTGTGACCGCATAGGGGTGTTTTCTCATCGACCACTCTTCCTCTGTATTGCATGTGAAATCCAGAATCGGCTGGGACATTTGGTCGGCCGAGACATGAGATGGACCCACGCGAATTGAAAAATCGCGATAATTCTCCGGTCAGAGCAACCTGAACTGTGAGTAGTGATTCTTGGAAATAACCTTGATATGGGAAAATAGACTTGTAATCGACCGCAAGACCATCGTTTGCACATATTGTTTTGGTAGTGCATGCGACATGATGTGGGAGGCATAAAGTTGCGGGGCGTACTGATCCGCCCAACTCATGTCGCGTTACCTACTTATCTGATCAACGTGATCTGTGGTGTGTGGCCCCTCTGGATGTGCATCTTTCAAGGTTTCCTTGCCCGCTTCAATTGTATGGAGGGCAGCGTGTGAGAGTATCGAGCCGCCTGGGTGGAAAATCTTAAAAAGGGGTTTTCGGTAATTGGTTGAAGCATTTATTTCCAGTTCTAACTCTATGTGAGGCACGTGTGGCGTGGTGTTCAGATGAGAATTGTAGCACATGACCAATGTGCCAACATAGTGTCCTCAAGTTGTCAACGCGTCTCCAAGGAATCGTCACTTCTCCTCAAGAACTCTTAATAATCTTAACGCTGTTTGGGAACCGTAGGCAGAGAATACTTTGCATCGTAGTGTTCATACACCCCATCAAGAACCAGCTCCTCTGTTTTGGATGTCTACTGTGAGTTGGAGAAGCCTCACCTATCGACCGCTTAAGACAGGGTATTTGCAGAAAAATTTCTTTTCCAATCGCCCCGCGCTTTTCTGTTAGTAACTCTCTGCACTGTACCGCAACATTTACTTCTATATATGTGCCAAATTTGGCCCACCTAGGTTAACTAGCAGTGAGATATCATGTGGAAGTTACTTCGGTCCTTAAGTTTTGCACACCAGTGTACATTACATCCACAACAAACACAATTTTACCCTAGGTCAGTATACGAGTAAGTAAAACTGTGGCGATCTCTTCTTCTATACCGAACCCTTCTAATCACTCTTACAACATGAAACGCACAGGTCCACTGATTGCTTCGAAACACAATAGCATATCAAACTGAGCGAATTCCTCTGTTATCTATTGCATTAAGCATTCCTGTCACAAAACCAACCCAATCCAATGAATAGTCAACAATTAAGTTCTCACAAGGGAGGTCGTTCAGGGTGTGGGAAGCTTTTTCAAAACGGTTTTTTTTGCATGCTGTAGGGACTCTCACGTAGACCACTATACTGCATTTCGTTTTCGCTGAGCGGCCCCTGAAGGCCAAAAAACGGTCGAAAAAAATTCGTTAACAAGGGGTGGTTTTTGCTGCCTTGGAGTGAAGTTTCGCACTTGTGGAAACGACCACCTGCATTTTGAAGGGCGCCGATGAAGGTAATATCGAAAACAACTCCAAATTCGCTCAAAATTGGAGCGCTGTACGTGGTACTGCTGAAGAAAGTTTAGAAGTTTCATAGGCGTCGTCGGCACCATACCATCGCAGCGAGCAGGTGACCAACTGGATAGCGTGGTGGACTGGGGTTGGCACGAATTTGTTGATCGAGTCCGGGTACACCCCATGAGGCCCGTCGCGCGGCAAGAAGGCAAAGTCAACGGACGAGTCGCGCGCGTACTACAGGATTTCGCGTAAAGACAAATAGGGTGTTCCACTGCACGTCCTACATCGCACACCACGCGCTGCAACTCGTCCGCCGACTCTGCCTTCTTGCCGCGCGATGGGCCTCCTGGGGGGTACCCATCGAGTCCGCTCCCGGGTAAGTTTTTGCATTTTTGATTATCTCCTCCAAATTGGCGCCAAATCGCTTCGGCGCCAAAATTAACGCTATATTCTCATTCAGGACCGTCAGTAGCCCTTGCAAATGGTCTCAGGACATCTGTCAACCGCGAGCCTTTGCGGTTCAGAGTTTTGTGGTGATGTCTGGGAGCTCTCAAGAGTGCACACTGTCACAGCATCTTCTCTTTCTTAATCTTCTTCAAAAAGCTTAGTCCCAACAAGACACAAAGTGTGTGCTTCTCCAGCTACGCTTTCACCCTTCAGTTGACAGAAGCCTTGTAACCCTTGCAAATGGGTTTTCTACCAAAAATTGGCGGAAATAGTTCGCAGCGCCAAACAGGCGCCAAATGGCGCCGACGTCAAAAACGAACGCCATAATCGTGTTCAGGACACTGATCTAACCCCACATGCCATATTTCAGGAAAAATCGAGGTTTTGACCCAACTTCGAAAAAGAGGGTAGCCATGGGCTACAGGTCGTCATGCACGCCAGGGGGCGACTTGAATACGAGTGCGGCGCCGAAATCAAGCGCAATGCCTTGTCGGCTCACGGGAACTATAAAAGTGGGTTCATAGGGAACTCATCTTCCATCATAATCGCCGTCCCTTGAAATCGCATACCAGTAGGACATGCCAAGTGGAATAGCTGTGGAACCAATATTATGCCATGTCTTGTGAAGGGGAGAATCTTCCGACTCGTGGTAGCAGACTGTTGCCAATCTACGACGCTTGGGTTCTCCCCATTGACCTTTTAGCTCGGAACTTCCTCTCCTTAATTTAGAAGCAGATAACAGGGAACCTCGTTTCCAGTTCAACCGGCTGAGCAGCTATGGGCTACGACACTATCACTGGCCAATTTTTCGGCCATCCAGGTCAACAATTCTCTTCAAGAAACTTCTGATTTAGGGAAAATCGAGTGCCCTGATACACGACATATGACAGCAGTTAAAATTTCGATAGCTTAATTTACTGCTAGTTCGGTGCCATTTGGCGCCTTTCTGCGCGCTAACAACTTTTTCCGCCAGATTTCTGGAAAAAGTTGACTCGCAGTTCTTGCTCATGGTAATTGGATGATGAGTACGACACCTAGGACCGGTGCTGGCTATTTTAATGAATTTCGAAAGCTCCAACTTAAGTGCGAAAAATCTGTCATCAAGAGGGATGGAACATTGGACCACTTCCTCTACCATTTTTTGGCCTTCAGGACCGGTCAACCGCCCGCTGCGCCAAAGAACAACGAGGGGTCGCAGTCGCCCGAACAAAGGGGAGGGGGTCGTATCCAGAAAGAAGGCTGCAATTGGGTCTCAAAAGTCAATGTCCGGCAGTGCACTTCACGCTCTATATGTTCTCACAGGAGCCTGCGACAGTGCAGCCTGTCGCAAAGTCCGCATAGACAAGAGCTCCATGGGAGCATTAGAGCATGCACAGCATCATAAATCTCACTATCAGCCATTATTATCGTCAATTTACGGAGGGCGCTTTTGCTTGACAGGATATCTCAAGGTTACAATAGGCAAAAACAAAAGCAAAAACATGGTCTGCCTTCGATGATCGAACATTCCTGAAATCCCAAGGAGAATGAACTGTAGAGCACTTCATGGGGAAAAAAGCAAGAGTACCATATAACAATACAATGCAATTCAATCACAATACTAATAGATTCTTTAGGAAAATGGAGGACATTCAAATGCGAGTGCGACTTCTAACCACAGACATGTGCACGGCGCAAACCCGAGAAGGCGTTTTCTCATAGAAACGCCTTCCCTGCCAGCGGCTGTGAGCAGACAAACTTCCTGAAGAGAATTTTGGTACTTTCAAATTGACTCTAAGTGAAAAAAGTGTAGCGAACTTGCTGAATTTACTTCTAGAGAGCCCTTAGGAAAATCGAGGGAATAGAGAAAATTTCAGGAAACTTCTACATCTATTATGAAGTACTTTTCAAGTAGATTCCAATGGTGCTTACCGCTTTTCATCACATCAACTTTGAAGGAAGTTATGGGCCTCTGAAGACTGCATAGTCGCGGTCCATGAAAAGGGCTTGAAAAAATCAAGGTGACAAAAACGGAACAACGGGACTATTTCTTGGGAGAGGGATAGTTGGCAAAAGTGAGGCACTTGTTTGAAGGCTCTAATCTTCTAATCACTAATTAGCCTTGAACATCCGCAAAAAGTTGATTATGAAGAATGTTATGAACGTTTGAATGTCGAAAACTTGCGCTTTTTCAAAAATCGGACCACAATCCCCCAAAAACGGAACAACGTGACTATTTTTTGGAAGAGGGATTGTTGGGAAAAGGTGAGGTACTTGTCTGAAAGCTCTAGTCTTCTAGTGTCTAATTGGCCTTGAATATCTGCAAAATCTTGACTGTGAAGAAAGTTATGAATGTCTGAATGTCGAAAACTCGCGTGTGCACAAAAAACGGAACGACGGGACGATTTTATGAAAATATAGAACATCCGCAAAATTTCAGATATTTTTAACGAAGAAAACTAATTGAGTTTTCAAAATTTTAGTTTTCTTGAAAACGCCTACGAACGAAGATATGAGCTTTCAATGAGGACGTCCGTAAATATTGGAGATTTAGTTTTCCAGCTTATACAAAAAGAAGCAGTTGGAAATCGCGGAAATCTTGGCAGGTACCTGGATTTAGGAAGCTCTAGAAACATAAAGGAACCTAAGTTTACAAAAAATCTTTTGAATTCCCCGAATAAAACTTTTAATATTTCATTTTTCCTTCCCGTGTCTCAAGCGAATAGAAAACGCTCTCCACGTCACCTCAGGCCGCGGTAAGGGCGCGAATTTATAAATGCGAATTTCATTACTCGGCTTCTTGCCTTCTTTATTTTTGTTGAGAAATGTTTTCGTATTTTTTTGGTGGGGAATACTTCCGTAGTGCTTTAGAGGCCGCGCAAGGCCTTCAAGGCATTAGGGAAAAATTCCCTGGCGCAATGTGGCGCGGGGGGGGGGCAGTCGTCGCCGCGGCGTCGCGAAGCACTGTAAACTCGAACATTCCAGCTTCTCACTTCAGCTTTCTGTCAAGTGACTGCCCTCACCCCAAACCCCCCTAGAGGGGGGGGGTCGTACTGACACCCCTTGAAAGGGAGAGGGTCGTAAAAATTTTGAAATTTGCGCAACGCAGGGTTCACCCTGCTTCAGGGGGCCGCTCAGCGAAAACGAAACGCAGTATTGTGGTCTACGTGAGAGCCCCTACAGCATGCAGATAACCGTTTTGAAAAAGCGCTCCACACCTTGAACGACCTCCCTTGTCAGTGTGTGCTGAATACAACAGTTGAGTATGACTTCTAAACCGGGTTCGTTCATAGACTCAGCAAAAAAGGTTTTAAGGTCGAGCTTCACCACAGAAATCATACGCAGTGACGGGAATCGATTGATCCCCCGTACCTCCATGGAGACTTGCCTAAAGGGGGGGGGGGTATACCTGCAAATTTGATCAGGAGAGACTCAAGTTTTGTTCAGCTTTGGCTTGATTTCCATCATTTTCAAGATATGAACGAAATTCTTAGGGCATTATTATAAATCAGGCTAATCGAAGAACACTGAATCAGACGCTCATTTGAAATACTCATTTGAAATTTGGACTGAACCTTCGTTTCCAACGCATCCACACAAGAAAAGTGGTAGCTGGATTATCCTAACATATTCAATAAAAAGGGGAATCCAAATATGAGACATAAGAGAATAACTCCCGCACTGATCACTCCGTCGCGTGAGCCATGCATTCGACTTTCTTACTTCGTCATAGCGGTGTTTGAAAAGATCCATTTTACGAAAGCTTAGAGGCTGATCTATCCATCTTGACTGAGTACTTTGCTCATGAACTTTCTTTGCAGAACAACATAATAAACGAAGGATGGAACGGCTAAAGTGAGCACCGATCCACAAAACCTGTATGCACGATGTGGAGAGTCTAGCTACTGCACCAGCATCATCTGAGGAGGATCTTCAGTATGTTCCCCATAGAATGCACTGACATATAATGTGCAGCTACCAACTCTTCAAAAATAATAAATATATCCATATGACGATATAGCTGGCTCACTTCTGATGGCAAGAAGCGTGGCATCCTTCGCAAGACCATCGAATTCGTGGCTTAACTTGTCTTCTCACGAAATTTTTTTGCTCGGCTGAAATCAGTTTTCCTTTGAAGGAAAAAATAGTCAGGTGGAAAGTGTTCTCAAAGAAGCTCATGTCAAATAGAACCAATAAATGATGTCATCCGCTTCCAAGAGCAGAAAAACACTGCAGCAGCCGAAAAACAACTGCAAATAGCGACATTACTTTCTTTTCATTTCAAGTTCACTTTTATTGATTGTGATGATATGGCACAGCTATCATATCCACTGAATTTACAGTAGCGTCAAGTGGTCAAGGCTCAGCTCTTGAGCTACTCATAAAGCGCAAGAACGTCCAAGTCCTGAGCCTTCAGGAATCGGGATGGAAAGGAGCTAAGGCTACGGAATAGGTACATCTACCACAAAATGAGAAGACAACCAAGCGGAAGGGCATCGCCGTAGCGGTGCTCGAAGACTATGTCTCCGTTGTGAATAGGACCAGCGATCGGATCATGACTGAGAGGATAGACACGAAGGAGAGGTAGAGGACCATACTTTCCGTGTACGCACCGCAAGCCGGATGCCGACGAGAACGATTCCTATCTCAGCCTTGACGATGCCATCCGATCGATTCCAGAATGTGACTATCTCATCATAGCAGGTGATCTGAATGGTCACGTAGGCAGTGAAAGAAAAGGCCTGGAAAGGGTGCACGGAGATAGAGGAATAGGAGTGAGGAGCGCTGAGAGAGAGAGGGTCCTAGACCTGTATACGGTCCACGATCTGGCAATCTGCAGCACGTTCTTCGGAGAGTACTTCAGAGGTCTTCTGAACGGGGAGTTCCCCCACATGAGCAACTCACAGGCAGAAGCCACAGCCGGTCCTATCGCAGTCTGGACAGAGGGTGTTCGGTGTGCACTCGGGAGGATGAAGGTAGAAAAATCAGTTGGTCCGGGTGGAGTAGAGGCTTGGAAGGCCTTTGGAGAGCATGGGTGAGGTGGCTCACCCGCTTCTTGAATACAGTGACTGCCGAAGGAAAGATCAGGGTCAAGAGTGTGTTGAGGAATCCTCGTCAGGTCACGAGGGGGGGGGGAGGTCGTATTGGCCCGCTGAGGGGAAGGGAGGGCCAGACTGATGCAGTAGGATCATCGTCGGAGGACAAACGTCGAGGATGAGTCGATGCCGGGCCAGAGTATTTCCAATAACGCTTGGTTCCACCCACACAAAATCTTCGTGATTTAGAGGTGTCCGTTTTGCAATTCTTAGTCACTTCAGTGTTTTATCACCACGCAAGTTAAAGAATCCAAAATTCACACGTTTTCCGAGGGATGTTTTATTTTTCAAGTGAGTTCTCAAATCCGAAGGGATGTGAAGCACACGGTGCATCCCAGAGTGGGCCCAGTGGGTTGTGTGCGCTTCAGCTATGGCTATCTAGAGAAAGAATCTCAATTCAGGAAAAAAAACAAGAGGATTCTGAAAGAGTTCATGTGAAATCACACCGCTCAACAAGAAATGCTGCCTTCAGCGTCAAATTCATGAGCATATTAGTGTCAAAGATGGGATACGCTAAACAGTTCTACACTTTTGGAAAGAGAAAAGCACGAGGATTTCGAATCTGCTCCCATTTTAGTATATAATCGCCCCTGAAAGGAGCTATAGTCATTCGAATGTGTTGCGAAAAAGTACCTTTCGTCGGTACTCGGGCAAAAATCCTCAACGTGGCCATTTTTAAATAGTGAACGTATTTAGCAGTTTTAGAGACCCTTTGATATAGACAATCTTCTAGTTTTGTCTGGCGTATTAACTTTTCGGATGACGAAAATGAAGCAAGTTATGGCTTTGGAAAGTGTAAAAACTCGCACTCGTCATGAATTTTCCTCGTTAATTGATCTAAATTTGTTATTTCTTATAGATTTTTGTAACTTCAACAAACTAACAACACAGAAAGAACTCTTTACAAAACTCTCAAATCTGCTTTCAGATAGAAAATTCGTCATATTTAAAGAAAGTTATAATCATTTGAACTTGTGTTCAAATTTCAATAGTAGATAGGTTGCTCCGAGGACAACGCAAAGGATCAGTCAGCACACAGCTGGTTAAAACGGTTACAAGGCTTCCTTCAAGCGAAATTGGGACGTGTAGACTGCGAACCATACTCCGTGTAATACTAAAATTTGGTAAGTCCTGCAGAGGATATAAATAAAGAAGAGATGTAGTCATAGCATGCCATTTTTAGTGGCTAGTTTGTCGTTTTTTGCTACTTTTCTCGTTTGCTCATTTGGTAGGACTCATAAATAATGATAATTCTTTGACTTTTCACTATTGTACTTCTTAAACGAATTTTTTGGTGGATGGTGGAGTAGAAGGGCTTTTTTATGAACAGTTTTGGGGAGACTTAAACGATCTTTTAATAGTTCGGCTTTTGAAGAGGATCGTTCCATGGACATCGGCCTCTGGAGGAGGGAGGAGGGTCGTATTTGCAAATTTTCCTCGACGCCTCGCTTGATACTGATGCCGGATGCCTGGGAAGCAAGTACTATCGTCCCCATGTTCAACAGAAGGGTGACGCGATGGACTGCTCCAACTACCGCGGTATGAAGTTGACTGCGAATACCATAAAGTTGTAGTGCGCCTGGTAGTCTCGAAACTGCGGGACTTCGTCCAGATCTTCCGGGAACAGTTCGGGTTCATGTTTCATGTGAAGGGTCTACAACGAATGTCATCTTCATCGCTAGGCAAGTGATGGAGAAGTATCGCGGAAAGCGCAGGCCTTGCTTCTCAGCCTACCTCGACCTGGAAAAGACGTTCGACCGGCTACCGCGAGCAGTACTATGGAGATCACCCAGAGAATGGAACGTACCACAACACCTAATCTCTCTGGTGAAGAACATGTACGATGGGGTTAAGGCAGCTATACGCACCCCATACGGCCTCAAGAAGGAGGTGGACATCACGAGCGGGGTGCACCAAGGGTCATGTGAGCGTTCCTCTTCCTCCTAACACCAGATGGCCTGGTAAAGAGGCTTATGGAGGGACCACTGAAGACCATTCTCTACGCTATGATGTCGCCTTGATAGCGGATAGTAGAGATGAACTTCAAGCCAACTTGCAGAAATGGCAGAAAGTACGGGCGGAAGGTGGGCTACGGCTGAATGTCAAGAAAACCAAGTTCCTGAGCTTCAAAGAGGGTGCAGAGCCGATTGCGGACAGGAATTGGGAATGCATTGAAGGGGTGGAGGACCCCCGATACGTTGGGAGCAATAGCTGCCCGACGGAAGTGTGGATCAGGCAGTGGAGGCACGAATCAACGCGGCCTGGATGGAGTAGAGAGAATCCACAGGGATCCTCTGCCATCGAAGGCGCTCCAGAAGCTCAAAGGGAAAGTGTACCGGACAGTAGTAAGGCCAGCGATGCTCTGCGGCAGCTGGGCCTTGAACAAGAATCAGGAAAGAAAACTTCACTCTGCTGAAATGAGGATGCTGAGATGAGCCTGCGACTGGACGCGGCTGGACAAGGTTAGAAACGAGGACGTCAGAGCGGTCATGCAGACTGCCCCTGCTAGCTAAAGGTACGAGAACAGCGTCTGCGACGGTATGGGCATGTGCTAAGGAGGCCACAGGACCATCCGACAAGAACAGCGATGAACTTCGAAGTAGAAGGCAAGCGACCGCGAGGAGCACCGAAGAGAAGGTGGAAAGACCTAATCAAGGAAAACCTAGGTGAGGTCACGGCCACGATGGAAGATGCCCTGGACAGAGCAAAGTGGCGACGAGTGACAAAAACAGCGGACCCTGCAACTGCGCGGGACTAACGCTAGGGAGAAGAAGACCTAAATGTTCTTTCTCACAAAGAGGCTTCAAACGTTTTATTTCAAGGAATTCTAAAAGTTGCCAAAAACTCCAAATATCCCATATTATAAATTCCGCGATCGATGCATCACACCTTTGTCAGGCATGTATTTGCCTCGGCTGAGAGAAATGTTACCCTTACAGAAGCCAGAACTGAATCATGGAACTGAATCATCCGAACGGCGCGGCTCCCATAGAGTAGCTTTACTTTGTGGAGGAAAATTCGAAGGCTTGACGAAGACGTTACACACCAAAATGTCGAAAGATTTCTCGAAGGAATTCTCTTCGGCTTGGTTCTGGAACATTTGGGGTTCTTGGAGACATATTAAATTATTTTAAAAAAATTTCTGGTGCCTTCTTGTGTTACGCAGTTGGTTTTCCGTCACTACTGTCCCGAAACTAATCCTACAGTTAGGTATGGACTGAGCCAAAAATAGACTTCCAGAAACTCAACAAGCTGAAGTTCACCACTACACTACAAAATAATCCTTTCCGAGTCCTAAATTCGATACTGCCATGCTAAACTGATTGTTAGTCCAGATAGCTAACTGTTGCTCCAGTGCATGGAATCAGGTAAACAGAAAATTAAAATCATTAACGAGTCAAGTAATGAATAAAACCGGTAAAACCCACTATTCTCACGCATTCTTTCAACTTTCACTGCGCCCTGCTCCTCTGATATTAACGACTTGGTGGTTTAGTCAAGGAACCTTCACCGGACGATAGGTGCCATCGTGATGTCGCTGAACACCCGAATACCTTCAAACGATCGGTCTAAATCCTCAAAGCACATTCTTTTATCGGAAACTTGACATATCGATTCGAAGTTATCTACCCAAGAATAAACCGGAGAAATTTCGAAATTACTTGAGACTCAAGTAAAGCTTGTTATAGCTTAAATTAACATGAATGAAAAAGACTTGAGAGAATTTCCTTTATTTAAAGGAAGATGCAAAGCACAAATGTAAAAAAAAATGCTGTGAGCATATATGAAGAGCAGGAACACCACTGTACAGATCACACAGATATACAACAGAGAACAAAAAATATTTAAACCACTGACAAGACAAAGAAATGCTCTACAAGAAAAAACGTTTGCTGCATTAAACACCTTTATAAATTTACTGTCTCCAGATGATATGATATAATGAATGCCAGAAAAAAGTGATGAAAAATAGAATGAAAAGGAGTGAGACTGTCATGACAACGGTTCAGGGGCGTTTCCTTTGTAGGAGCCAGCTAGAGAAAAGAAGTTGTTGTCTACTTTTGGAAAAACTATTATATTATTAGAGTTTCGAAGAAGTTTTGCCGTACTTTTGGACTTGAAGTCTCTGATAAATTCAATACGACATGTACAACGGTGGGGTATGTTGGAGAATATCGACGGCATAATCAAAGAATTTTCCAAAAATTCATTTCCGACATAACAGTGCCAAAATGACCTGCAAAAAGGTAACCTAGAAGCCCACAGCATAGATAAAGAGGTCTCCCTCATCCCCGGTACACTCATTCATTCATCCTTGCGACTACTAGTTGTTCTTCAACCTAATTCACCACCTGGACTAGAATTTTCGAACATGTCCGATTTAAAGTCAAGCCGTGTCCTCATTTGCCTCGCAGTAGCCAGCGCTGCAGAAGGATGGCATTCATAAGCTGCCGAAGGCTGGCAATAAGTGGTTAACACCAATAGTGGATATATTTCAACTTGGTGCTTCTGCGCAGAAAGATGGCTCGATTCAAAAAAATCGTGACAAAACTTTTCAACTAACCTAATACATGCTCAGCCATTAACAAAAATAGAAACAAATCACCAAAAACAGCAGCACTTCAACTTTCATGCACCTAGAAAGGTAAGACAAATAAGATAAAGAAAATGTAATATAGAAATTAAAAAAGCCAATAGCAGGAACAGTGAAAAGAAAATGGGCGAGAAGATATGTGAAAATAAATGATCGGAGAAGCGAAAATATTTTACTTGGAATCTCTATGATCGGCCTTACCCATATGGTGAAAGACTATATCGCTTGAAATTATGTGACCACTCACTGACTATGAAGAACAAGAAAAGCAAATAGAACAAGTAGGAAACCAATGAAAACAAACAAGCACCCACTTAAATAGGGATGCTTCAACAATTCGTTGACGCTGGCTCGTTGACGATCATCGCGTTCAAGACAACGCTAAAGAAAAAATGCGTTATTGAAGATGTACTGACCGATATTATGAAAAAAACTGCCTTCAGGACATCGACGAGCAGATAATCTTCACAGTCGGGGAAATCGATCTCAAAATCCGTGCTACATATAGCAGCAATCTAGGACAAGAACAGTTCATACGAAACAAAACAAAAAAAATCAGTATTCCACAAGGTTTAGGTAGTACCAACCTTAGCCCTTTTACTTTTCATTGTGAAAGGGAGTCGACCGTAGACCATACTATACAGTATGCATCCTAGTGACCATACGTCCGTTTTCAGCGAAATCTTAAGCACAAGGTCCACTGCTACAAAGAACCAAAAGAAAAATCAAAACTTCTCTGTATGACTGGAGCGAAAATCTAGAAAACAACTGTTTGCAAAAGGCCGGAAATTTGTATCTTCTATGATCTAGAAAATTTTGAAAAGGAAACAATCGCAATTAACTCCACCAAATACCATTAGCTTTCCATCCACTCTCCGTCCTTGCAAAACTTCTGGCGGCATATAACTGACATTTCCTTTTTGTTCTTCTTTAGTAGTACCTGGCTGAGAAGAAAAAAATGTACTGTAAGTGTTCATATAATGATGTTCTTATTTCCAGTCTTTCGAAATTACGCGAGAACACTGCTGGTCAACCACATAATTGTATGAGTACCAGATGCTTCGGGATCACCGTAGCAATTTTAAAATCAATTAACTTCACAGCACCCTTCACAAGGAGAAAATTTGCTGGTTCCAAATTACCGTGCGCGATCCCTGGAACAAAGATGACGTTCACTACGAAAAAAAGACTGTGCGTGATAGCAAAGTCATACTTTTTTCATGTATTCCTCTGACACAGCGAAGCAAAGATTTCCAATAATATTTAATGAACGACGGATGCATATCGTTGTGCCGTGTTTTCAAAAATGCCGCAAGGTCTACGTCGCCCTTCTCCATGACTACATACAAAGTCTTCTCGTGTTCATGTAGCTCACTTAAAGAAACTCAAGAAATATCGACCAAGTCAAGGAATACCATTCCAACTCACTGTTCTAACATTTGGATCACATGGTTACTGCCTTGTAAGTTTTTCAACATGGTCATTTCGTTGAGGTAAAATTTGACTGAGTTGCTGTCGCCTGAGTAAACACACATGCATAAGATGATCCCTGATCTGGATTTTCAACACGTTGACGACCGTGTGACATGATATCCACATATTCACACGTAGCAGACTAGCTTTGCTTAATTTATTTAGCGTTTTTCATGTTCCAAAACGTGCTATATACTTTAGTGGGCTACATTAAATACTTAACATTTTCTTATCACTTATATTGAAATTATCGAAGGGTAAATGACTGTTGATGAGAAAGTACAAAAAAGGATGCCACAATACAGTGCGTTTCATAATTATAAGCTCCCCCTCAAATGTTGCATTTCCAGAATAAGTGACCATTTAGGAATTTTTCTAGCATTATCAACGGATTTCCCAGCACGAATAACCCCCGTATTCAAATTTTTGCAGCAGCATCATTTTTCTGAACTTTTTTATAACAGTTTTTTCGATTTTACAGCGTTTCATAATTATAGGCACTCCCTGAGAAATTAAACAATTAATTATAGAGGACAAGAAAATTCGTATTTCAAGGGACTTGTAAAGGCTAGAATATGTAGCAAATGCATCTCCAATTCTTATCATCAAATGGCTCGGGATCGCCTGCTATCTTCTGATGAACAGGCTCAAATTAAAGTTTTTCGTGGAACTGGGCTTAGTAAGAAAGCCATTTCCAGACAATTAGGAAGATCTGTCTGCTCCATTCGAAGAGTATTGGAAAGACGCGATGTCTACAGATGTAACACAAGCTCTTAACGCCCACGAAAGATTACAGCCCACGATGAGTGAAGAATTCTGAGGGCTGTTTCCAACAGCACCTCCTCATTGAACCGGATACGATCGGAATTAAACCTTTCCGTGTCAAAAACTACGGTCTGGAGAGCAGTGAGGAGAAGCGAGGAAATCGTCAGGCAAGCTATGAAGAAGGCGCCACGGATTACCGACCGCCACAGAGAGGCTCGACTAGAATATGCAAGTTTGAAGTTAGGAAGAGATTGGACGAAGGTAAGCCTGCGTCACAATCTCACCATACAGCTAAACAATTTCGTTCAGGTCATGTTTTCGGATGAAAAAATGTTCAATTTGGACGGACCTGATGGAAACAAGTACTACTGGCGTGGCCTAGGCAAGGAGCCGGTTCACTTCAGCCGTCGCAATTGCATTTTGCAATGAAGTCGTGCTCGAACTAGCCTTCGTGAGCTGCAGAATGGACTCCAAGGAATACCAGAACGTCTTAGAGCATCATCTGGTGCCATTTCTGGGCCGGGATCCTCATCGTAACTACGTCCTCCAACAAGACAATGCTGCCATTCACGTAAGTCGTTCAACAAATGAGTGGCTACAATCCCAAAACGTAAGCGTTCTGCCATGGCCACCTTGCAGTCCCGATCTCAATCCGATGGAGAACATCTGGGGCATCATAGTCTGAAAGGTTTACGCGAACAATCGTCAGATCCAGGGTACGGAAGAGCTGAAAAAGACGATCGTCGAAGTCTGGAAAGCAATTGATGAAGAACTGCTTCGAAACCTAGCTTCTAGTATGCCTCGTAGACTCTTTGATGTTGCGCTTGAACAAGGAGGAGCCATCGATTATTAGCTGTTGTACATATGCCATTTACATTAATAAATTGTTTATGTTTCCAGGGGGTGCTTATAATTATGAAACGATGTGAAAACAATACCTACTTAAAAATTTTTATAAAAAAGTTGAGGTGAACGGTATTGCAACCCAAATTCGAATCTGCACATATTTGCCAAATAATTTCACCTTAGTTGCTTGCTTGAGAAATGCAAAAATCGAGGGGGAGCTTTTATGAAACGCACTGTACACGCACAACGGCGGTCGTCAATGGGTTAAATTTCACCGCAATTCATACGAACATAATACATGAAAAAAGATAAAAATTGAAACACAGCTCACTCAAATCCACCGCTTTCAAAGCGTAAACTTTTCGATTCGTTTCATTATACACCTCGTACAACTGAAAAACTCAGCGCAATAATTTTCAACGATAATGCAATCCGCAAGCAATTGAATTCCATAAGGGAAAAGTAAAACCGAATGAATAAGTGAAGAATTTAGATGAGCGAAAATCTCCAGCAGAAGAAGAAGACGAGAATCCCAACTTACACAGCTGGTGTGTCCTTTGCCCAGCAGGCCCAAACACATGTAGCTGTGTCCATTTACGAAAATATAACTATCGTGCAGATGGGTGTAAGAAAGTGATGGGCGAAGCGGCCGAGCCAGTTGTGAGACGACATCGCGGCCTGGTCTCAGCTGAACTGTTCATTTAGCAATAGGCACTGCAATGTTGAAAAGAAAAGAGTGACTGCAGTTACTGTTTTGTAAACTTTAAATCACTCGTTCACATTTATCAGTAGATTCTGCAGGTCTTAGCAACAGGAATTTTCATACCTCATTCACGCCCACGCTTTTGGATCTGAGTTTCAGTTCTCGAGGCCGATTTTCATTTACAGTAGAACATGATCCTTCCTTGCTAGAAAAACGGTGAGTTCATTCCGTACAATTATTAAGCATAGGACGAATACGTCAAAGAGTGGGTAATATTCAGCAGTTCGGTTTCCATTTCATGTGTGAAGTAGATACGTACATCGCGCAATCAGGCAATCATGCGCTCTTGCAATCGCGAAATTGATTTGTATCTGTACCACTTCAAGCACTCGCCATACCTACTCAAAAAACGCTAGACGGAACCTCGGAGTTTTTTTTGCGCCAATACAGTTTGAATTCTAGGCGAACAGTGCATTTCGATGGGACCAAGGCCTGTTGTCCTTTGAATGTATTCGGTCAGGATCATATTTCAGAGTTTGAATACACCATATTAGTTAGGAGACCACAACTGGCAAGGATGAGAAGGAACTGCGAAAAGCACAAGAACGAAAGTCAACACGGATCCAAGCAATCACCGTAACCCAAGGCTTGGAATAATGTGTAGTGTGGTGTGGTGTGGGGTTACATACACCACACTCACTCATCGATCTTGTCTAAAAAACGCTTGTTCACCATCATACAAAGGATTTGAGTAGTTTCTAAGCTTGCATAGCCACTTTTACGGATTACGCTTGTTTTGCAGGGAGCGGTCTTTGTTTAAAAAAGTTCCTCCACCTTAGTGCAGGTGGTTTCGCAGCTGCTTGCTTTCTAAGATGGAGCTACACAACTAGACTTTACGTATATTTTATTTTCCAGCCCATGGCTCCCAAAAGAATGTACAATCAAATGAAATATTGGGCATAAGCTGTATACACTGTGTTGGTACTTACACATCTGGCAAAATGTAAAGGAAAATATGAGAAAAACAAAATCAATCAGATGAAAATTAATAACAGAAGCTACTTAGGGGCAACATGAAGCAATCAACATTAACACTTTTACAATACCACAAGCCACAGAGAGACAGCATTCTTTTATTAATTCCAGAGCACGCCGATGTGTTCGTATGTCTTTATTTATAAGGATGACCGAGAAGGGACGAAGTTTTCTGCTTTCTGCACAGAAGTGCCAACTTTCCGTGCATAGTGATCTGTTCATTTGTCCTTCGCCGCATAATTTTTTCATCAGAATCTTGTTACTACAATTTTTGCCCACCCTGTCCAAGGGGAATGATGCTACATTTATGTCATAAAGAGGCAAGAGCTTCCTATATTTATTTCACGAGAAACCTTCATAACCTCGCCTTCAGAAGACCAGAAGTTGTGCAGTTGCAGAAATTGACGTGGCATTGACGTGGCATCGATTCAAGAACATCTTTAAGCACACACGCGACGTCATCTTTTCATCGAGAATTTAGCCACGTGTGCCACGTGGATTTCTGGCTGCACGAAACAGAGGTTACATAGATCGTGGATATAAAATAATTATTGAAATCGTTAGACTACAGTCATGTAAAAAACGTTCTCCAGAAAACCATCAACTAAATGAAGTATTTACAGTAAGAATGCATCTACCTTGGACAACAAACAATTTAAAGGGCTCCGAGGCTATTGTTCTCACCTAATCCCAGCTGCTGATAACAAGGCTGCAACAACTACAATAGCTGCTGTACAAATCCCTTGTATAGCGACAGCTAGACATTTCTCACACAAGGTCTATGACTGAGGTGTGACTCACTCTACACCACACTGCGCTTTATTCCACGCCAAGGGTTACGGTGATTACTCGGATCCGTGTTGAACTTTCGTTCTCATGCGAAAAGCAATCAACGCTATAGACAAATTAATAAGGAGCACTGATCTGGAGCGTTCGGTAACTTCAACAGGCTACATTGTTGCTATTAAAGAATACTTGTCCTAATCGAATTAATATCTCGCAAACGAAAAAAAAACGTCAAGCCCGCCAAAGCGGTCCTATAAATCCATGGTCTGGAAAATCCCCCTATCGAATACATTTTCTATTTCCTAGTCGAAAACAGAAGACTGTGAAGATTCTTGGGGGTCAAATCACATTACGATATCCACAAGAGGTGGCATCTATACGTAACCAAATGACTTCTCCAACTTTACGCAAGCTAAGAGCTCGCCTGTGAGGAGGTAATCAGGACACGGATAGCTCGCTATCATGATTTATTATTGCAGGACTGCAATCTCTTAGAAGCACTACAAATCATTTTGAGACACATTTGAAAGGTGCGGGGCACTGACAGTGCTTTTAAAGCTGCGTTGAACATCCCCTCTTTGTTGAAAACAGAATAGCTTTAGGCGCGGAAGAGACTCCAGAGGCGAGCAATTTCCATTTCCCCGATGTTCCTCCCCTCCTATCCTTAGTCTTGAAGGCAATCCCGCAACCTTCGATAACGTCCGTTTCCATTTGTTGATTTCATTTCATGGCCGCAGTGAAAGATTCTTAACACAAGTATAAATTAGAATTGTTCTGTCCCGAAGTCTCATGTCGATCTAAATGTGTATTAAACAATTTGAGACTTTAAAATTTATTGCAAAAGACTCAAAACTTTTTACAAAAGAAATTGCAAAAATGTGTGTTGGCAAGTTTTGCAAAAGTTTAGGCCTTTTTGGCGAGCTTTCGGCGCTTAGCGCCTTTGTCGAGCCTGAAATGAAAATTAAAAGCTTTCAAAAAAATGTGTGTTTGCAAAACTTTTGCAAACACACATTTTTGCAATTTTTTTGTAGAAAGTTTTGAGTCTTTTGCATTTTTAAGTCTCACATTGTTTAATACACATTTACATGTAAATGTCGAAGTTGAAAGTTCATCATACAAACAAAGCAAGTGCTTACCATCTTGTGTAGCAATAACTGAAAGGAGGGTAGGCCTCGGTCTGGTCCCAACGAAAGCACTGTTCGCCTAGAATGTGGGCGCAAAAAACTCGTCCAGGGCGTTTTTGCCCGTCTAGGTATAGCGGCGAGTACTTCGACTCAACTGCAAGCCGAAGTGCGAAGGATGGCCCGACTTTAATGAAAATGACTACGGTAAAGAATGCGCATCCGGGAAATATTTACGTCACATGAAGCAGTAGCCTGACTGCCAAGGAATCGAGGTGTGGCACTTTCACAGCGAAAGGTGCGTTTGTTGCTAAGCAGTACTCGGAAAGCGCTAAACCTCCAGATCACTCCAGCCACTGGTCTGGTTGCGATTTGGGTGAGCTCCGTTGCCAGTAGCGACACAGCTGGGGCAACTCGACTGGACATAGTTTGGCATGGTGTCACTAAACGCGATGCGCTCAACTCGTCCATATGTCTGTCGTCTTAGACTTGCCCGTCCATGAACGAAAATAAACGGCCATACGAGGGGGACCCGTTTTGCGATCTCTTGACGGAGTTCTCATTTTTCGCCAATGGCGTACCACCCTCACGTTCCCTTCAAACCTCTTCAGAGCCTATCGTAATCGCTGGCTTCAGAAAAATCACGAATAATGCAACGTTTCACCCATGAAATTCGCTGCTAACTTCAGGCGGAGAACTACCGCTGTACCGGGCGGCAGTCGGCTCCCAGACAATGCCTAACCACTTGGGCGCGGCCGCGGCGAACGCGGCCGAGTTGATAGGTGCCCGCGAACTCCTCAGCACAGCCTCAGTTTCGCAAGGCCACCTCGAGTGCGTTGTTCAATCGGTTCGCGGGCACGAATTCGACTCGGGCCGTCCTGTTCGCCGGTCGGAATCCGCGCCCCAAGAGGTTAGGTTCGCCGGTTTCTGGGTCCAGCCGGCGGCCAGTCGCGCCCTTCGGCGAGGTAATTGTTGTAAACTCGCACATTTTCCATCTTTTT